>CM055764.1:6175190-6490190 GCA_029465975.1 Dallia pectoralis | reverse complement strand
GACAGATCGAGAGGGAGTGGGAGAGAAAGAGAGAGAGAGAGAGACAGGGGAGAGATATGAGTGAGGCGTAAGGCTGCACGGGACTGATAGATGTTTGTTCATATGATCCCATTGACTGTACACCCTCTCTGCTATCTGTTTGATTATCCTGGCTCCTCATCTCTCCTTCCTTTAGGTACGCACTTAGTTTTGCGTACACACCTTTCACACAATGCCAAAACCCGCCGTCGGTAAGCCTCAGATCTTTTATTTCTGTTTTGTCCGACCGTAGCAACCAGCTCTTATGTATGAAAACTTAATGCGTCCTTTTATTAGTGAATGCCTTTCCTCAAGGTGATAAATGACAATTTGATGTTATATCTGGGTTGGCTCACTAGTATACACTAAACAGGAATCCCATCCTTAATATGGGGATGCACTCAGCAAAGTAAAAGGACAATGAGAAAGTGTATAATATACACGTGTTAGTTGTCCCATTTAATTAACTTTTCCTCGGCATCAAAAACAGCACATCACCTGTGTTGTGTATCCGATACAAATTGTTTTGTTCGTCTTTTTTGATGACACCAATCCCCTCAGATGTGAGTTTATAGATACATGTACACAAATCTGTCCTCTCTCTCTCTCTCTCTCATCCTCCCTCCCTCTCTCTCTCTCTCTCTCTCTCTCTCATCCTCCTTCTCTGAGCCTTGAGAACACCAAAACAGACTGGCAACATCACACAGTTTTCCTAATCCCTGTGCCAAGACACAGTGGGCACTGCCTGCCAGCCATCTTACAGCTCCACACCCGGCCAGCCCGCTACAGCTCTCTGGAAGCAGTTCTGGAGAAAGGTTCAGATTAGCACATTTAAAACTGGCTTCTTATCGCTCCACTTGACATAAACTCATTGCACACATGGCAGGCTTGTATTCTCTCCCTTGGTTTTCATCCACCCACTACTAAAGGCCAGAAACAGTATGACAAAAACGGAGAGAAACCGAGTGAAATAAAAAATCAAATAAGAGATGTAGACAATGAGGACAGATAAGGCGCTTTGTGTGCTGCAGCGTCGGCGTGTCACCCGGAACTATATAAAGCATCGTCATTTCATAGCAATATTTTTGCAGTGTTCCCATTGAACATGCGGAGGAATAAATAAACAGGTGCCGCAATAACACCTACCCATTTAAATGGTCTATTGTTGGATCTCTGTGTATCACTGCATGGCTGCAAGTCACTGGCAGGAGAAACACGCGGGGGTTAACGACACGGTCCAGTGCACAGATTCCATTCGGAGTACCCTGCATTATCCATTGAGTAAATAGACCAGAGAAAATGGAACTTAATGTGTGTGGTTCCTGCCCAGAGAGAGAGACATGTTCTACACATGACTACTAGTGGATGAGAGAGGGATGAGAGAGGGATGAGAGAGGGATGAGAGAGGGATGAGAGAGGGATGAGAGAGGGATGAGAGAGGGATGAGAGAGGGATGAGAGAGGGATGAGAGAGGGATGAGAGAGGGATGAGAGAGGGATGAGAGAGGGATGAGAGAGAGATGAGACAGGGATGAGAGAGGGATGAGAGAGAGATGAGACAGGGATGAGAGAGAGATGAGAGAGGGATGAGAGAGGGATGAGAGAGAGATGAGACAGGGATGAGAGAGAGATGAGACAGGGATGAGAGAGAGATGAGACAGGGATGAGAGAGAGATGAGACAGGGATGAGAGAGAGATGAGACAGGGATGAGAGAGGGATGAGAGAGAGATGAGAGAGAGATGAGAGAGAGATGAGACAGGGATGAGAGAGAGATGAGAGAGAGATGAGACAGGGATGAGAGAGGGATGAGAGAGAGATGAGAGAGAGATGAGACAGGGATGAGAGAGAGATGAGACAGGGATGAGAGAGAGATGAGACAGGGATGAGAGAGGGACATGTTCTGCACATGACTAATAGGTGATGGATGAGAGAGGGTTGAGGGGGAGAAGGACAGAGGACAAACTACCGGGTCAATCTGAGGAGCTGTTGACAGTTTACTGAACCTAAATAAACAAGATTTTTGACCAACCAAAAAAAGGCAATGGAAAATAAGAGGTAATCGGTCATAAAAGGTTATAAACTAGATAGCGTACAATTTCTGCTGAAATTGTGATGATGTGTGCTTGCGGCCACCCGTAGTCGACTGTGTACTGATATCAACTGCCAGACTGAGGTGACACTGCTGCTGCTGCGCCGTAGTATGCAATGTGTTAAACCTATCAGTCATTACTCATGAATACACACTACTGCTGCAAGCACCATAGTATGTGATGTGTTAAACCTGTCAGTCAATACTCATGAATACACACTGCTGCTGCATGCACAATAGTATACAATGTGTTAAACCTATCAGTCATTACTCATGAATACACACTGCTGCTGCATGCACAATAGTATACAATGTGTTAAACATATCAGTCATTACACATGAATACACACTGCTGCTACATGCACCATAGTATACAATGTGTTAAATCACCATAGTATACAAATGTGTTAAACCTATCAGTCATTACTCATGAATACACACTGCTGCTGCATGCACCATAGTATACAATGTGTTAAACCTATCAGTCATTACTCATGAATACACACTGCTGCAACATGCACCATAGTATGCAATGGGTTAAACCTATCAGTCAATACTCATGAATACACACTGCTGCTGCATGCAAGATAGTATCCAATGTGTTAAACCTATCAGTCATTGCTCATGACTACACACTACTGCTGCAAGCACCATAGTTTACAATGTGTTAAACCTATCAGTCATTACTCATTACTACAGTAGTAGCTAACGCTAGCTAGCGCGCTAACGCTAGCTAGCGCGCTAACGCTAGCTAACATGCTAACGCTAGCTAACATGCTAACGCTAGCTAGCGCGCTAACGCTAGCTAACATGCTAACGTGTAAACAGAGACCCAGAGAAAGAACTTACCTATCCATTCATGGCTGCAGGCTGTCTGAATGTATGCATACACTTAAAGTAGTAGCTAACGCTAGCTAGCGCGCTAACGCTAGCTAACATGCTAACGCTAGCTAGCGCGCTAACGCTAGCTAACATGCTAACGCCAGCTAGCGCGCTAACGCTAGCTAGCGCGCTAAAACTAGCTAACATCCTCACATGTAAACACAGACCAAGAGAAACAACTTACCAATTCATTCATTCTTTCATTGCTGCAGGCATATGTCTGTGGCTGTTGCCTGGCAGTGTATTTGGCTGTGGCCAGGCAACTATGCCTTTGTCAGGAGGAACACCTGTTCTCATCGATATCAGAGCGCGCTGCCTCCTCCCCCCCGCCCCTTCCAGAATGTTCCTCCTGTTTAGTGTCTGTGTCAAACGAATGGGATTCAGACATGGTCGTATACTTTTAGCTCTACTAACCAGAGTTTTAATCACACAGTTTAAACAATTACACCATGAGAATCCTAAGACCCAGGCGAACATTTTGATGTATAACATGTATCTGTAACCCCAGAAATGTAGGCGCTATCACAATTTACAAACGAACAGAAAAA
Organism: Dallia pectoralis; assembly: GCA_029465975.1. Taxonomy (NCBI): domain Eukaryota; kingdom Metazoa; phylum Chordata; class Actinopteri; order Esociformes; family Umbridae; genus Dallia; species Dallia pectoralis. The sequence continues at coordinate 6,486,653 of CM055764.1, read as the reverse complement.
AAACAAAAATCGCTTTCAAATTAGAGTGGAGAAAATCACCGTTTCTATGGATGTCTATGGGGAGGCGCAAGTTGGAAACAAAAGGACATAACGAAATAAATATATATGTTACAGCTTATATTTGAACATTTTGAGTGACAGCACAAATAGATGAACGTTTTGATATGCCATTTGTGTGTAAAGGGTTGAAACTCAGGCAGCAGTAGCAGTTTACAAATGTTCTCTACATTTTCTGCTGAATGGGCTCTCACACTCTAGTTTTGAAGATTCCGTCAATGTATTTCAATGGGGATTAATTAGCGACATTATCGTTAATATTTCGTAAACTACATAACGAAACCTTCTACAAAACAATGCCAACTAAATAGAGTTCGGGACGCACATTTTGACACCTTTTTTGTCCATCTAGTGCAAAAACTGTGGGAGGAGTAGGCGGGGACAAAATTGATATAATAATAATAATAATAATAATAATAATAATAATAATAATATATATGTGAGATTACAATATGTGTCCTTGACCATAGTCAAGCACACATAACTAGATAGCGTACAATTTCTGCTGAAATTGTGATGATGTGTGCTTGCGGCCACCCGTAGTCGACTGTTTACTGATGTCAACTGCCAAACTGAGGTGACACTGCTGCTACATGCACCATAGTATGCAATGTGTTAAACCTATCAGTCATTACTCATGAATACACACTGCTACTGCATGCACCATAGTATGCAATGTGTTAAACCTATCAGTCAATACTCATGAATAAACACTGCTGCTGCATGCACCATAGTATACAATGTGTTAAACCTATCAGTCAATACTCATGAATAAACACTGCTGCTGCATGCACCATAGTATACAATGTGTTAAACCTATCAGTCATTACTCATGAATACACACTACTGCTGCAAGCACCATAGTATACAATGTGTTAAACCTATCAGTCATTACTCATGAATACACACTGCCGCAACATGCACCATATTATACAATGTGTTAAACCTATCCGTCATTACTGATGAATACACATTGCTGCTGCATGGACAATAGTATACAATGTGTTAAACCTATCAGTCATTACTCATGAATACACACTGCTGCTACATGCACCATAGTATGCAATGTGTTAAACCTATCAGTCATTACTCATGAATACACACTACTGCTACATGCACCATAGTATACAAATGTGTTAAACCTATCCGTCATTACTCATGAACACACACTGCTGCTACCTGCACCATAGTATCCAATGTGTTAAACCTATCAGTCATTACTCATACATACACACTGCTGCAAGCACCATAGTATACAATGTGTTAAACCTATCAGTCATTACACATGAATACACACTGCTGCTGCAAGCACCATAGTATACAATGTGTTAAACCTATCAGTCATTACTCATAAATACACACTGCTGCTGCAAGCACCATAGTATACAATGTGTTAAACCACCATAGTATACAAATGTGTTAAACATATCAGTCATTACTCATGAATACACACTGCTGCTACATGCACCATAGTATACAATGTGTTAAACCTATCAGTCATTACTCATGAATACACACTGCTGCTACATGTACCATAGTATACAATGTGTTAAACCTATCAGTCATTACTCATGAATACACACTACTGCTGCATGCACCATAGTAGCATATGAAACAGCATTATAAACTGCTAACGCTAGCTAGCGCGCTAACGCTAGCTAACATGCTAACGTGTAAACAGAGACCCAGAGAAAGAAGTTACCCATCCATTCATTGCTGCAGGCTGTCTGAATGTATGCATAAACTTACAGTAGTAGCTAACGCTAGCTAGCGCGCTAACGCTAGCTAACATGCTAACGATAGCTAGCGCGCTAACGCTAGCTAACATGCTAACGTGTAAACAGAGACCCAGAGAAAGAAGTTACCCATCCATTCATTGCTGCAGGCTGTCTGAATGTATGCATAAACTTACAGTAGTAGCTAACGCTAGCTAGCGCGCTAACGCTAGCTAACATGCTAACGATAGCTAGCGCGCTAACGCTAGCTAACATGCTAACGTGTAAACAGAGACCCAGAGAAAGAACCTACCCATTCATTCGTTAATACATTCTTTCTTTGCTGCAGGATATGTCTGTGGCTGTTGATTGCAGTGTCTGTGGCTGTTGCCTGCCAGCCATGCCTTTGTCAGGAGGACCAGCTGTTCTCATCGATATCAGAGCGCGCTGCCTCCTCCCCCCCACCCCTTCCAGAATGTTCCTACTATTTAGCCAATCAACAACCAGAAAATGCTGCTTCACTGTCTATCATTTCAAAAGATTCAGACATGGTCGTATACTTTTAGCTCTACTAACCAGAGTTTTACTCACACAGTTTAAACAATTACATCATGAGAATCCTAAGAACCAGGCGGACATTTTGATGTATAACATGTATCTGTAACCCCAGAAATGTAGGCGCTATCACAATTTACAAACGAACAAAAAAACACCAAAAATCGCTTTCAAATTAGAGTGGAGAAAATCACAGTTTCTATGGATGTCTATGGGGAGGCGCAAGTTGGAAACAAAAGGACATAACGAAATAAATATATATGTTACAGCTTATATTTGAACATTTTGAGTGACAGCACAAATAGATGAACGTTTTGATATGCCATTTGTGTGTAAAGGGTTGAAACTCAGGCAGCAGGAGCAGTTTACAAATGTTCTCTACATTTTCTGCTGAATGGGCTCTCACACTCTAGTTTTGAAGATTCCGTCAATGTATTTCAATGGGAATTAATTAGCGACATTATCGTTAATATTTCGTAAACTACATAACGAAACCTTCTACAAAACAATGCCAACTAAATAGAGTTCGGGACGCACATTTTGACACCTTTTTTGTCCATCTAGTGCAAAAACTGTGGGAGGAGTAGGGGTGGACAAAAGTGATATAATAATAATAATAATAACTAGATAGCGTACAATTTCTGCTGAAATTGTGATGATGTGTGCTTGCGGCCACCCGCAGTCGACTGTGTACTGATATCAACTGCCAAACTGAGGTGACACTGCTGCTGCATGCACCATAGTATACAATGTGTTAAACCTATCAGTCATTACTCATGAATACACACTGCTGCTGCAAGGACCATAGTATACAGTGTTAAACCTATCAGTCATTACTCATGAATACACACTGCTGCTATATGCACCATAGTATACAATGTGTTAAACCTATCAGTCATTACTCATAAATACACACTGCTGCTGCAAGCACCATAGTATACAATGTGTTAAACCACCATAGTATACAAATGTGTTAAACATATCAGTCATTACTCATGAATACACACTGCTGCTACATGCACCATAGTATACAATGTGTTAAACCTATCAGTCATTACTCATGAATACACACTGCTGCTACATGTACCATAGTATACAATGTGTTAAACCTATCAGTCATTACTCATGAATACACACTACTGCTGCATGCACCATAGTAGCATATGAAACAGCATTAGAAACTGCTAACGCTAGCTAGCGCGCTAACGCTAGCTAACATGCTAACGTGTAAACAGAGACCCAGAGAAAGAAGTTACCCATCCATTCATTGCTGCAGGCTGTCTGAATGTATGCATAAACTTACAGTAGTAGCTAACGCTAGCTAGCGCGCTAACGCTAGCTAACATGCTAACGATAGCTAGCGCGCTAACGCTAGCTAACATGCTAACGTGTAAACAGAGACCCAGAGAAAGAAGTTACCCATCCATTCATTGCTGCAGGCTGTCTGAATGTATGCATAAACTTACAGTAGTAGCTAACGCTAGCTAGCGCGCTAACGCTAGCTAACATGCTAACGATAGCTAGCGCGCTAACGCTAGCTAACATGCTAACGTGTAAACAGAGACCCAGAGAAAGAACTTACCCATTCATTCGTTAATACATTCTTTCTTTGCTGCAGGATATGTCTGTGGCTGTTGATTGCAGTGTCTGTGGCTGTTGTCTAGCAGCTATGCCTTTGTCAGGAGGACCAGCTGTCCTCATCGATATCAGAGCGCGCTGCCTCCTTCCCCCGCCCCTTCCAGAATGTTCCTACTATTTAGCCAATCAACAACCAGAAAATGCTGCTTCACTGTCTATCATTTCAAAAGATTCAGACATGGTCGTATACTTTTAGCTCTACTAACCAGAGTTTTACTCACACAGTTTAAACAATTACATCATGAGAATCCTAAGAACCAGGCGGACATTTTGATGTATAACATGTATCTGTAACCCCAGAAATGTAGGCGCTATCACAATTTACAAACGAACAAAAAAACACCAAAAATCGCTTTCAAATTAGAGTGGAGAAAATCACCGTTTCTATGGATGTCTATGGGGAGGCGCAAGTTGGAAACAAAAGGACATAACGAAATAAATATATATGTTACAGCTTATATTTGAACATTTTGAGTGACAGCACAAATAGATGAACGTTTTGATATGCCATTTGTGTGTAAAGGGTTGAAACTCAGGCAGCAGTAGCAGTTTACAAATGTTCTCTACATTTTCTGCTGAATGGGCTCTCACACTCTAGTTTTGAAGATTCCGTCAATGTATTTCAATGGGAATTAATTAGCGACATTATCGTTAATATTTCGTAAACTACATAACGAAACCTTCTACAAAACAATGCCAACTAAATAGAGTTCGGGACGCACATTTTGACACCTTTTTTGTCCATCTAGTGCAAAAACTGTGGGAGGAGTAGGGGTGGACAAAATTGATATAATAATAATAATAATAATAATAATAATAATAATAATAATATATATGTGAGATTACAATATGTGTCCTTGACCATAGTCAAGCACACATAATAATATATATGTGAGATTACAATATGTGTCCTTGACCATAGTCAAGCACACATAATAATATGATGTGAGGAAGGGAAAATAAGACCCTCCCCCCCAAATGAAGCAGTGCCCCCATTGGTCAGCGATGCTGCTTTGTCCACAAAGAAAGGGTCTAAATATGAACAACCGGCCTATAGATCAGCGAGTATCTGTATGACGAATGTTTCACTTCACTCCTTTAGGATCAGTTCTGCATTGTATTTATATATCAAAATAAAGCCCGCCCCTTAAAGCTGTCAATCTGAATTATCTATTCAATAACTAATGTCCTAATTTACACACACACACACACACACACACACACACGCAAACACACGCACAAACACGCACACAAACACAAAAGAGATGAATGTGCACAAAAACACGCATGTAGACACTCGCAAACACCCCCCCATTGATACACACACAATACTGTACATTTATACAGACGGACAGACACACACACACACACACACACACACACACACACACACACAGAGAGACAGCACCCTACGTTGCCAGGGCGATGCTAAATGAGGTGTTCACTAGGAGGGGCCGTGTCTTGATGATTCATTTTATTAATCAGGACGCTCGTATTCCATTTTTCACATCCGCGTTATCCACCTAAAACACATTAACATGGAGGGATGGAATCTGGAGAGGCATCATTTTCTCAGCGTCTTCCAGTCAAACCCAACCAGCCTTGAATAATGGATGTGTCCATACCGAAGAGTAATAAATACACGGTAGCAAAACTGCTTATAGAAAATAAGAACAGTGTGAAGAAGTGATTGGCGGCTCGAGAGAGAACGGGAAAAATGTGGACAACGACGGTGGCGCGGCAAAACAAGACCGGAATGCGTTTTGCAATTAGCGGCGTTCATGATGAATGTATTTAATGTAATACCGGTCGTTTTCAATCACATTTGCATTTACATTAGTGTTCCATCATATCGATAGCGCAACGTGATTATTTAGTAACCGGCAGATGTGTTCCCATTATACACCACCGTTCAAAAGTACCGGGTCACGCGGATGGAAATGTCCTTGTTTTGCAAAATGAAAAAGCCTAATCTCAGAGTGGCCAATAAAAAGAAAAGACACTGGACTGAGGAGGAACACATCCCGGAGTCGCCTCTTCAAGGTTGTCCTTGAGACGAATGTTTTGCGAGTACTATTTAATAAAGCTGCCACTTGAGGACCCGTGAGACGTCAAACTAGACACTCTAATGTATTTGTACACTTGTTCGGCTGTGCACTGGGGCATCCCGCTCCTCTTTATTTTTAGGCAAAAAAAACTGTTTAAGCTGTTCTGCGAAGAGAGCATTGCAAAGAGTTGTGCGAGATCTGATGATTCTTGGCAATTATTTGCATGGAATAGCCTTAATTTATAAGGACAATAATAGACTGACAGAAGAAAATGATTTGTTTCTGGCCATTTTGAGCCTGTAATCGAATCCATAAAAACTGATGCTCCAAATATTGAACTCGTGAAAAAAAAGCCAGTTTAAAATACACTAAATAAATCTCCAATAAACACAAAAGGTTTTTTCTCGTTTTATCGAATGGTCTTTTAAAATGATTTGAAAAAGATTAGCCTTTAAAAATGGACTTGAATTAGCAAACATACCGTTCCATTAGAACAAAAGGCTTTTCTTTCAAAAACAAGGACATTTCTTAGTGACCCCAAAATCTTCAAAGATTTTCAACGAGTTGGCATATGCATAGCTCCAACCAGACTCAGAATTGACTGCCAGAGTGTGACTATTTGGGGTGTATGTGACTGTGTTAGCTTGGGCTGGTAGCTAGCTGTGTCTTGCTGTACACCACACAGGCATGTGTTTGTGTGTCATGCCAGTTTCCAAACACAGCTCTTCAAAGGACCTTTCCGCTCTTACGTGCATCGAGCTAATCACCGGAGAGTGTTAAAAAATGAACAGAAGCACCTGAGGGGAAATTGTTGAGGATGTTTGAAAAGGTTTGCGGTTTTTGGGAAAGCCCTCCTGAAGGATTTGGACCAGACCCGAGCTTCAGTTAAAGTTGAAGCTAGTTAGAGAGAAACGAAGTCAAAGACCGTGAAGTGGCTAAGTGGAAAATAATATGATGTGAGGAATGGTATGTCAGAACAGCCCATTGAGGCAGTGTCTGGGTGAAAGGGGCGTAGGGTGGTTTGTCTGTGTGTGTGTGTGTGTGTGTGTGTGTGTGTGTGTGTGTGTGTGTGTGTGTGTGTGTGTGTGTGTGTGTGTGTGTGTGCGTGTGTGTGCGTGTGTGTGGTTGGTTGAGGTGGCGGGGGCTCCCCACATTAACCCTTCCATCACTCATGGTTGAAAGCAGACAATTTGGAAGCAGTAGCATCTCTCCATGACAAATCATCTGATTAATTACGAAAAAACATACTCCGGCAAATACAGCACTGTTGTGCTTGCCGATGTATACCGACTGCCTGGTCTACCTAATTGTTTTCGTTAACATACTATACATAAAAATCACACATCTTTAGAAACAAACCATTATAGAGCAAGACGTGGTCGTGTGAAATGTGAGGCTAGCGAAGCTGAGTTGGCAGAACACAGGAATGGAGATGGGTGGAGAAAACCACATGATAGCCTGATCCCTTTCTGCAATACTGGCACAGTAGAGCATTTCTTTAGGTCTACTATTCAAAGTGTGTCTGGTTAATGACATTTTCTTATTTTGGCAACGGATGAAGTCCACACAATGTAGTTCACTCGAACATATTTTCTGTTTGGGAGGAGATAACTTTACTGAGCTCATTCATGAGAACATAGATGGCCACTGAACTGGTTCTCCCTGGCCACTAACCTTGTTCTCCCTGGCCACTGGACTGGTTCTCCCTGGCCACTAAGCTTGTTCTCCCTGGCCACTGGACTGGTTCTCCCTGGCCACTGGACTGGTTCTCCCTGGCCACTGGACTGGTTCTCCCTGGCCACTGGACTGGTTCTCCCTGGCCACTGGACTGGTTCTCCCTGGCCACTGGACTGGTTCTCCCTGGCCACTAACCTTGTTCTCCCTGGCCACTGGGCTGGTTCTCCCTGGCCACTAACCTTGTTCTCCCTGGCCACTGGGCTGGTTCTCCCTGGCCACCAACCTTGTTCTCCCTGGCCACTGGACTGGTTCTCCCTGGCCACTGGACTGGTTCTCCCTGGCCACTGGACTGGTTCTCCCTGGCCACTAACCTTGTTCTCCCTGGCCACTGGGCTGGTTCTCCCTGGCCACTAACCTTGTTCTCCCTGGCCACTGGACTGGTTCTCCCTGGCCACTGGGCTTGTCAGATTGGTCTGCATGTCTACCTGTGATGTTATGTTTAGTCACGGAAAAAAAGATAACGGCTAGTTGGCTTCAGGTTTGACCATTTCACAAAAGCCTGGAATTACTATACAAGCTGAGAAACTAGTCGGTCTCTTTAGCTAAAACGTACAGTGTACTTAGTCGTTATAAGACCATTTTCTGTTTCTCTATCCCACTTTCTCCCTCCCAACAGGCAAACTAATCAATGGTTGGGGTCGTTTTCTGCAACTAAATCAATAGCTAAACTCCTCAAGGACGACCATCCCTAATGAGAGTGTAATTAATTTTAATTGTAGTGAATCAACCATGGATTGGTTCATCACAGCTGAATATCTAACCCCCAATAAGGCATGAGACACCCCCAGCATCAAGCATAAAGACGAAATCACCTGTTGTGGGAGCAGCTTGACCATAATTGATTTATTCGCTTTTATTTAACCTTTATTTAACCGGGTAGGCTGATTGAAAACAGATTCTCATTTGCAACGGCGACCTGGCCACGATAAAGCGGAAAAAAACATGCACAGGACATACATTTACACAATAAATACACAGAAGACAATAGTGCAAACAGCATTGGGCGTAAGAGGTTTCCAACAAGCTAATTAATCCAACTTGTTGGGTGAAATCTCCTCAGAGTACCTCAACAAATTGACAACTATAATGCCAAAGGTCTGCAAATGGAGGATTATTTGACAAACGCACAGGACAGAGATATAAGGACAGATTCCAATTAAAAACCCTTAGAGGTCAACCTTGTCATGGACATTATTTCCTATTCATTTGTGGCTATATTTCATATTCAAACTCATGTTACCATGGAAAACGAGAATAAATAAGTGTCCCCGAACGTTTGAACCATAGCGTATTTGAATTGTTTGCGTAATAAAACGAACATTAGCGGGGCCAGTGGCCCCTGGGAGACATCAATTAAGCAGATAAGCAGATTAAAATGAATCATTGTTTACAGCCACTCGCCGGCCGGTCGCCGTGTCCCATGGTTGCCTAGTAAACAACAGGGAGGGCACAGGAAGCAGGAAGTCATTTTGCTGAGTGATTTGACTGGTTGTAAATCGTTATGAAAACGAGCAACAGCCGTGGAAACTATAGAGTCTGTCTCCCATTCAGGTCTGAAGGACAAAAGGTTGGATTGCCATCTCCTCATCGGAGATAAACATGCTGTGTTTGTTTTTCATGTGCTGTTCGTCTGATTCGGCTGTGGCACTTGAAGACTTGGTAGCAAATAGGTTCACACAACAACTATACGACAAGGAGTGAAATATAGCTTAGTGTATACAGTATTTCGGAGAGTTTGAACAACACTTCTTTGTCTGAGCATTCATCTACAGCTGATAATTCACATATCTAAAGAAAAAACAATTATCTATTGCTATTTTAAAATGTCCAATACATATTTATGGCTTCGACCTGGTTACAACACCTCGACTATGGTAAGCACACGGCCATATTAGCATATACATCATGTACATCGTCTGGGCATGATGTTTGAAAAATGCATATTCCCCAAATGCCAAATGATATACATATTACAGATATATGTATTAAAATCATCTCTGAGGACCGTTGATGAGCATCACAATACATGATTTGGCTACAGTGTGTGAAAAATGCTACAATAGATCTCTGGACTTGAAATGCTAGATCTCTGAAATGCTAGAATTAAGAACGAATGCCAAGAAAACCAAACCAAACCTCGTATACTTGTCATGCGTTGTCCACAGACTGGTTACAGAGTAAGGAGACAATGTATAATTATCTAATTTTGGTCAACTATCTCACATTATGGTCGCAATAAATCTTTGTTCATACCAGTGGAGACAGAGAACACGTAAACATACAGTAACGGTACGTAGTATGAAGTATGTAGTATCACCATTTCCTCGTCCAGCCCGGCAAACCGCCAGAAGATTGGTTTCTAGGGACACCTTCACACTGCACCCTAGTACGTCCCCCTGGGGGGGAGGTGGGGGGGGAGGTCCTGGGATGTTTAGGAGGGAGTGTCTCTCTAAATGGAGGTGATCATTGGATCTAGTGAATTATTAATCTCATCGAATTGTCAGAAGAAATAATGGATGTTGGTGTGTTTGGTAAAGCGGTGGTGGTCCGTGTCGCGGTTGGGGGAGAAGGCAACGCCGTTCAGAACTGGGATCCGGTGACACCGCAGAACTTGTGGGAGGTACTGTCACGGAGGGGGACGCTGGAGTTGAAAGCCAGAAGTGTGTATGAGAAAACAAATGAGACACAAAAGAGACAGAAGAATTGCTACTGAGGCGGTCTGATGTTCCCGAGGTGTCCAATGTCAAGACGATACATAAAACCAGCTCATGAACGTACCTCGCACTTTAGGTCTGGGTCGGTCGACACTATAGGAAAATCGTTTCACCTCGTGTTCGGTAACAACCGGCTCAACATATTCAGGAATGTTTACAGGGGCCAGGGCACAATGAAGGTGAACACCAGAACGAAATGCCCGCAGCTGCCCTGTGCGAACCATGACACGGACAGAACCTGCACCCCGTCTTTGAACTGCGTTAACGTACATGGGTTTAATCTACAGTGCACTCCATCTGGAAGACAATTACTCCCCAACTGATTTTCTTTCATTTTCGCCGCAGAACGACATATTATCCGGTATGTCTGGTGTTCTGATCCAGCTGCATTCATTAACATGCAAATCCTCGTCATTAGGAAAAATAATTGAGAGAAGAGAAAGAGAGAGAAAGCGAGATTGAATTGATGATCCTATCACAGAACTGAAAAGGCCTCTGTTGTTCTGGACCTAGAACTGTGCAACGTAGAAGCTGTTCCTTCTCTCTGTCACTGTCTAGGTACAGCTGCACAGCTTTTTGACAGCAGTAACCCCCCCACCCCGTCCCCGTCTCAGCCTAATGTACAGTCAGGGGTAGTTACATTAGCAATTACAAGTGTTCAGGTTAAGATTAATTGAATTACTGGGTGGCATCCCTCTTGCTACGCTGTGGTCTTATCAATCACATCCCGGGAGCCAGAGAACCTAAATTATCACACACTCTGCATGCGTGCAAACACACACATACACACACACACACACCGCCATTGTCCTAACCTCCATATTTATGCAAAACGGCCCAGCCAAGCTGCTGCACCCCATTAGTCAGTGAACGGGGAAAAGGGTGGCACGCTCATTTTGTATCATGTTCCTCTCTTTAATCAAGCCACTTTATGGCGTTGCGGCGTTGAGTCGTCTGTCTTTCTTTTCTGTCCCGAAGAAAAACTGTGTATCTTGTGTTTTTGAATGTATGAGATTGAGAGAGAGAGAGAGAGAGAGAGAGAGATAAAGTAAGAGAAGCCAACACACACCTCATTTGCACTGACGACGCACACACCACTTTACACACACCACACTGTCGTCCCCTTAACACAACTGACTTTCTTTTTCCCTGAATAGATTATTCCGAGTAATACAATACATATTGTGTAAAACACAGAAGAACAGCTGGGTTTCTACTTGAGAGAATTGCAGGTACCTCTTTTAGGAACCCCACATTTTAAGAGCCTATGGTGCTTCTGTTCCCGAAACAGCCTTTTCAGGACAGATTAAAATCCAGTCTGTCTTCCTCTTCTCTTTCTCTTGCTCCATTACTTGCCCGCGCTTGCATTCCAAATGGCACCTTGTTTCCTACTTAGGTCACTACTTTTGTCAGGAGCGGTAGCCTAAGCCCTGGCCCAGACACATTCAAATATAATACAACTGCCAAACCCGAATCTCCAGAATGTTCTGTTTCTGTCGCCGCACTCTACTGTACTTTGCACTTCTTTTGCTGGCTTCGGCTCGTTGGATCATCGTCAATAAGACACCCAACAGAAGCACAGCTGATCGGACGGTAATCCTGTAGTAACGGAATGTCCATGTAAATAACAACGCCCACTGAAATGGCGCTGTATGTGATGTGAGTACAGCGTACGGGTCAATAAATCCCCCCCTGTACATACCCAAAGGCAAGCAGGATGGACGGGTCCGGTGGACGGGCAAGGAGGCAGGAGGGTGGACGGGTAAGGAGGCAGGGGGGTGGACGGGTAAGGAGGCAGGGGGTGGACGGGTAAGGAGGCAGGGGGTGGACGGGTAAGGAGGCAGGGGGTGGACGGGTAAGGAGGCAGGGGGTGGACGGGTAAGGAGGCAGGGGGAAGGACGGGTAAGGAGGCAGGGGGTGGACGGGTAAGGAGGGAGGAGGGTGGACGGGTAAGGAGGGAGGGGGGTGGACGGGTAAGGAGGCAGTGGGTTCATAAAGCCACTAAGGTGGTGAAGCAAGGCAGTAAACAGGCAGCGAGTCAGAGAGACAGCCAGTCAGAGAGGCAGTGAGTCAGACAGGCAGAGCAACAGAAATATAGGCATGAGGAAACTGTGATGTTTTCCTTTTGAAACAGATGAATAGGACAAGCAGAGGAGACAAGAGCAACAACAATTCACCGCCGAAAACTGAACACGTCGGATTTGTGGCGAATTCAGTTCAGAAAAACACATTACGGTCAAAACGGAAAACAGAACGCTCAGGAGTTGAGGGATTCCTATTTTATTAGTTCCCAGGCTTTACAGTGGTCTGGGTTCTCCCTCTCTCACCCTCCCCAATTTCTAACTCCCCCCTCTCCCTCTCCCTCTCCGTCGCCGTCTCCAACCCGGCTCCCTTCGCGTCTATTTTTCTCGTTTGCAGACATCGCGGTGGACGGCTCCCTGTCCGGTGATAAAGCTGATGCCTGTGTGATGGAAGGGAAGGATCCATCATGTCAAGGCTGTGGCTTTATTTCCGCCGTTCCACACCGCGACACGTATGTGCTCTGCGTCACGCATCATTTCCCGGGCCGTCTCTCCGCCGAACAACGCACTTTTGGCCGGCCAGTACGAGCTTCAGTCCGCGACGTTAACGCGGCTTGCTGGCGAAATCCTCCTGAAGGAATTCTCAATGTGCCTGGACTTTTTCTGAAATTCTGTGGTTGGTTTAGTGAGAAGACCACAAAGACCGTGACAGAGTCCTTAAGCGCTCTTTAAGAATCGAACACAACAGTTCTCAGGACCTAATGATAGGTTTAAGGTTTCACTGTGTTTATGAAAGGATAACACTTTGCTCCCATCTTCCTCGGCTGCCAGAGGAGCTGAAATGCTAAATGGAGGAAGAAGACATTCCACAATGGCAGTGGGTGAAATCCCTGACATGGTGATTTTTGTTCAAGTGGTCGAAAAGGAGAAACGCCCAAAGGAACAGTAGTAAATAATGTAACGAAACATTACGAGGCAAGTTTGCACAGAGGAGGCTCGGAGAAAACAAACAACGTTGACATTCACGGACTCTCGAGTCGATAAATCACTAACATTCTCTTGAAGAGTTCCGTATCCTGCCTGAGAGTGGAACAGTGTTCCACTGATGTGGTGACCTCGCTTCTCTGACCTTAACAGATTATCGAGAAACGCTTCGGTAAATAGCTGAGCCCTAAAAAACATCTCAAACGGTCGGAGTTGAGTTGCAGGCCTTTGTGCGTTTGTGAGCCTAAATCAATTGGTTCCTTTTGTAATCCGAAACCTTGACACGCCGAATACTGATTAGCAACGTAACGAATACCCCATAACGCAAGAGCCACAGCTGTTTAACCGAGCAGGTCTTAAGATAAGAAAGGGTCAAGCAGGTTGTGTGTACGCAAATCTCCTAAGCAGACAAACACCTAGCAGAGCCCTGAGACCAGTGTAACTCTATTCCAAACGTAACCATTTGTCGCCTGCTGTGGTGAACTCTAAACTCTGTGGGGTGCCAGATTCTGCGGGGGGCCCTGCAGGTGGCCCTCGCTGACCCGACCCCTACAAAGGTCAATTGCCCTTTCTTTCTACAGACTCCCATCGAAGCCTCTCAGGGGTTCTCTGGTCCTCGAGGACCCCCATGGGGACCGACAGGAGGCCGCGGGCGACGAACGAGTGGTTCATCCAGGTGGTAACGTCAGGTGGAAGCATCTGGGGGGTTCTGGAGGTGTCTGCACCTGCTGTCTGTCTTCACCCTCCCATGGGAGGTGGAGGGTGGAGGGGGGGCAGATTCCCAGCATTCTAGGAGGCAGCTGCTGACAGCCAGCGCTGTGGCTCAACCCACCCTGCCTCTCTCCGTGTGGGGGCCTCCTACGTTCAGCTGCTGGGATGTGAAGTGTTGGTGGTTGCCGTCGCGCGTGTGTGTGTTTGAGATGTTTTCTGGAAACATTCCACTGCCTGCGTTTAATGATTTTAGTTCACGATAATCCCACTCACAACTCTGTAGTCAGCAACTAACACGCAGGAATTCTCTTGCTCTATTTTTTATTTATTTCTCCCGCTTCTTTTAGCCGTTTCACCGCAGCTTTGACTTTTTCAGCGGTGCATTGGCATGTCAAAGAAATTCAGATTGATTAATAGAGTTCAGCAAAGTGAGTGTATTAGATTCCCAACACCTTGGTGCCAGAGAGCGTACGTGTGTAACAGAAATAAAGAAAATACAGTCAGGGAGGAGAGAGACTTTGAGCTACTTTAAATGTAACGGCTCTATTTAAGGTTGTGAAGAAGAACTTGAAACACATCGTAGTTGGATTCGTGGCCAAGCCAGATCAAAGGCCAGCCTCGGCTGTCATGGGTACCCAGGCGTCATTATATAGCTCAAACCGCCATGTACCCACATACACACACAGTATGAAACACACACAGAAATATATAGACACACAGAGTGGTCTTTTGTGTGTGTGTGTGTGTGTGTGTGTGTGTGTGTGTGTGTGTGTGTGTGTGTGTGTGTGTGTGTGTGTGTGTTGTTGGGTTCTATGTTCCAGCTGGTGGGAGGCATTCTAATGACAAAATGTCGGGGACTCTGAGTGGGCCTGGTTTCAAAGCTATAGTTAGCAAGCTAGTGGAGTACAAAGATGGCTGAATACCTGCATAGGTTATAGTTAGCATGCTAGTGGAGTACAGAGATAGCTGAATACCGGCATATGTTAAAGTTAGCATGCTAGTGGAGATGGCTGAATTCCTGCATATGTTATAGTTAGCATGCTAGTAGAGTACAGAGATGGCTGAATACCTGCATAGGTTATAGTTAGCATGCTAGTGGAGTACAGAGATAGCTGAATACCGGCATATGTTAAAGTTAGCATGCTAGTGGAGATGGCTGAATACCGGCATATGTTATAGTTAGCATGCTAGTAGAGTACAGAGATGGCTGAATACCTGCATAGGTTATAGTTAGCATGCTAGTGGAGTACAGAGATAGCTGAATACCGGAATATGTTAAAGTTAGCATGCTAGTGGAGATGGCTGAATTCCTGCATATGTTATAGTTAGCATGCTAGTAGAGTACAGAGATAGCTGAATACCGGCATATGTTAAAGTTAGCATGCTAGTGGAGATGGCTGAATTCCTGCATATGTTATAGTTAGCATGCTAGTGAAGTACAGAGATAGCTGAATACCGGCATAGGTTATAGTTAGCATGCTAGTGGAGATGGCTGAATACCGGCATATGTTATAGTTAGCATGCTAGTAGAGTACAGAGATGGCTGAATACCTGCATAGGTTATAGTGCATGCTAGTGGAGATGGCTGAATACCGGCATATGTTATAGTTAGCATGCTAGTGGAGTACGGAGATGGCTGAATTCCTGCATAGGTTATAGTTAGCATGCTAGTGGAGATGGCTGAATACCGGCATATGTTATAGTTAGCATGCTAGTGGAGTACGGAGATGGCTGAATACCTGCATAGGTTATAGTTAGCATGCCAGTGAAGTACAGAGATAGCTGAATACCTGCATAGGTTATAGTTAGCATGCTAGTGGAGATGGCTGAATACCGGCATATGTTATAGTTAGCATGCTAGTAGAGTACAGAGATAGCTGAATACCTGCATAGGTTATAGTTAGCATGCTAGTGGAGATGGCTGAATACCGGCATATGTTATAGTTAGCATGCTAGTGGAGTACGGAGATGGCTGAATACCTGCATAGGTTATAGTTAGCATGCTAGTGGAGATGGCTGAATACCGGCAT
The DNA here is from genome assembly GCA_029465975.1 of Dallia pectoralis. Lineage (NCBI taxonomy): Eukaryota > Metazoa > Chordata > Actinopteri > Esociformes > Umbridae > Dallia > Dallia pectoralis. The sequence continues at coordinate 6,470,443 of CM055764.1, read as the reverse complement.
ATGTTATAGTTAGCATGCTAGTAGAGTACAGAGATAGCTGAATACCTGCATAGGTTATAGTTAGCATGCTAGTGGAGATGGCTGAATACCGGCATATGTTATAGTTAGCATGCTAGTAGAGTACAGAGATAGCTGAATACCTGCATAGGTTATAGTTAGCATGCTAGTGGAGATGGCTGAATACCGGCATAGGTTATAGTTAGCATGCTAGTAGAGTACAGAGATAGCTGAATACCGGCATAGGTTATAGTTAGCATGCTAGTGGAGATGGCTGAATACCGGCATATGTTATAGTTAGCATGCTAGTGGAGTACGGAGATGGCTGAATACCTGCATAGGTTATAGTTAGCATGCTAGTGGAGATGGCTGAATACCGGCATATGTTATAGTTAGCATGCTAGTGGAGTACGGAGATGGCTGAATACCTGCATAGGTTATAGTTAGCATGCTAGTGGAGATGGCTGAATACCGGCATATGTTATAGTTAGCATGCCAGTGAAGTACAGAGATGGCTGAATACCGGCATAGGTTATAGTTAGCATGCTAATGGAGATGGCTGAATACCTGCATAGGTTATAATTAGCATGCTAGTGGATAAAGTAAAGAAACAGGGTGGATCTGATTCCACTGAACCACAATGGGCCCTGAATTGCAAGTTAATTCACTTAGACAATATGAATAGTAGCTTACAGTTTTTCCCAGTAGCTTGTGGTGCATTTTTTAGATCAGGTGTGCAAATCTTGAAACTACTTGTACAAATTCCACATCATCTAGTCACTTGTTCACATCAGTTAAGCAATTCCTTGTTCTTTTGGCCAAATTGCAATTGCTCGTGTACATATTGCAATTGATTATGTACAAGTGTCAGCTGCTTCTACATTTTCCATTGCTCATATCATGTTGATCAAAATACAGTAGATGGTTCTCTGTTGAATTGTTTTACCTCTCAAAACAAAAAAAAACAAAATATGCAAAATGTTTAAACTATTTATCATAAACTGGCAAGCTTATTTTTACACTTCTATGAGACCTTTTGTAGAAAAAGCTTTATTTGATGAATCATGCAGATGAATTCTGACCACCTGTCAAGGATGCAATATGTGTACATTTTGTGTCACTCGTCCTCACCCAAACAAATGGGTTACAGCGTATAATGGAGTTGGAATCAAGTGAAACCTTTCACAACTTTGTATATATGGATGAGGCTGGCTTCAACCTGACCAAATGCAGAAGGCGAGGTCGGAATATCATTGGTCACAGAGCTACCGTGGATTTGTCAGGTCAACGGGAAGGAAATATCACCATGTGTGCTGCCATTTCGGAGCATGGTGTCCTCACCCATATCCCCCTTATAGGGCCATACAACACCCAGCATCTAGCATGGTGTCCTCACCCATATCCCCCTTATAGGACCATACAACACCTAGCATCTAGCATGGTGTCCTCACCCATATCCCCCTTATAGGACCATACAACACCCAGCATCTAGCATGGTGTCCTCACCCATATCCCCCTTATAGGACCATACAACACCCAGCATCTAGCATGGTGTCCTCACCCATATGTATCCCCCTTATAGGGCCATACAGCACCCAGCATCTAGCATGGTGTCCTCACCCATATCCCCCTCATAGGGCCATACAACACCCAGCATCTAGCATGGTGTCCTCACCCATATCCCCCTTATAGGGCCATACAACACCCAGCATCTAGCATGGTGTCCTCACCCATATCCCCCTTATAGGGCCATACAGCACCCAGCATCTAGCATGGTGTCCTCACCCATATCCCCCTTATAGGGCCATACAACACCCAGCATCTAGCATGGTGTCCTCACCCATATCCCCCTCATAGGGCCATACAACACCCAGCATCTAGCATGGTGTCCTCACCCATATCCCCCTTATAGGGCCATACAACACCCAGCATCTAGCATGGTGTCCTCACCCATATCCCCCTTATAGGGCCATACAACACCCAGCATCTAGCATGGTGTCCTCACCCATATCCCCCTCATAGGGCCATACAACACCCAGCATCTAGCATGGTGTCCTCACCCATATCCCCCTTATAGGACCATACAACACCCAGCATCTAGCATGGTGTCCTCACCCATATCCCCCTTATAGGGCCATACAACACCCAGCATCTAGCATGGTGTCCTCACCCATATCCCCCTTATAGGGCCATACAGCACCCAGCATCTTCTTCACTTTTCAGAGACCCTCTACAGGGCTCTCATACCTGAAAATGAGAGGGGTCTATTTAGAGAGAATTTGCCAAAGTACATGGTCATTTGTGATAATGTGAGTTTCCATCGATCAAACATTGTAAGGCAGTGGTTTGTGACCCACCAGAGGATGCTGATAGAATTCCTCACACCTTATTCATCATTCCTTCACCCAATTGAGGAGTAATTTTCTGCGTGGAGTTGGAAGGTGTACGATTGCCAGCCACACACCCAGATGACCCCGCTGGCTGCCATGGATGCAGCATGTGAGGACATTACAGTCGACGCCTGCAGAGGTTGGATGAGGCATTCAAGAAGATTCTTTCCACGTTGCGTTGCATTTCTCTTTGTGCCCCTTGGTTTTTGATTGTGGTGTAAAATATTTAGTTTTTCTTTATACAGTAGCACTAGTAAAAGCTGTGAAAATTAAATCCTGTCCAGTCTCTTTCAATCAATATTTGAACTTGATATATGTAGAAGTGCAGCCTTGTGCATTTTCAATACAGTAACTGTCATCCAAACTGTCGCCTAACTTTACATCAGGTAATACAGACAATGTACACAGTTACAAAGACAACATGACTAAACATTTTGACCACCTTGTTCGTGAACGGTGACACAATAACTTATAATATTACATAATATTTGCTTTTGAGAGATTTCTAGCTTTTGCAACATATCTATTGTGTTTTGCTGTTTGTACTAAGTGTTTTGAGAAATGCACATACTTTTTTGCACATGTGACGTACAATGTAAAAAAATGCACCAAAGCTACTGGGAAAAACTGTAATCAAATAAGCGCAATGTTGCTGAAGGCCTGTATTGAGATTTTTCTATAACAGCAACCTCCCCAAATCATTAGACTATTCAAGACATCCACACCTCCAAAAGTAGTGTGACTGATGACAAGTCTTTGCTTGCCTCCATGTTTTCTGCCCACAGGTCCTCCAGACCGCCTTACGTGCCGACCGACGAGTGACATGTCTGACCGCAACAAACAAGGCAGCGCGCAGCCACCGACTTAATTGACACCTAACGCTGCCAAGATATGAACAACTTGGGTGTGGAGCAGAGAATTCAAACCGCCTCTCACCAACGGCACCGACAACTGGGTAAATGTATTTTCTTTGCACTTTGTTTTTTTTGTGCTTTTTTTGCCCAATCGGCTAGACGACTAGACACATCCAGGAAAGAGGTATAACGAGAAAAAAAGGGTTTGAAAAATTGACATTTATGGAATATGTATGGAATTCAAACATGACACGCCGTATGGTACTCTGAATTGGTACATCTGGATCTTGTACCGCTGGCATTTGGAGTACAGTGAAAATCCGCATTACATACTTGAATACCCTTGCCCCTTATATCCACATCTGACAGCCTCCTACCACACAGACAGACAGGGCCAGATCAGCACTAGCGAACCCCCCCAGAGAACCCTACGTGGTTCCAGAGTCCTGGCTAGGGCAATGCTTTTGGTAATAACACTTTTACCATCATTACAGAATTATCATTAAAATACAACCAGCCCCTCATTTTACACCACTTACATATGATTTTTTCCAATTCTTAATTATTGTCTTGTTATTTGGTACAACGTACTTTCACGCGAACCCCTGAATTAAAACAATACTTTTCTGTTTGCATGGCATTTTAGAGAATATTTATGCAATAAAGAAAAGAAGAGGACTGCTATAATATCAGTAAATGGGGTACTCTCTAGGTAGACAGGATGTGAGGTGTGTTTTTTTTTTACAGTATTTCTTGTCAGTGTTACCAAAGTAAATATTTTCTTATATAAACAATACATACACAGTATTTCTGCATACAATTTCTATATCTCCATCTACATACTAATCGGCTTGTCTTTAACGTGACCTATCAGCACAGTAGCATCATGTATATTAGAACGTGTGTGGCCAGCAGCCACGTGAGTCCATCTGCGTGCGTTTATATGAAGGGCGAATAGGACATTAGATGGTATTTGGTCAGGCCTGATTCATACAGCCTGGTGATGTCGTATATAGACTGTGCTCATATCCCCAGGCCTTAACAGGTGAAAGCTGGGTTAGGGGGTAGATGAAGGCTATGATAAGGCCAGGGGTGTAACCATTGAAGACCTCAGGCATAACAGTAAACCACCTTTCATACGAAAGGTCATTATATCACTGTATTGTCTCTGATCTTCTGGTTTACTAGGACTAGAAAACGGTCATTATATCACTGTATTTTCTCTGATCTTCTGGTTTACTAGATCTTCTGGATTACTATAAATAGAAAAAAGTATTGTCTCTGATCTTTTGATTTACCTGGTAGAGACTCACTCATTGTATCTCAGTATTGTCTCTGATGTCCTCTTTTGACACAAAGAGTTGCGAAACAAAACAAACACGTAGGAGAACAAATATTGGCCCAGACAAAAAAGATGACTTAATAAATAACTGTTTTCTTCTCTGCTGTCCTTTTCACAAATACAACAACCCGTGGAAATGTTTCACACCATTCCTGTAACTTATTGCAATTATTAGGCACATTCCCCCATTTTAGTTGAAGGCATTCACTGGCTCAAAGGTTGGGATTGTTCTGTTTGTCCTTGGAGGCTGTGGACCAAATTCCACCAAGAGGCAACTCCTCCGGATAGATAGGAATCTCAAGGATGTAAACTCCCACAATGGAGGAGGTAAACGTGAAGGGTGTGAAAGACGGATGGCAAAAAGAGAGAGTCTTCAGCTAACGAAGGTACCAAGAAAAGGCTGTCTGTGTGTGACAGTGTAGACAGTTAGGTCAGGGTATCAGAGGGTTATAGTGTAAACAGTTAGGTCAGGCTATCAGAGGGTTATAGTGTAAACAGTTAGGTCAGGGTATCAGAGGGTTATAGTGTAAACAGTTAGGTCAGGGTATCAGAGGGTTATAGTGTAAACAGTTAGGTCAGGGTATCAGAGGGTTATAGTGTAAACAGTTAGGTCAGGGTATCAGAGGGTTATAGTGTAAACAGTTAGGTCAGGGTATCAGAGGGTTATAGTGTAAACAGTTAGGTCAGGGTATCAGAGGGTTATAGTGTAAACAGTTAGGTCAGGGTATCAGAGGGTTATAGTGTAAACAGTTAGGTCAGGGTATCAGAGGGTTATAGTGTAAACAGTTAGGTCAGGGTATCAGAGGGTTATAGTGTAAACAGTTAGGTCAGGGTATCAGAGGGTTATAGTGTAAACAGTTAGGTCAGGGTATCAGAGGGTTATAGTGTAAACAGTTAGGTCAGGGTATCAGAGGGTTATAGTGTAAACAGTTAGGTCAGGGTATCAGAGGGTTATAGTGTAAACAGTTAGGTCAGGGTATCAGAGGGTTATAGTGTAAACAGTTAGGTCAGGGTATCAGAGGGTTATAGTGTAAACAGTTAGGTCAGGGTATCAGAGGGTTATAGTGTAAACAGTTAGGTCAGGGTATCAGAGGGTTATAGTTTAAACAGTTAGGTCAGGGTATCAGAGGGTTATAGTGTAAACAGTTAGGTCAGGGTATCAGAGGGTTATAGTGTAAACAGTTAGGTCAGGGTATCAGAGGGTTATAGTGTAAACAGTTAGGTCAGGGTATCAGAGGGTTATAGTGTAAACAGTTAGGTCAGGGTATCAGAGGGTTATAGTGTAAACAGTTAGGTCAGGGTATCAGAGGGTTATAGTGTAAACAGTTAGGTCAGGGTATCAGAGGGTTATAGTGTAAACAGTTAGGTCAGGGTATCAGAGGGTTATAGTGTAAACAGTTAGGTCAGGGTATCAGAGGGTTATAGTGTAAACAGTTAGGTCAGGGTATCAGAGGGTTATAGTGTAAACAGTTAGGTCAGGGTATCAGAGGGTTATAGTGTAAACAGTTAGGTCAGGGTATCAGAGGGTTATAGTGTAAACAGTTAGGTCAGGGTATCAGAGGGTTATAGTGTAAACAGTTAGGTCAGGGTATCAGAGGGTTATAGTGTAAACAGTTAGGTCAGGGTATCAGAGGGTTATAGTGTAAACAGTTAGGTCAGGGTATCAGAGGGTTATAGTGTAAACAGTTAGGTCAGGGTATCAGAGGGTTATAGTGTAAACAGTTAGGTCAGGGTATCAGAGGGTTATAGTGTAAACAGTTAGGTCAGGGTATCAGAGGGTTATAGTGTAAACAGTTAGGTCAGGGTATCAGAGGGTTATAGTGTAAACAGTTAGGTCAGGGTATCAGAGGGTTATAGTGTAAACAGTTAGGTCAGGGTATCAGAGGGTTATAGTGTAAACAGTTAGGTCAGGGTATCAGAGGGTTATAGTGTAAACAGTTAGGTCAGGGTATCAGAGGGTTATAGTGTAAACAGTTAGGTCAGGGTATCAGAGGGTTATAGTGTAAACAGTTAGGTCAGGGTATCAGAGGGTTATAGTGTAAACAGTTAGGTCAGGGTATCAGAGGGTTATAGTGTAAACAGTTAGGTCAGGGTATCAGAGGGTTATAGTGTAAACAGTTAGGTCAGGGTATCAGAGGGTTATAGTGTAAACAGTTAGGTCAGGGTATAGACAGTTAGGTCAGGGTATGAGAGGGTAGACAGTTATGACAGGATAAACGGGCCTGGCGTGGGTTGGAGGAGGGTTTAGGGATTCTCCAGGATTGTAGAATAAGCTACACAGTGTTAACTCAATCAGAAGTAGAATTATACCTCCTGAGACACTCAGGTAACCTTTCATTATAGCCCTAATCCTTCTTAATAACAGGCCTGCTGTGTTGGCATTGCCCCATTACACCCAGACCCACTGAGTGGGGAGAGCCATTATCCACACACACACACACGCACACACACACACACACACACACACACACACACACACACACACAGTGTTAACACATGCATACAGACACACACGCACACACACACGTGCTACACAAAATGCACGAACGCCAGGGTGTGATTGGGAACTTAAATCTGAGCCTGTTTCCTATTAATGCTCAACAGAAATATGTTACTTTAATTTTCCTATTTCCTATCATGTCCTATATATAATTGTGTATCATGACTGGTGTTTTCGAAGTTATTAATAAATCAAATGGACATTTGTTCATTTACAGACAGCTCGTTTTTTATATGTTAATTTAAATTAAATGAGACGTGTAATTAATTATGTTAATTGGGTCATATATTGGTATCGATAGGCTACAGTCAAGATAAGTTTAACAAAAGACACCAGAGGACGTTTGAATAAATTAACAGTTAATGACGTAGCACGTTATGGCCACGTAATGTACAATATTGTTATTGAATACTCAAAATGTACATACAATTACATACATACAAAATTTACATATAATTACATACATACAAAATTTACATACAATAACATGTTATGTACTCACTAAAATAAAAAGGCCATTCCAAGACAAAATTTGCAAAAACTGATGGTGCGTGGCTATGAAAAATGAATAAATTATAATTATTGAATATCTACTGAATTATTCTAACAAGTGTTGCCAGTGAGAGGCAGTGGAGGTGCATACTCCAACACAGCTTCTAATAGACTGTTCTGCAAAATACTACTTATCTGTCTGCACTTGACTGCATTTGAGAAGTCAAAAGTTAAATTAATCACAAAAAAATAAAAATAAAATCACATGCTAAAATACAAATAACAGTACCTGTACCACTGCAGTCCATTCTCGTAGTTGCGGTCGAAGAAGTGCGGCTCCGCTCCCACGGCTCTGATGTCCGGATGCACCCGGAGGAACTCCAGCAGCGCCCGGGTGCCTCCCTTCTTCACCCCGATGATGAGCGCCTGCGGCGGCTTCTTGCTCCCCTCTCCCAGAGGACTGAGTCCACCTGCTGCGCTCCCAGTGTTCCCCACAAAACGCGGTGCGAATCTTTTTAAAGGAACCATATAATCCCCATCCACCTGAGGTTGATCGGGTCGGTACAGAACCGGTCCAGAATCAGCGTCATCAAACGGCGTGAGGCTGTGCAGGAGGCACAGGGAGGTGAGGAGAGAGCACAGCAGGACCAGTGGTTTGGTGCAAATTCGGGACAGCGGGTCCGAATGGATGCGGCTAAAAGCCATACCGGTCCTCTGGTCGCCGGTTCAGGAGCCTCAGGCATGCCTGCCAGACATGCTTTAGTCTTGCCATTAAGACACAGGGACTATCGGGAGGACATCTATAGTCCAGCTCCTGGAGCTCAGATCTGCACGCAGCTCACTCAGGAATAACCCTCCCACTTTAATATAAATTATAGTAACAATCTCACTTTCAGTATTAATGATGATCAGTTTAATTATGACATGACACAGGCATATTTCAAATACGGATATGTTTCCTAGAACGGATCCTCCTTATTAAATACCGTTTTAGTCGGCATTTTAAGTTCAGAAGATGACAGATGTAGTAAAGTCAACTTCATCATCTCTGTCTACTACTACTGGGCGCTGTTGTATCAAACTTCAGTATGACTTTGGGAATGACGATGAACACGTTTTAGCCAATTAGAGTGCCTGATAAGATATGCAAAGGTACATGGGAGGCGTGTCAGGGACCAATGAAATGGCACCAGGGAGGGAAACAGGTCGCTCACCTGCCCTGCTTGTTGATGGACACACAGACAGACACACACACACACACACACACACATACACATACACAGACACAGACACACGCACACACACACACACACACACTCACACACACAAACGCACACACCTACGCATTCACAGCCATTTTATTAAAACATTATCATATTGTTGTTATTATAGCTTCAAATTACTACAATTACTAAAACATTTTGACTGTCACTCTCTTTTAATTTCCATTTGCCAACACTCACATAAACTCCGGCCCCGCCTCGGACAGGCCACCAGGGAAGATGGGCTTCTTTGTGATTGTTCTTCGCTTTCTTTTCTCTATATAATACAGAGTGGAACAGCAAAAAGTAAAATGACGATTCCGGGCACATTATTTCTTTACAAGTGAACAAGAACAGGACCAAATGTTTCACATCTGCTGTCAGCCTTTCTGTGTATTAGCATGAGAATGTGTGGGCAGTGCTTCAATGCCGCACAGCTCACTGGTCGAGAAAGAGGACAGAGAGAGCACAGAGACCTTTATCACAGGGCCATATTGCCCCTGCCAGATGGCCCCATGTTCGGGACACAATACAGGGGGCGCCCCGCATTTAACAAATCACACCCTGTGTCATTTCCACCTCCCCAAAAGGAGGAGTAGTTCCTGCCCAGCTCCCAGTGCTCCCCGGGTCAAATGTTTTCACATTGATCGTCGCCATCAGGATGGAGGAATTCAGTACGAGAGAAAGATACAGGGTTCCACGGAGAAGTTACTTCCTGGTTATGAACACGAGTTACCTTTAAAGGTACAGCTTTTGACTCGAAGCGAAACAAGCTAGCAGATATACTAAAGTATTTGAGGCTGCATGCGTGATTTGGGGTGTGTCTGTGTAACATAGCTATTTGGAGAATGTTAGATGTTTGTGCAAGAAGTATACACATTTTCTTAAAACACATAAAACAGCATTTAGTTTAATTATACACCCAGGCAACAGTTCCTTATCAAAAGAAATGTGCAAAGCGTCTAGAAGTGTCATGACTCCTACGGGAGAAGCGGCAGCTCCACCTGCGGGCGGTATTCGGCGGTCGTCCTCCCCGGCCTATTAGTCGTCACCGAAGCTCCTCCTCCCTGCACACCTTGTTCAGTCTCGTCATCACTCACCTGGTGTCCATTACCTCATTAGAGGTCTATATAAACTCCCTTTGTATTGGTTGTCTTTGTGTGGAATTGTTACATGTTACGTGTGATTATTGTGCAGCCCGAGTCTTGTTGTGAGCTCGGGCTCTTCGTTTATTATACCTCCGTGTGAGGAGTGGTTGTTTTATGCGCTGTGTCGCATCCTCTACTTTGCCTGTGTGGCGTGGAATAATACGACGGGTTCTTCCGTCCGGCATTAAACGACTCTAGAGTATATCCGTGGGTTGTCTGGCTCCATCCTTCCGCCACCTACATCTACGTGACAGAATTCCACACCTAGACACGGAGCCATGGAACCAGACGTCCAGGGGACCCTGGGACAGCACTCGGCCACGCTGACTGCCATGGGGGAGGCCATCACCGCGCTCACGGCGACCATGAACCGGTTGGCCCAACGACTTCCCGAGCCGGTGGACCCCGCGGAGATCCCGTTGCCGAGTTCCCCGCCCTCGGGAGTGGGGGTGCTGAAATTACAGCGACCCGCGGCATATGACGGAGCGGCAGACCGCTGCCAGGGGTTCCTCCTCCAGCTTGAGCTGTATTTGGAGGACCTGAACCCAGCGCCCTCCGAGCGACAGAAAGTTGCCGCCCTCATCACCTGCCTCTCGGGGAAGGCCCTCGCTTGGGCCAACGCCATCTGGTCGGAGAGGGGGCCTATCCTGCGGGACTACGGGGCGTTCGCTACGTACTTCCGGTCAGTGTTCGACCAGCGGCCCGAGGGAAAGGCGGCTGGCGAACGTCTTGCTCTCCTGAGGCAGGGGAAGAGGAGCGTGCAGGAGTTCGCGCTGGAGTTCAGGACTCTGGCCGCGGGAGCTGGGTGGAACGAACGGGCCTATATTGACATCTTTCGGGTACGGTTGAACCCGGACGTCCGTAGGGAGATGGCCTGTAGGGACGCTGGCCTCTCCTTCGAGGAGGTCGTCGAACTAGCCATCCAGATGGATAATCTCCTCACTACGCGCGGACGGTCCGGGCCCGTCCCCTTCGTTCCGTTCAGCTCAGCTGTCGCTCCCGAGCCTATGGAGGTGGGAGGCGCCGCGTCCAGGGGGACCGCGCGGCCTCGGGAGTGCACCTTTGTGGCAGGAAAGGGCACTCTGCCTCCCATTGCTACCAGCGGGTCTCAACACCCGGAGAAAGGGGGTCTGACACTCCTGTGGCAAGGAAGGTAAGAACACCCCACACTCCGTCCGGGTCCTCTGACAACCACACAACCATCACCGTATGTTTCCCCACTTTCCCTCTGTCTCCCCAGTGTAAGGCGCTCGTAGATTCAGGCGCAGCTGGGGATTTCATTGACAAGACCTATGCCAGTCAGTTACAGATTCCGGTGGTGCCGTTGGCCTGTGCCCGAACCATCACAGGTCTGGACAGTCGACCGCTGGGTTCGGGGATGGTGACGCAGGTGACGGTACCAGTAAGAATGATCACACAACACACACACTCTGAAATGATCTCGTTGCAAGTTATTGATTCACCTTCCTTCCCGTAGTGTTGGGCATGCCTTGGCTGTCTCGACACAACCCACAGTTTTCATGGCCTCAGAGGACCTTGACGGGATGGGCACGGGAGTGTCAGGGAAGGTGTATGGGTGTTTCCGTCGGTGCGACGACGGTGGAGAGTCCAGACAGTGTCTCCTCTGTGCGTATTCCCCCAGAGTATTCTGATCTGGCACACACATTTTCAAAGAAATTGGCCACTAAATTACCTCCTCATCGTCCGGGGATTGCGCGATCGACCTGCAGGTAGGCTCTGTACCGCCACATAGTCACGTGTATCCTCTGTCTCAGGCAGAGACACAGGCGATGGAGACGTATGTGTCCGAGGCATTGAGTCAGGGGATAATCCGCCATTCCACTTCCTCAGCCTCCTCGAGTTTTTCTTTGTGAAAAAGAAGGATGGTGGTTTGCGACCGTGCATTGATTATCGGGCGCTGAACAGCATCACAGTTCGTTATCGGTACCCTCTCCCACTGATTTCATCTGTGATCGAGTCAATGCACGGGGCCCGCTTTTTCACTAAGTTAGATCTCAGGAGCGCATACAATTTGGTGCGTATCCGAGAGGGAGATGAGTGGAAAACAGCATTCAGCACCACTTCAGGTCATTACGAATACCTGGTGATGCCATACGGGCTGATGAATGCGCCGTCGGTTTTCCAGTCCTTTGTGAACAACATCTTTCGTGACATGATCGGTCGCGGGGTGTTCGTGTACATCGATGACATCCTGGTGTACTCGGACGACCGGGCTGACCATGTTTCCCTGGTTCGCAGAGTACTGGAGCGACTGAGGGCGCATGACCTGTATGCCAAATTGGAAAAATGTCTGTTTTTTCAGCGAGCAGTCTCCTTTCTTGGGTTCCACATAACCACGGGGGTGGAGATGGAGGTTGATCGCGTGGCGGCCGTGCGTAATTGGCCCGTTCCAACCACGGTTAAGGCGGTACAGAGGTTCATGGGATTCGCCAACTTCTATCGCCGGTTCATCAAGAATTTTGGCAGGGTAGCAGCTCCCATTACATCATTGTTGAAGGGGGGGCCGTCTCGTATTCGTTGGACGAACGAGACGGACTGCGCATTCAGTACGTTGAAAACGCTGTTCACATCTGCGCAGGTTTTGGCTCACCCTGATCCATCACATCCGTTTATAGTGGAGGTGGATGCATCGGAAGTTGGGATAGGTGCGGTACTGTCTCAGCGTTCGGGCACACCATCCAAAGTACGTCCCTGTGCGTTCTACTCGCGGAAGCTCAGTGCGGCGGAACAAAACTATGACGTAGGTGATAGGGAGCTGTTAGCGGTAGTCAGAGCTCTGACAGAGTGGAGACACTGGCTCGAGGGAGCGAAACACCCGTTTGTAGTCTGGACTGACCACCGTAACCTGGAGTACATACGGGCTGCGAGGAGGCTTAACCCTCGTCAGGCCAGGTGGGCGCTTTTTTTTACCCGGTTCGATTTCACCCTATCGTACATCCCGGGTACAAAAACGTCAAGGCAGATGCGCTGTCCAGACTGTATGACACACATGAGAGGCAGGTGGATAACTCACCTATTCTTCCTGCTTCTTGTATAGTGGCGCCGGTGATGTGGGAGGTAGATGCGGACATCCAGCGTGCGTTGCGTGTGGAACCATCGCCTCCTCAGTGTCCGGAGGGGCGCGTTTACGTACCGCTGGATGTTCGCGACCGTCTCATCTGCTGGGCCCACACATCGGTGTCATCGGGCCACCCAGGTATTGGTCGGACGGTGCGTTGCCTTACCAATAAGTATTGGTGGCCTGGTTTGGCTAAGGATGTGAGGTTGTACGTGTCTTCGTGTTCCGTGTGTGCCCAGTGTAAGGCACCTAGACACCTTCCGGCAGGTAAGCTTCACCCTTTGCCCATTCCGCGGCGACCATGGTCTCATTTGAGTATTGATTTTGTGACTGACCTCCCTCTCTCTCAAGGTTATACTACGGTCCTGGTCGTCGTGGACCGGTTTTCAAAGGCCTGCCGCTTCCTGCCTCTGGGAGGTCTCCCTACGGCCCTGCAGACCGCCGAGGCCCTATTTACACACGTCTTCCGGCACTACGGGGTTCCGGAGGACATTGTGTCAGATCGAGGCCCCCAGTTCACTTCCAGTGTATGGAGGGCGTTCATGAAGCGCTTGGGGGTCTCGGTCAGTTTGACCTCCGGGTACCACCCCGAAGCTAATGGGCAGGTGGAAAGGGTTAACCAGGATCTGGGGAGGTTCCTAAGGTCTTATTGTCAGGACCGGCCGGGGGAGTGGGCGGAGTTTCTGCCGTGGGCAGAGTATGCCCAGAACTCACTCCGTCACTCCTCCACTCAGCTAACACCGTTTCAGTGTGTTCTAGGTTACCAGCCGGTCCTGGCACCGTGGCAGCAGAGCCAGCCTGACACCGGGGTACCGGCAGTGGATGAATGGTTCAGGCGGGCTGAGGTGACGTGGGACGCCACACACGTTCACCTTCAGCACGCTGGACAGCGCCAAAAGGCAGCCGCTGACCGGAGGCGCAGTGACGCGCCCGTTTACACCCCGGGGGATCGGGTCTGGCTCTCGACCCGGAACCTTCTCCCGTCCGCCTGCCCTGCCGGAAGTTGGGTCCGCGGTTTGTGGGGCCATTTAAAGTCCTGGGGAGAATCAACGAGGTGACTTATCGATTGCAGCTGCCACCTGACTATCGCATTAATCCCTCGTTTCATGTTTCTCTCCTCAGGCCGGTGGTGGCTGGTCCCCTCCAGCGATCTAGGGTGCTGGAGACCCCCCGGCCCCCCCTGGACATCGAGGGGGGCCCGGCGTACAGGGTGAACAACGTCATCGACTCCAGACGTCGGGCGGGGGTCGTCCAGTACCTGGTGGAGTGGGAGGGGTATGGCCCGGAGGAGCGATGTTGGGTGCCGGCGAGGGATATTCTGGACCCAGAACTACGACGGGAGTTCCATCGTCGGCGCCCTGATCGTCCAGCTCCTCGTCCTCCGGGTCGGCCCCGAGGTCGGGGTCGACGCGCTGCCGGAGCCGCGCGTCAGGTGGGGGATACTGTCATGACTCCTACGGGAGAAGCGGCAGCTCCACCTGCGGGCGGTATTCGGCGGTCGTCCTCCCCGGCCTATTAGTCGTCACCGAAGCTCCTCCTCCCTGCACACCTTGTTCAGTCTCGTCATCACTCACCTGGTGTCCATTACCTCATTAGAGGTCTATATAAACTCCCTTTGTATTGGTTGTCTTTGTGTGGAATTGTTACATGTTACGTGTGATTATTGTGCAGCCCGAGTCTTGTTGTGAGCTCGGGCTCTTCGTTTATTATACCTCCGTGTGAGGAGTGGTTGTTTTATGCGCTGTGTCGCATCCTCTACTTTGCCTGTGTGGCGTGGAATAATACGACGGGTTCTTCCGTCCGGCATTAAACGACTCTAGAGTATATCCGTGGGTTGTCTGGCTCCATCCTTCCGCCACCTACATCTACGTGACAAGAAGTCATGTAAAAACAAAACTCTAAATCACTAAATCACTATATTATGGTTAGCGTTGGCACAGCTTTTTGTTAGCATCGCGGATACAAAGTTTGGGGTTTGATTTTAAGAACAAAGCAAGACACTGCTGTTGACTATCTTCACAATATACCGTATATTTACACATATACTATAATTTGCATACTGAATACAGTATGGAATGGAGAGGCATATTATTTTTTTCCTTCTCAAATGTCCTACGTTTTAGCATTTACGGCATCGTTGCTACAACATGTCCTTGTTTAAATCATTGAACTGGCCATGTAGTCTGGGTGAAGTCAGGAGACACAGGGTGTGTCCACAATAGGTATTTAGGCCTCTGGCCAAATGTAGTGCACAAAATCCTAAGGCCCTTGATAAAGAATAGTCCACTATATATTGACACCAGGTTCCATTTTGGACTCAAGCTAGACGTCTCAATACGACACGTCACTGTCGGACAGATTTATTCTCTGAGGTTTGGGAGCTGTCAGTCCACAGTTGACATCTTTACTGGCATTATACTGTTGAAGGTTTCTGGGCGTGAAAACTCAAGGTTGTAAAACAGGAGAACCAATTTCAACAGAAATGCGGACGGTAACAGAACCGTAGTGAGATTGGCTTGTGGTTAGAGGAAGTGTCATATGGTTGGAGGTTACTGGAGAACTTCTGAGGCAAAATTATTGGCTAACACAGCAACATCTTTCATCTGAGCGTGATCATTTAAACTTTGCACAATTTAAATATGATTTACAATAAAATATGTCTCCTAGCATAGGTTATAATTAACTTGAAAAAAAACAGTCTCAAACAGACAAATTAGCGTGTCGGGTAAAAAAACTCTTGGAAACATCTTAGTTTTATGTGAACCGAAATGAAATCCCCCACATAGGATCTCAAGTAAAAGAGTTGATAAGAGCAAAATAATGCCTCCAAGTAGATATAATTTGCTATCTGATCCGATCAGCATCCATTACCAAACCACTTCAGACCACTGAGACAAAAGCAGACCACTTTTTCAAATACTTACAAAAATCTTTCTAAACCTTTAGAACATTTTTTATTTGTCTGCCTTAAAGTGACAGATAGGCTGTTTGCACTCATGAAATGTTTCTGTTAATAACTATAATAACTAGTAATGTTATTTATTTTTGTAAATAATAATTACATAACAATAATTTTAAAAAGCTTGAAAGGCTGCACTGTTCTGATACTAAAGTAAATAAAGTTTGACTTTAATGAAATAAGTGTACTGTGACTATATTCTGATGGGCAACAATGTTACATGTAAAACGGTTTATTTTAAATAACTAATTATAACTTACATTTGATCACAGTACTTAATCAAATGAAGTATTAGTGTGTTCTTATAATTTATTTAGATACTATGATACCACTAGTTCGGGTTTGGCAATATGTCCTGTCACAGCATTTGTGCAGCAATAGAGCTGTCAATGTCCAGTCTTGATTCTAGGCTTTTTGCATTTGCCTTTTAAGTCTGCAATTGGTTACAGTTAATGTAGAGACCAAATTGGTGTCAAGTTCACCTTTCCGCTCTGTATATCACCACCATGGTTTTATCGTAAATGCAAAACCATGGTGGTGACTTGCAGTTAGTTAAAAACATCAACGTGACATGTGTACATCATGTTTCCAGGCTTTGTTGAATGCCAGTTAAAGTTATAAACTGAATTTGTACTGCCACCGTCTCTTGTGTGAAGTTATGTTGTACTAGACAACTGTGGTAAAGCCTAAAGCTGTAGCAGCTAGACACCGTCTCGATGTTTGTAGCGGAAAACCCCATATTGCCCAGAATCACATGAAACATCTCTGCACACTGGGTAGGTGTCGGAGTTGTGCCAATCATGTTCAATAAATATTATAGCAGAGCGAAGAGAGCGGTCCAGTTGTGTGGTTAGCACGGTCCAGTTGTGTGAATAGAGCAGTCCAGTTGTGTGGTTAGTGCGGTCCAGTTGTGTGAATAGAGCAGTCTAGTTGTGTGAATGGAGCGGTCTAGTTGTGTGAATAGTGCGGTCCAGTAGTGTGAATAGAGCGGTCCAGTTGTGTGGTTAGTGCGGTCCAGTTGTGTGGTTAGTGCGGTCCAGTTGTGTGGTTAGTGCGGTCCAGTTGTGTGGTTCGTGCGGTCCAGTTGTGTGAATAGAGCGGTCCAGTTGTGTAAATACAGCGGCCCAGTTGTGTGGTTAGTGCGGTCCAGTTGTGTGAATAGAGCAGTCTAGTTGTGTGACTAGAGTGGTCCAGTTGTGTGAATAGAGCGGCCCAGTTGTGTGGTTAGTGCGGTCCAGTTGAGTGAAGGTGGAAGTAAATTAAAAAGGAAGGGTAATAAAGAAGGATTGAACATGGTCCTGCAGTCATCAATAACTGAATGTCGTTCTTACAAAAGGGTCCATACGTTTCTAATGTTCTGCTGACAGATGGCACACACTCTAAAATAATGTCCTGTTAGAATATTTCTCCCCACAAGAACAAGAGAGAAAATATATGCATTCAATAAACACTTTCGCACATTCACATTTGTCAATGTGGCATTTTATATGGTTAAATTATGTTTGCTGCAGCCTTGTTTAAATCGAGAATTTGAGCGAGGCTTGTTTTCTGTGGAGACAGGGAGGAAATGTGTTCAGTCCATTACACATAGCTGTGGGCCAGTCAATGAAGTTGCATTTTTACAGTCAGCACCCTGGCCTGAAAATAAGAATGTTGTTTGTTTTTAAGATATTCATCTTACAAGTGTGTTGGTTTTGTATTTGTGTGTTTTAGCTGAATGCAGGGGAGTTGATAGAGTTGTCAATTGATTAACGAGATTCATGTTCAAACTGTATTGTTAGGGTCTGGCTCCATGTTCGGATTTCCCATGGACTCGGAATGACCTTGAAATTTAACCGATATTGATAACAAATGTTACATTTATTCCTCCTTTGCATGACGTGCATCTTAGTGTGTAGGATAATAAAAATAAGATTGTTCCTAAATGATCTGAATTAAGATTTTATTAGGCAAAGAATCTCGAAAATCTTTTTGATAAATGTGGCTTATATTAATTATACCCAATGATCACATTGGATAAAATCCATAAATGTTTTTAGAAAAGGACATGTAATCAGTAAAATGTATTGTTGAAAATATTATTGCAGAGCAAATTTCTTAAAAAAAACAAACACTTCTCCAGCATTCCAATTCTATAAAAATAATAAAAAATATAATAAAAATTATACTGTCACTTTTTGACTGGGGCTCCATATAAGTGAACGCTGTAATTACAAATTACATATATACATCATAACAGAAAATGAAAAACGCATTCTAGCTGTGTGTGTGTGTGTGTGTGTGTGTGTGTGTGTGTGTGGGTGGGTGTGCGTGTGCGCGTGGGTGGGCGTGCATGGGTGTGTGCGTGCGGGTGTGCGTGCGGGTGTGTGTGTGCGTGTGGTTGTGTGTGTGTCTGAGTGACAGAAACACATTCTTTCCTCCAAGAGGCAGCAGGACGCAGAGTAAAGAGAGAAAACCGGGAGCCTCCATGTTTCCACAGAGCAAGGACACGGTTCAAAGACAGACCGGACTGAACACCAGAAGGTTAACGACACACGTGATAAAGCACGAGAGCAATCCTTCAGACCAATCTCCAGACTCCCTCGGGGAGTCACGATCCAAACATCACAGTTGATCTGACTTTACTTCCTCGGCAACGTGCGAAAGATAACAACATAACCCTTAAAACGTTCCACGCGGGAGTTCTTAGAATGCCACTGATGTAGATTTCAGTCCTCTACACAGCTGCCCAATAATTGCATTAGCAACCTATTACTTAGCATAAGAGCGTGGTCCCTGTAGCGTTTATGATAAGAAATGAGATATGCACGGGCTGTGGTTCTGCTTTTAACGGCTGGCTAAAAATATGTCTCAAATGGCACCCCGCAGCCAATATGACATGGAGACCTTGGTGGTGGTGGTGGTTATCAGATGGGTTATAATGCCTCTATGACAGTGTCCTTATGGTGGTGGTGGTGGTGGTGGTGGATATCAGATGGGTTATAATGCCTCTATGGCAGTGTCCTTATGGTGGTGGTGGTGGATATCAGATGGCTTATAATGCCTCTATGACAGTGTCCTTATGGTGGTGGTGGTGGTGGATATCAGATGGGTTATAATGCCTCTATGACAGTGTCCTTATGGTGGTGGTGGTGGTGGATATCAGATGGCTTATAATGCCTCTATGACAGTGTCCTTATGGTGGTGGTGGTGGTGGTGGATATCAGATGGGTTATAATGCCTCTATGGCAGTGTCCTTATGGTGGTGGTGGTGGTGGATATCAGATGGGTTATAATGCCTCTATGACAGTGTCCTTATGGTGGTGTTGGTGGTGGATATCAGATGGCTTATAATGCCTCTATGACAGTGTCCTTATGGTGGTGGTGGTGGTGGATATCAGATGGGTTATAATGCCTCTATGACAGTGTCCTTATGGTGGTGGTGGTGGTGGATATCAGATGGGTTATAATGCCTCTATGACAGTGTCCTTATGGTGGTGGTGGTGGTGGATATCAGATGGGTTATAATGCCTCTATGACAGTGTCCTTATGGTGGTGGTGGTGGTTATCAGATGGGTTATAATGCCTCTATGACAGTGTCCTTATGGTGGTGGTGGTGGTGGATATCAGATGGGTTATAATGCCTCTATGACAGTGTCCTTATGGTGGTGTTGGTGGTGGATATCAGATGGCTTATAATGCCTCTATGACAGTGTCCTTATGGTGGTGGTGGTGGTGGATATCAGATGGGTTATAATGCCTCTATGACAGTGTCCTTATGGTGGTGGTGGTGGTTATCAGATGGGTTATAATGCCTCTATGACAGTGTCCTTATGGTGGTGGTGGATATCAGATGGGTTATAATGCCTCTATGACAGTGTCCTTATGGTGGTGGTGGTGGTGGTGGTGGATATCAGATGGGTTATAATGCCTCTATGACAGTGTCCTTATGGTGGTGGTGGTGGTGGATATCAGATGGGTTATAATGCCTCTATGACAGTGTCCTTATGGTGGTGTTGGTGGTTATCAGATGGGTTATAATGCCTCTATGACAGTGTCCTTATGGTGGTGGTGGTGGTGGATATCAGATGGGTTATAATGCCTCTATGACAGTGTCCTTATGGTGGTGTTGGTGGTGGATATCAGATGGCTTATAATGCCTCTATGACAGTGTCCTTATGGTGGTGGTGGTGGTGGATATCAGATGGGTTATAATGCCTCTATGACAGTGTCCTTATGGTGGTGGTGGTGGTGGATATCAGATGGCTTATAATGCCTCTATGACAGTGTCCTTATGGTGGTGGTGGATATCAGATGGGTTATAATGCCTCTATGACAGTGTCCTTATGGTGGTGGTGGTGGTGGATATCAGATGGGTTATAATGCCTCTATGACAGTGGTTTTAAAGGTGGTGGTGGTGGTGGATATCAGATGGGTTATAATGCCTCTATGACAGTGTCCTTATGGTGGTGGTGGATATCAGATGGCTTATAATGCCTTTATGACAGTGTCCTTATGGTGGTGGTGGTGGTGGATATCAGATGGGTTATAATGCCTCTATGACAGTGTCCTTATGGTGGTGGTGGATATCAGATGGGTTATAATGCCTCTATGACAGTGTCCTTATGGTGGTGGTGGTGGTGGATATCAGATGGGTTATAATGCCTCTATGACAGTGTCCTTATGGTGGTGGTGGATATCAGATGGGTTATAATGCCTCTATGACAGTGTCCTTATGGTGGTGGTGTTGGTGGTGGATATCAGATGGCTTATAATGCCTCTATGACAGTGTCCTTATGGTGGTGGTGGTGGTGGATATCAGATGGGTTATAATGCCTCTATGACAGTGTCCTTATGGTGGTGGTGGTGGTGGTTATCAGATGGCTTATAATGCCTCTATGACAGTGTCCTTATGGTGGTGGTGGTGGTGGTGGATATCAGATGGGTTATAATGCCTCTATGACAGTGTCCTTATGGTGGTGGTGGATATCAGATGGGTTATAATGCCTCTATGACAGTGTCCTTATGGTGGTGGTGGTGGTGGATATCAGATGGGTTATAATGCCTCTATGACAGTGTCCTTATGGTGGTGGTGGTGGATATCAGATGGGTTATAATGCCTCTATGACAGTGTCCTTATGGTGGTGGTGGTGGTGGATATCAGATGGGTTATAATGCCTCTATGACAGTGTCCTTATGGTGGTGGTGGTGGTGGATATCAGATGGGTTATAATGCCTCTATGACAGTGTCCTTATGGTGGTGGTGGATATCAGATGGCTTATAATGCCTCTATGACAGTGTCCTTATGGTGGTGGTGGTGGTGGATATCAGATGGGTTATAATGCCTCTATGACAGTGTCCTTATGGTGGTGGTGGTGGATATCAGATGGGTTATAATGCCTCTATGACAGTGTCCTTATGGTGGTGGTGGTGGTGGTGGATATCAGATGGGTTATAATGCCTCTATGACAGTGTCCTTATGGTGGTGGTGGTGGTGGATATCAGATGGTTTATAATGCCTCTATGACAGTGTCCTTATGGTGGTGGTGGTGGTGGATATCAGATGGGTTATAATGCCTCTATGACAGTGTCCTTATGGTGGTGGTGGATATCAGATGGCTTATAATGCCTCTATGACAGTGTCCTTATGGTGGTGGTGGTGGTGGATATCAGATGGGTTATAATGCCTCTATGACAGTGTCCTTATGGTGGTGGTGGATATCAGATGGGTTATAATGCCTCTATGACAGTGGTTTTAAAGGTGGTGGCCCCTGATGGTTCGTCCCTGCTTGTCAGAGTGCAGCTGGACAGCACCTGGCGCGTCATTAAAACAAAATATGTGGTCGTGGCATTTGCCATTTCCTGCAGATGCGTATCTCCTCGTACGTTTAAAAAAGACAGCCTGACTAGAGTGCAGGTGCTCTACGAGGCATGAATGTCGTCGCTGCAGAACTGACACAGGGGTTGAAGTAAGGACGCTGTTAATGTGGTGCTGGTTTCATGTTTTTGGTGGACTGCGGGGCTGAGTAAAAAACACCATGTGTTCACACACCCTGTTGTCTTATAGGTTGGGCCAGATAGGATACATTGACACTGTCATTTGTTGAACCAGGTTCTTTTCTTCCTGAATTAAATTATTGCATAATGTCCCTTGGGTTCAGGAGTGGAGTTCAATATCACTATTCTGTTCATGTAGCAGGAGTGGGCTTTATGTGCTTTATCTGAGGTAACTGAGGAAATATCATACAACGTGTATCAGCATTATATTAGTGTCATTTTGCGGCGGGGGGATCTGGAGATATAGGTTTCCGCCAACTCTCTGTCTTTTTCACAACAGAAGTCTAAGCCAGCATGGATGACATCATATGATTGAGCACGAGTACGATACAAATCTGGAATTTGCTAGGAATATTTAGGAGTATCTTTTGATAAAAAACATATTATTTCCTTAGTTGGACGTGATTTAGTCTCTTTTACCTGTTGTGTTTAATATAGCTCTTATGAGTATTGTTGAACTGTGCCAACTGTGTGTCCACTGTGTTTAAGTGGGGTGTGTGGGGTTTACAGTCAGGAACAGACCGGAAGGTTTAAACTGGAAGGAATAGACTGGAATATATAAAGTGGAAGGTATGAACTTAAGGGAATAAACTGGAATGTATAAACTGGAATGTATAAACTGGAATGTATAAACTGGAATGTATAAACTGGATTATAATGTATTTCTGTTGATGAAGAGAGACTGAGGGAATGGGGGTGTCTGAGATCGATTGAGGGGGGTGAAGAAAAGAGTGACTGAGGGCAACCGAGGTGTCAATGAGAGAGTTGAGGGGAACGGACTGTCAAGGACAGCAATGGAGGGAATGTGAGACTGAGGTGATTCTGGGTGTCAAAACAGAGAGACTGAGGTGATTATGGGTGTCAAAGAGAGAGACTGAGGTGATTATGGGTGTCAAACAGAGAGACTGAGGTGATTATGGGTGTCAAAGAGAGACTGAGGTGATTATGGGTGTCAAACAGAGAGACTGAGGTGATTATGGATGTCAAACAGAGAGACTGAGGTGATTATGGATGTCAAAGAGAGACTGAGGTGATTATGGGTGTCAAACAGAGAGACTGAGGTGATTATGGGTGTCAAACAGAGAGACTGAGGTGATTATGGGTGTGAAAGAGAGAGACTGAGGTGATTATGGGTGTCAAAGAGAGACTGAGGTGATTATGGGTGTCAAAGAGAGAGACTGAGGTGATTATAGGTGTCAAAGAGAGAGACTGAGGTGATTATGGGTGTGAAAGAGAGACTGAGGTGATTATGGGTGTCAAACAGAGAGACTGAGGTGATTATGGGTGTCAAACAGAGAGACTGAGGTGATTATGGGTGTGAAAGAGAGAGACTGAGGTGATTATGGGTGTCAAAGAGAGAGACTGAGGTGATTATAGGTGTCAAAGAGAGAGACTGAGGTGATTATGGGTGTGAAAGAGAGACTGAGGTGATTATGGGTGTCAAATAGAGAGACTGAGTTGATTATGGGTTTCAAAGAGAGACTGAGGTGATTATGGGTGTCAAACAGAGAGACTGAGGTGATTATGGGTGTGAAATAGAGACTGAGGTGATTCTGGGTGTCAAACAGAGAGACTGAGGTGATTATGGGTGTCAAACAGAGAGACTGAGGTGATTATGGGTGTGAAAGAGAGACTGAGGTGATTATGGGTGTCAAACAGAGAGACTGAGGTGATTATGGGTGTCAAACAGAGAGACTGAGGTGATTATGGGTGTCAAACAGAGAGACTGAGGTGATTATGGGTGTCAAACAGAGGGACATCTAGGAAACGGGTGTGTCTGGTGTCATTTTAAAGGACATGAATGTGTCAGGTATGATGCAGTGGGGAGACCAGGCTTACACATCCTCCCCCGCTGTCCTCCTAATAAACTTCCTCTGTGATATTTAACCAAAGATGTTGTCTGCGATAGAGTCAAGGTTCTTGCTAGACATGGCGGATATTGCCTTACCTCTGGTGAGAGGTTCATTCATCAATCAAAATCCAAATTAATCTACCGGTATTTTTGAAAATATATTTTCACCTATTTAGCCGTAATGGACAGCAAAGTGATTAAATACTGTGGAGAAAGTGTTGGTTAAAAAAAGAAGGTCAATTTGAAACGATGCTGTAAGAGTCAGTACATTTTCTGTCATTTCATTGATTCAGGGTAGCCAGGTCTCTATCTGGGAAAGACCCTGGAACGCTGCAGTGAAAACCCCACACTGCAAAACACCTGAGCTCCGCGGAAACACTCTGAGGTGATGAGAATGAAGTTCACTGGCAGCGCGGTGTGAGTCTGACTGTGTGTTTGGGTGACTTCTGAAAGACGTGTGTGTGTGTGTTTGCGTTAACGCCTGGTGGAATTGTGTTACAACTGGTGTCACTAGACGGCCCCCAGAGGCACAAGATAACCACTGATTGCGGTAGAGTTCCCGTGTATTCATTCCATATAGAACATGAGAATTTTCCTCAATCTCTCCAAGTCGTGTCAAGTCTCGTTTTGACGTATGTCTTGCAAAGTGTTTAGGTTGAACATACCTTTGGTGAAGTTTCGCAGTAAAGTCCTCCGGATTTATGCAGTGATCTTGTGGTAATGCAACCCAGGTTTTATATCACGGTTACCTAGGTTTCTATGAAGTATTAGAATGAAGTTCTTGTACAGATTCACAGCTCTTATTTCCAGGTATTCGTGTAGCATTTGGTAATCACATTTTATGTTGCAGTCGGAAAGTCTCCCGATTCCAACAACGAAGTATTTCGACAGAACATTATGTCCACATTGAGCACTTATGTTTAGTATTTGGTTGCATATCCTTTGGTTAGCAATGACTGCTGGACATCCACAACACAGCCCAGTGGCTGGGTATCTGTCACGTGATACTACTCATTCGTTTGTTTGGAAGTCTTAAATCTCGTCTTTAACAAATGAAAGACATATTTAATTGGATTTTTAAATGATTACCACCGGTATGTTAGAGATTTGCTCTGAGGTGTTTTTTTTTTCATTCTTAACAATGTGGTTTATTATTGTCATAATTGTTTGTATAGACAAAATTGTCAAGAGGCGAAGCTCTGCAGTCTTGTTAATTGCCTCTGTGTCCAACCAATCCAACCAGGCCTTTAACAATAAACACATCATTATCAGCGGTAACAAATGTAATCTCTAAGCAAATACTGAGGTCTGAATACACACCCGAGAGGTGAGACTTTTCATAGCATTCAGTCTGCTACAAATAGGATGGCAAACGAACAAGTGGCTATCGCAATGGGACCCTCGCCAAAAGGTTGTTACTTCAAATCCTCAAGCTGACAAGGTAATACTTGTATCACTGTGCCCTTTGGCAAAACACTCAACCCAAATCACTTCAACAAGTCACAGTGAAAACTAGTTAATTCTCAACTGTGACTGTGCACATCTTACGGGATCATACAAAGCTTTCTGCTATAAATCTCCTCTGTACTTGCTGATTACACATCAACAGTGGTCATTTTTTAAGTGCCAACTGTCTCAGCCGGTCTGTGGTTAGAACAGGGTGGAAGTATATGACGACAGGAGGCTGCACCGCTAGTTAAGGTAAGAAAAGCATCATTTACACTTCTAGCCTAAACTTGCAGGCCATTGCAGGAGATGCAACAGAAGTCACCTGACTCAGAATTGTCATTAACATTCCCCAGTGTGGTACAGGTGGGTTAGCTAGCGACTTACGCTATATACCACAAGAGGAACGCTAAGCGCTAAATACGCCCAAACATTTAGTATGTGCCGACTCCAGTAAAAACATGGTGGTTGGCAGCTTCAAATGTATTCACAGGATTTACAATGCAGTTTCGATATACTTTGTAGTATAATATTACAGAATATAATTTTTTACACACTTGTTTTGCGACTCTCTGTCTCTTTTTCTTGACTGTGGGATAGATTGCAGGGGATGTGTAGTTGATTGTTGTCATTTTATCCTTTATTCGGAATGTGTCATATAAACAGTCTTTTGAACTCTTGAGCGCTGAGCTTACTGCTCCTCCCGGTGTGGGTAATTTCAATCCAAATGTAGAGGTAATCACAATACAAAGTCAACCGTTACAAGCTAACTTCTAAACTCTATGGAGTCCTGCCTTCCGCTATGTGTTCTGTAAGTCAGGTGGGTCTTGTGGTGGGTCGTGGTGAGACTGCAGAAAATATCAACGGGTGCTGTTCTCTCTGGCTGAAGAGCACGAAGTGAGTCTGTCAGTGGCAGTAAGGACACCAGCATATGGACCCAGGAACCTGCGCACGCGCGCGCACGTGCACACACACACACACACACACACACAGACACACATACCAGCAGTTCTCAGGCCTTACTCCTCTAGACAGATGTGCCTTCTCTGACTGTAGAAACAGCCTTCACATCTGTTGGATCAGTTAGTTGTATATAGGTTTCCCAGGAACCCTCTATACTCAAACCTGATGCCCCCCCCCCACACACACACCTTTAACACACAAACACACACAACACACAGTCCTGTGCAGCAGCTTTTGCCATTGTCTGCCCCTCAACACGGGGAAGCAAGCAAGTAAGTAAGTTTATTTATATAGCACAGTTCAACGTGTTACATTCCACACACACAGTAACACACACACACACAAACACACCATCAAGCTCATCACCTAATCTGATATCCCTTCTCAACACGGCATGCTGCCAGAATAAGAGGGAAATGACAATAAAGGGAAAACGAGCTAGGACCTCAGAACCTGCCGGTACCTCGTATCACACCAGAGGGAGACCAGAGGAAGACCAGAGGGAGACCAGAGGGGGACCAGAGGGGGACCAGAGGGAGACCAGAGGGAGACCACAAGGGGACCAGAGGGAGAACAGAGGGAGACCAGAGGGAGACCAGAGGGGGACCAGAGGGAGACCAGAGGGAGACCAGAGGGGGACCAGAGGGAGACCAGAGGAAGACCAGAGGGAGACCAGAGGGAGACCAGAGGGGGACCAGAGGGAGACCAGAGGGGGACCAGAGGGAGACCAGAGGGAGACCAGAGGGAGACCAGAGGGGGACCAGAGGGAGACACCAGGAAACCTCTGGCGTGTTGGTTCCATTGCATCCCTAACAACAAGAAGTGCCAGGAACACAGGAACCCAGGTGCCCTCAGATATTATCTAATGGACAGTTTTCTCTCTCAATTTCTTAAAGATTGTTCGTGTCTAAAATGGCACCCTATCCTGTATACCTTAACCTATCGTGTCAATTTGGACAGAACTGTGCGGGCCAGAAGTTCAAGTCCATTCCTGAAAGCAACATAAAACCACCTCACGGCAGTGCTCAACGTGCACGGATGAGCTTCTTCGTCATTACGCTGAGTCTAACTCCCGCGAGAGAACGATGACCTTCCTCTCAGCTCTGTTCCATAGACGCCATCACACATACAGTTGGTGAGCCCCCCACCCCCACCCCCACCCACCGTAATCCCAGCACCCCGTCACCCCCCATCTCGATGTGCTGATAGCCCCGCCCCCCCCAACCACCAATCCCCCCGCAAATTGACACAAATAATTTAGACCCGGTCCATTATCACACGCGGGAATACATTACCCAGACAGGACCTGGCAATAACACAGAGGCATCAATCAGAGGGGCTGTGAACAGGTTGGGTAACAACCGTTATCTGTAGCCGACACAGGCGGTGTGTGACTGAACCAGCCTGCCATGCAAAAAGGACAAGCAGCAGGCGGTTTGCTTGCATCCCAAATCGCAACATATTCCCTACGCTGGGCTCCTCGTCATAGCCCGCCGCGGGCAAAAGCAGCACGCTGACTAGGGAATAGTGTGCCAATTGGGACTCGGTGCTCTGTCGCAGTCAGGGTAAGCAGTGCATGAATGTGCCATTTAAGAGCCAATGGGATTTTAATAAGGCAAAGCTGGCGGCCGGTTCGGGGTAGAGATCTCCTACGACCAACCATTTGTTTCAACCGGGACAAAGCTACAGCAATGGACCAGAAATTGTGTATCTGTCCGTGGAGGGGTGTGGGGGCATCCTGTCTGAGTTACTACCCATCTCCCGCCCCCACACCACCACCACCACACCCCCCATTCTCCGTTACCGCACACACACACACAAACTTGGTTTTTCCAACAGGCATTACCTGAGTTCAGCTGCGATCCTATTCTGGCTCTCGCCGCCACTTTCCGTATTATAAATAAAGGGGGTCTCTCGTCTGGGCATTTCCTTTCTTGTTTCGCAGACTGTTCTCGGCAGCCGACACTCAAAGTCCTCATTGTGGTCTGGAACGCCGAGTGATGTCATCGGCTCCGGAGCGACAGTGAAAATCCTCGAGCTTATGATGTCAGAGTTTGTTTGGATAAGACTTTTCTTAAACCGCCTCCCGAAAGGCGCTGTGTTCCCTGTTTAGTACACTTCTTGCCATTACCCAGGTTGACCTGGTGTAGTTTGTGCCACACTAAGTGACTGCATGGCGCGGGCACTGTGACAGACGGGCTCGTATAATATGTTTGCTTTGATTGATGGTGGCACCCGCTGGGCACAACGTACCAGTTCCTTATGTTTCGAACATTCATCCAATACACCGGGGACGAACTTGTTCAGTTACAAATAAGTAACGGCAAACCGGATCATTAGATGTGTTTTTTTTTTAACCGTGTACACTGTTTCAATTGTCCGTCCATGCCTGGGTTTCCATTTCATCGTTTCAATCATGTGGACAGTGCCGGGTCCGGACTTTTTGAGGACCCTGAGACAAATTTGATTCGGGGCCCCCTATCTCCTAGCGTCATGAAGAACTTTTAGCGATGCAAGTGGAGTAGCATGTCACTAGGTCGGAGGTGGACAGACAAACAGAGAGACCAATAGTTAGTTACAGCTTGGGCTCCAGTTGGGCTGGGAAAGCGCCCTATTCGCTGCAGGTCCGTGAAGCACGCAGAACCGTTCTAAGTTAAAATAACAATAACACATTGACCGTCAGTCATCTCTGGTTGAGCCCTCCAAAGCCACGGCATCAATCATGATTTGATGTGGTATTAGGTGTCATGTATGGAGCGGCGTAATGCGGTGGAAGCCATGTGCAGAGCCAGTTGATCTGTTCCAATACACGTTTATTTTACATATAACATAAAACAAACCGAGAACGGCGAAAAAGGGCTAACTGGGCTAATGAAAACAAAGTGCGCGTGTCGCGTCTTATAATACGAATACAAAAAACCCACAGTAGCAACAGCACACGTAAACAGCACTCACCTCTAAACCAGCGTGACATAGAATAATGCTAAGCAAGGAGTGACTTGCTAGCGACCCCTTTATATCCCTCATGATATTAATTACAAACAGCCGTGAGACAAACGTAAACAAGGAAGTGCATCACCGAAATATGTCCGTGTAGCAACGCCACCACACCAATCGTGACATTATCCCCCACTAAAAGGCTAGCTCCCCAGATAGCCGAACGGAAACACAAAAACAAAACAAGGGAGCAACAGGGAGAGAACCCACAGTCAAACCCAAAAGGGTCAGTCCAGGACCGCAGGTCCAGCCCTGAATAGGCCTCGGTGGGCTGAGAGACCGCCATCTAGTGCGGCTGAGAGGCCGCCATCTTGTGCGGCTGAGAGTGCGTTGTGGCGGCGGCCATCGTGGGCGACGTGGCGGCGGCCCTCGTGGGCGACGTGGCGGAGGCCCTCGTGGGCGACGTGGCGGCTATTTAAAATAGGTGGGCGCGCCTGTCGGGAAAAAAAGTTAACACTCATTGGATGGTGCCGGCTTGCAAACGGACCAATATAATGCGCCACATCTATCTGTCCCGGCTCTCTGTCTGCCCTGCAGAGTGCAGTGATCATGTGACATTAGCAGGTGACCTCCAGTGGCCCCGTAAGGCGCTCGACTAGACAGGGTGAATCCCCACCTAATGCTTCAGACAGACAGCACACCTAAACGCCGGGCCTCCCGGACACATATAACCGTACAGCTGTCCCCCTGTCACACACCCTGTCCACTGTCCCGTCTCCGTGTGAATACACGGACACAATGACACACATTCAGGAAGCGAACCGTGTCACTGGAGGCTTTGATCCACACTGTAGTCGCCACGGAACAGTCCAACCACGTCTTCTGATGATTAGAAAATGTCACAGGGTCGTTGTGTGTTAAATGATGTGACCGACTCATTACTGTAATGACATTAGACCAGCCAGCAATAAGTGATTATCACATTGTGTTTTTGCCACAAAGGAAAGGAACTTATTTAAGACAGGAATTTTCAGTAGTGTGTAAATACATACAATTTCTCACAAGTCTTCTTTTGACTTTGACTTCTTTTAATTCTCTTTCCTGTATATGCAACACGATACAGTTTCAGGAGATCAAAGGGTTAACAGCGATATTGGTCTCCTACTTGGAGCAGAAGATTGCAGATGGAACAATAACAGTTTGAAGGACTACCTCAGTGCGCCGAACTTAACATAACCTAACATTGGAAGTTCAAACGATTTATTTTCTAACCAAAAAGATTCCACGCGTTTGATTCGTTTTTTCTGTAGTCTGTTTTGACGTGCCAACCCAATCTTAAAGGGAAGGTTTCAGTTCAACACGACCAAAACATTTTGTGATGACTTCTGGCATCTGTCACGGTGGATTGTAACCTATTCAAAACAAACGATAGAGCAAACAGTTCACAGAAACGCATAAAATAGAGGACTAATTCCAAATGTTAGCGTAGCGTATACTGCACATCAAGAGCTAGGTCTTGAGTGAGTTTGTACGCCCGGCGGCATTCGGTCCAATTAAACCTGACTACAATAAACGAGGCAGCTTTACAGTAAACACACGTCACTGACACGTTTAAACCCGACTTAAACATGCATTTAGTCTGTTTACGCACGCGAGGCTCGACCGCAATCTGATTACAGTGCGTTTTTTCCCTGTCCGCACCTGTCCACACGCCGAGACAATCAGAATGTGGACGCTTGTTAGAACCGGGTGTTGTTAGAACCGGGTGCTACAGTTGCCACATAAAAATTAAATCCAGATTATTGGATACAGAGAACTTCTATATTAGGCACCAGTGTGTGACCCCGAACGACCCCAGTCCATTGTGCAGTTAGCTCTGGCATACCAAGTTCCTCAAAGCGCATTGAAAGGGTTAAGCTTATCTGTACAATCTGAACGCATGTGTACTTTAGCTAATGATGATACATCCATTTTATTTACATGTGGG
The DNA here is from genome assembly GCA_029465975.1 of Dallia pectoralis. Lineage (NCBI taxonomy): Eukaryota > Metazoa > Chordata > Actinopteri > Esociformes > Umbridae > Dallia > Dallia pectoralis. The sequence continues at coordinate 6,439,198 of CM055764.1, read as the reverse complement.
GGGGTGCGTTTGCTTAATCTACATCGCCGTGATACAATGTCAAGTGGGAGTTTACATTGGGATGTCTGGATAAAGCTTTTATCGTTTTTTTTCATACCCACTTCCAACACTTATCGAGCTCTGTCAGAAACGGGTCTATAATCTAGTGCAACAGCCGGCCCAGCTCCGTGTGCAGTGATATGGCTGCCCTGGAGATGTCAGCTCTCCCCAAACAAACGTGAAAGCTTTCAACAGAGACCGCTGCTTCATGTCACGTACAGCTCCCACTAATCACCGTCTATCAGCCTTCATGCTTCAGATCTCTTATTCTCATGTCTTGTGCCACACTGGAATAAAGGTTGCTTACCCCAAGTCTCATTTAAACTAATAGAGACTCTGGGTACTGATCTGAACTAGTGAACCATTAATACTATGGGTACTGATCTGAACTAGTGAACCATTAAGACTCTGGGTCCTGATCTGAACTAGTGAACCATTAATACTATGGGTCCTGATCTGAACTAGTGAACCATTAATACTATGGGTCCTGATCTGAACTAGTGAACCATTAAGACTCTGGGTCCTGATCTGAACTAGTGAACCATTAATACTATGGGTCCTGATCTGAACTAGTGAACCATTAATACTATGGGTCCTGATCTGAACTAGTGAACCATTAATACTATGGGTACTGAGCTGAACTAGTGAACCATTAATACTATGGGTCCTGATCTGAACTAGTGAACCATTAATACTATGGGTCCTGATCTGAACTAGTGAACCATTAATACTCTGGGTCCTGGAGTTGAAACTAGTGAACCATTAATACTATGGGTCCTGATCTGAACTAGTGAACCATCAAGCCTCTGGGTTCTGGAGTTGAAACTAGTGAACCATCAATCCTCTGGGTCCTGGAATTTAAACGAGTGAACCATTAATATGTTGGGTCCTGATCTGAACTAGTGAACCATTAATATTTTGGGTCCTGATCTGAACTAGTGAACCATTAAGACTCTGGGTCCTGATCTGAACTAGTGAACCATTAAGACTCTGGGTCCTGAACTAGTGAACCATTGAGGCATTTTACACGTTAGCTTTGGTGGCCAAAAAGAAACTAATCCCTGGCATGCTATAAAAAAGCATTTGCTTTGCAAGTCTTTGATCTGTTGGATTAGGATATGTACCATGTCAATTACACATTTTCTTCTAAAAGGCAACGACATGCTTATTTTTCGCTGTAATGTTAGGGTTGTTTCAGGAGACTGTTCAGCACTGACAATACATGAGGGGCTGAGAGATTTAAGAAAAAGTGTGGTTGTGGCCCTTGATCTATTGAAAAATGGGTTGCCAAATACTGTTAGATCCATGACTCTTTGCCCCAAAGGATTTTGAAATCACCCCACAAGCGAAATACAAATTTAATTGAGATTTAAGATACAATTGGAGGTTTGGGTTTCAACAATTGCCTATGTCTCCTGAAAATATATTGTTAACTGCCCTGAACTGCCTTGTTTTGTAGCAGCCGTCCTCAGCATCATATTAAGGTAGTGGACAGGATAGTTAGCATTTGGAGAAACTAGTTAGCATGTGGAGGGGATGATTAGCATTTGGAGAGGATAGCAAACGTGTGGAGAAGATAGTTGCAGGAATGTTTAGTGTTTGGAGAGGATAGTTAGTGTTTGGAGTGGATGGTTAGCGTGTGGTTGGAATGGTTAGTGTTTGGAGTGGATGGTTAGCGTTTGGAGAGGATAGCAAACGTGTGGAGAAGATAGTTGCAGGAATGGTTAGTGTTTGGAGTGGATGGTTAGCGTTTGGCGGGAATGGTTATTGTTTGGAGTGGATGGTTAGTGTTTGGAGTGGATGGTTAGCGTGTGGCGGGAATGGTTAGTGTTTGCAGTGGATGGTTAGTGTTTGGAGTGGATGGTTAGCGTTTGGCGGGAATGGTTATTGTTTGGAGTGGATGGTTAGCGTTTGGCGGGAATGGTTATTGTTTGGAGTGGATGGTTAGTGTTTGGAGTGGATGGTTAGTGTTTGCAGTGGATGGTTAGCGTGTGGCGGGAATGGTTATTGTTTGGAGTGGATGGTTAGTGTTTGGAGTGGATGGTTAGTGTTTGCAGTGGATGGTTAGCGTGTGGCGGGAATGGTTATTGTTTGGAGTGGATGGTTAGTGTTTGCAGTGGATGGTTAGCGTGTGGCGGGAATGGTTAGTGTTTGCAGTGGATGGTTAGCGTGTGGAGTGGATGGTTAGTGTTTGCAGTGGATGGTTAGCGTGTGGCGGGAATGGTTAGCGTGTGGCAGGAACGGTTAGCGTGTGGAGGGGTTGGTTAGTGTTTGGATTAAATGTTCCCTGGGGGAATCAGTCCGTAAATGACAAGGATAAGATGCTCATGAAAACACTCTCCGACCCTCTGTTCAACAAAGTTTAACTTTTGTTTTAACCAGACACATTAACCAGCCTTTCCTAAACCAAATTAATCAGCGGAGGGATTAGCATAGCTAATTAGCCGCAGTGCTATTTTTTCATCTTCCCTCTCCTCTGCCTGCTTTTCTGCAAGTGCATATAGCACTTATAGCCTTCTGTTTACTTTCTGGGCGCTCACATTTCGTCTGCAGAGACATGAGGTCTGGTATATTGTCGTGGCAGTTCAAGCTGATGTCAGTTGTTCGTGTTCTTCGTGTTACGTTGTTCAGTAGAAACATTTATTTTGGCTAGAGCATGTCAAGCATCCCAAAATGAATTCCCCCTTTTGCCTTAATTGCACGGCTTTTGAATCCGGTGTACAGGGCTCTTGTCAAAAGGACTGCATCATAAACGAGAGGGAACATACGAGAGGAAACATACGAGAAGGAACATACAAGAGGGAACATACGAGAGGGAACATACGAGAAGGAACATACAAGAGGGAACATACGAGAGGAAACATACGAGAAGGAACATACAAGAGGGAACATACGAGAGGAAACATACGAGAAGGAACATACAAGAGGGAACATACAAGAGGAAACATACGAGAAGGAACATACAAGAGGGAACATACGAGATGTAGGTTGGGTCCTTCCATCTTCTGGCCAACTGACCATGATGGCTAATTAGCCGACATTCTCAAATGAGCATCATGATCGTATATTAGGATGTCTTTACCTAGATCTTACACACACACACACACACACGCACAAACACTTCCAACAGCTCTCTCTCTTTCTTATCAGTTGTCATGTGTGTTAACTCCCCTTCACAGTTAAAGGAGTAGAGGGAACCCACACATCATTAGGGTGAGTTAAATAGCCCGGCCCTGTCAAACACACAGCACGGCTCTATTAAATAGACAAGGCAGGAGCGAGAGAGTGTGAGCCAGAAGTAGAGAAAATACGGACCGACCCATCCATGGAAATCCACAGAATGACAAATCAGCCAAGAGTATAAAATCAATATTCTCCTGTGGAGTTTTTCTTCAGACATGCAGCCAATGAAACTGCTTTTGATTATATTTCGTTTTTTTTGCATTGAACAGAGAAATGGTTTTAACAGCTTTTACTCAACACAGATGAGTGTTTTCTACGTTATTCTGTTAGTAGTCAATTGTAAACATTAAATAAGCACAATTTGTGAAATTAATGCATTGATATCATAGATTATACCGGACCCCAGCATACAATATATTTAAATTTTATTTTAACTGAAAACCAAGAACAGGTTCATAAGTTATATTGACTGATGTCTTGAAATGAATGAAACGTTTTTAATTAAAAGCTGAACATACATACAAAAATTCCCCCGGTCTCTTTGGGACCGATCCTAGTCGAATATCTCCGAAAACGAATACCTGGAACTCTGTAGCTCAACCACACAATGTTAAAAATGGGATAAAAGTGTCCGTGTGTGTTGTGTTAACAAACAATACACAACATACTATTATAGAAATGATTCCTTGGAATCCCCAGAATTTGGTGTGGTCTATTTTATTACGTTTTTTACAATAATTATGGAAATCCTGAGGTCCCACCGGACGATCTCTGATCATGAGCTGGGCTGGTATAGATCACAGGCTGTTTTAATCAGAGTGAAACAGAGCAGGCCGGGTCTGCAATCGAAGGGAGAAAGTTTGTTCAACTTCCCTGCTTGCTCTCTTTTGCTCCCTCCTTCCCTCACTCATTTATAGTCTCTCTCAGAGTATATTCATCTCCCTAACCAATTTCACCTTTCTTAGTCTCTCTCTAATTATGTCTCATATCTCTCTCACAATTTCATACCCTCTTGTCTTATTTAACTCATTCCCTTGTTCCCTTCGTCTTTATCTATCTATCTTTCTATCTCTATCTATCTATCTTGTATCTATCTATCTATTTATCTTGTTTCTCTCTTCTCTTTCTGTGTCTCTCACTTTCACAATCTCTCCCACTCTGTCTCTCGCTTTGTCTGTATTTTTTTACAGTGTCCTTGACTGTTGGACGGACTTTTCCTGTACACAGGCCAGGAATCACATTTTGGCATTCCTGAAACAACTCTGGATTGGATTTTACAACCCAATTAAAGTCTGGCTGTAAATCAGCAGTGCCGTGCTTCACAGCATCCTGTTCAGTTTCTGCCTCCTCTGTCTTTTTTCCTTCTTGTTTTCAGCGTGGCACCGCGAGCAGAATTTAGTACTCCCACGGGCCACAAACCAATATCTGAACTGGTCCCTTCAAACCAACATGGCAGAGAATGGGAGGCGCCTGACTGGAGTGTTTACAGGGGAGAGTAGACGCCACCCGGTGTCTCTGTTTCTTCCAGGTTGGTGTGCAACACACACACACACACACACACCAACGCACAAACACGCACACACATAAACACACAAACGCAGACACACACACACACAATTGCGCACACGCACACGCACACACAAACGCACACACACAAACACACACACAAACACACAACACACACACACACACACACACACACACACACACCAACGCACAAACACGCACAAACATAAACACACAAACGCAGACACACACACACAAACGCGCACACGCACACACACACGCACACACACACAAACAAACACACACACACAAACGCACACACAACAACACAGAAACACGCACACACATAAACACACAAATGCAGACACAAACGCACAGACAGAAACACGCACACACAAACACACACACACACACAGATAGCCTGCCACAGATCCCCTCAGTAGATATACATACCTGTCAACCGAAAGAAGCCTTTTGATTCATCTCTAAAATCAATTGCGGAATATTCCACTCCAGCAGCCTGACATTAATCTGACTGTAGATGAGGTCGTCAGGCGGGGCAGTAGACGACGGATCCGGACCCGACAACCGGGAGATGCTTTCTCACACCCGCCATACGTTCCACACCGTTATTCCACGAGCCAATAAATCAAATGGGATCTGACTGATAGTCACTTTTATCCTTCAGAGAGAAAACCGATCTGGGGCCTGTCAGACTGATCAATAACCTAGGCCTGTATCTGCGAAGCACGACGCAGTTTAGAAACGACGCCCGGTTCCAAATATAACCTACTTGTAGGGCCCTGATCTGAAGTAGGGCACGATATGGTACAAGGTGGCATTTGGGACGCACCGGTGAATCTGTCACAAGGCTCATTTGAGTCCTACTTTGGTCATCATTTGGCATCTTTAATTAGAGTCAAAACCTCGACCGCCTCGGTAAGAAAGCCTGACACAATGAAATGATTGGAAATTGTACTTTCTTTTGGAAAGCGTTTTGTTTATTGGAACGTTTAGGCAGAAGTCATTTCTCGCTTCAAGGGAGTCATGACTGACAGTAAAATGAATAGTTGGCTCCTTACTTTGTATTTATTAAAGTGCAGCATGAACTGCAGTCGTAACACACGGTCACATATACGCACGTCAGTTCTGTGTTTCTACAGTATCTGGGAATCTGTTATTAAATGATTAATGTGTCAGGCACTTTACAAAGACCGCGTGACAGAGTTAATTTTGCCCTGCTTGACGTGTCCGAGAAATTAGTTTCAATGTTGTTTCTGTGGCCACACAAAAGCTCCATTATGGCAGGGTTACATCGTTCATCCTCCCTGCTGCCGAAAATGACGGCTTCCAGCTCACACACACACACACACACACACAGCAGGCATCACCAGGCATCACCACTGGAAGCGGGACACCAACCTTCAACTCAACTCAGAATGCCAAACAACTGCCAAGGCACATTGATAGTTAAACGACACAGCCTAAAAAAACAACGCGTTTCTACTGTATCCACGTACGTATTTTCCAATTTGTTACTTCGTTTGAATAGGGTCCGTTACACCGGTGAAATAAGAAATGGCAATTAGAGAAACGTAGAATGACAAACGAGGAGGTTTGAGATGAATCAGAATCCCCCCCCCTCCCCCGTAGCTTATAAGCGAGTCATCAAATATGTGAATTCCCGTCTTTCTTTTTTCTCGGTGTTGCGTGTGAGTTTTGAACGCCTCGCTATGGGGTCAATTAGAGAGTACAGAGGAACAGGTTTTATGTAGGGCTTCTCCCCGTCTCACCCTGTATCCACTGTGCTTTGTCCAATAGCCCTCCGTCATCCACCTCAGGACCACCTCACAGCTCAGGGGACCCGGCCCGGGGGCCACATTAGACCGGCGTTCCAACGATACGCTGGTTGGTCCCTTCAGCGACGAGACTGATTTGAACCGAACCTCGGGTCAACTGAACGACCTTTTTCCGACGCACGACTGCATGACGGAGAACGGTCTGATTCAAAGAGAGATTCGACCAGACCGGTGATTCAGAAACCCCCACCTCCCGCCCCCCCCCCGGCTTACACCATAGTGCCGCGGTTGATGACGCGCCAGCGAGATGTTTTGTTGACTCTACAAATCTACTGTTTTCAGTGGAGTGTGAAACAGCAGATCTGTTATGTTCGTGGCGTGTTGTTTCAGCTGCGCGGGCCGGTTTCTCCCGAAGGAGTTTGATCGTAGTACGGGTTCCCCCTGGGCATGCGGAGAACACTCGGCGTGTAGCGTGTAAAAACATCAGTTCACAATCGGCTGTCATACAAAGGACTCCTGACCCACGATGTCATCAATGCCAGGCACGTTTAAATTGTGTTTTCTTAGCTATTGACAAATGACATAAAGAACGACCGCAGTATAAGTCCAGGCATTGGTTTGTAATGTTCACATCAGTTCAATGCACATACATGTGAGCCAGTCACACATAGGCACGCGCACACACACACACATGCACACAAACACATACATGCACATTCAGCAGCATGCATGCCAGTCACACACACGCACGCACACACGCACACACACACACACACATGCACATCTAGCAGCATGCATGCCAGTCTCACACACACACACACACACACACACACATGCACATCCAGCAGCATGCATGCCAGTCACACACGCGCACACGCACATGCACACACACACACACACACACACACACACACACACATACATGCACATCCATCAGCATGCATGTCACACACACACACACACACACACACATGCACATCCAGCAGCATGCATGCCAGTCACACACACACACGCACACACACACACACACACACACACACACACACACACACACACACACACACACACACACACATACATGCACATCCAGCAGAATGCCTGCCAGTCACACACACACACGCACACGCACACGCACACACACACACACACATACATGCACATCCAGCAGCATGCATGCCAGTCACCCACACACACACACACACACACACATACATGCACATCCAGCAGCATGCATGCCAGTCACACACACACACACACATACATGCACATCCAGCAGTACCGCTATTAAGATACATCAGTCTTCCTCTAACTGCCCCTCGCCCCCCAGTCACACAGATGTCCTGTTATAATCATCTCCACTTAACAGACCCAGAGGTTCAAGGGAACAGGAAGAGACTACAGAGGGCGAGAGAGAGAGAAAAAGAGAGACAGATAGAAAGGAGAGGGAGAGAGAGGGGGCTGTTGAGACAAAGAGAGACAGAGAAAGACACAGAGGAGGGAGGAGAAGCTGAATCCCAACAGAATCCTGTCGTATAATGAACAGTAATAAATCAGTGCTTTGCTGCTTGTACCCTTATTGATTACATATGGTGAGCGTGAATGTTCCCCTGATGCTTTACCCTGATGGTTGCTGAGCACTGTCTTTCTAATGTACCAGCAGACTGTCTTGTCTCTCTCCTGTACCAGCAGACTGCCCTGTCTCTCTCCTGTACCAGCAGACTGGCTTGTCTCTCTCCTGTACCAGCAGACTGGCTTGTCTCTCTAATTTACCAGCAGACTGGCTTGTCTCTCTAATTTACCAGCAGACTGACTTGTCTCTCTCCTGTACCAGCAGACTGGCTTGTCTCTCTAATGTACCAGCAGACTGCCTTGTCTCTCTCCTGTACCAGCAGACTGCCCTGTCTCTCTAATTTACCATCAGACTGCCCTGTCTCTCTCCTGTACCAGCAGACTGCCCTGTCTCTCTCCTGTACCAGCAGACTGCCCTGTCTTTCTCCTGTACCAGCAGACTGCCCTGTCTCTCTAATTTACCAGCAGACTGCCCTGTCTCTCTCCTGTACCAGCAGACAGCCCTGTCTTTCTCCTGTACCAGCAGACTGCCCCGTCTCTCTCCTGTACCAGCAGACTGTCTTGTCTCTCTCTAACATTACTGGCATAATGGCACCAGTGACTCATTACTCAGATGAGCGGCCCAGCCTTGCCTGTGTTGTAATTATCCATGGGTATTATGGGTAATTAGTTGACGGTTGTTAGAACCAGGATGATACCTCCATTGGTGACACTAGAGTCTCTAATGTAAGACCAAACACACACACACACACACACACACGCTCACACACAGTCTGCTGAAACCGCATGACTAGGAGAGCAGCATTAAACCCTGTGGTAGAATGAGACAAACCCAAACGAAATGCGCAGTAGAAGTAAGTGGATGGAAACCCACAGAGGAGGTGAATGCTCTGGAGCTGGGCGGCTTGATGTGGTCGAGCCGTGACGGGAAGGACCGTCTAATCATCAAACGTCCGCACGAATCCTCGTACGGACACGACACACACACACACACATGCATGTCATCATAAACACAATTCCTTTCGCTCTTAAATATGCTTAGCGGATGGTCTAGCTAATCGTGCCCGTTGCACAATATGTACAATAGAGTTGGTGACCGATTTCTCTCTGTCCGTAAAATTCCCCTCTTTTTGCCCTCCTAGATAAACGTCGGCTAAAGAACCAAAGTGGACCGCCGGGTGTTGTTCTGGGTGGAAGTGAGAGAGATTTTATTGGACTGTTGTTCTTAAGTGTCGTTTACTGTACGGCTGGCATCTGTGTCAGGGGACAGTTCAATGGCGGACCACATTTCTCCCTTCATCGCACGCAATGCCAGCTCATGTGTTCGTTTATTTGCTTGTCAACGAAGCGCATTTAAATACGGGTCTGCGGAAACGTAGCCAGAGGGCAAGTACATGACTTTTGTCGGATAATTGCCCGCTAAACACACAACTTCAAATCCCTTAAATCCGGAATTAACACTTCGCAAATCCCCCTTCTCTCTTTTCGCCTCTCTAATCCTCCGGTTGGTTTGTGTACGAAACGCCGGTTTCAAGGAGCCGGAGCCACGGGTTTGGTCGAACGCCGGATTAAAGTAGGTGCGGAGTTCTGAGAGGCGCTGGATTTGAGGGTTTTACTTGATTTCATAGTCGGCGATATGCAACCTGGATATGTGAAACTATCAGAGGGACTTAATGTAAGCATGTATAAGGCTGAATAAAGTTGCTGCTGCCTGAGAAAAGCCAACAGTCACTGACATTGAATATGTTGTGTTCGTTTTATTACTCAGAATGCTGCATATTTGATCATGACAATTTGTTTTGAATACAACTATTAACATTTTTAATTTTAAATAAGAGTGCTTTTTTGAATGCTAGAGGAAGAAGAAATACGATTAAAGAAAAATGCAATTCTTAACGAATCGCTAAACATTTACTGTGCATTCTCATCTATCCATGCACTGGTGGACAAAACTCAATACGGAGTTGGAAAAAATTGACCGTCAGCGACTTCGCTGTCTGTAAGTATTCTCTGGTGAAGAACCCTGTGGTGAGACGTTCCACGTTCCAAGGTCTCACCACAGAACCCTTTCTGTCACACAACAGAGATGTCAGGTTATTCTGTGCTGCAGAAAAGGCAAAAATGCATGGGAACAGAAAGACGAGAAACGTGACGGCTTCCCCGGAAAAACAAAACGTGTCACAAAGTCAACAGAAATAGACGTCGTCCCCGTCCGCAATAGTGGGGGACCGTATTCTAAATATTATGGTGAAGGCATCTGCTGCTAGAGGGCGTTTTAAAAACAACCGTCAACTGTGGGACGTGGATGTGTGTGTTGACACTGTAGTCATTTAGCAGACACTTATCCAGAGAGACTCACGGTTAAACCACTCTACTGACACATCAGCCACATGCTTCGTTACACTTTATATTATTATCTAGCCGTAGTGGAAACACAACCCGTCAGCGCCAGAATTTTTTCGGACCTGTCCTTCAACGTTAAAAGAAAATGATTCAATGTTGTTCACTCGCTTTTGCGATTCTACCATCTGAAAACATCCATTATTTCTTCAAATCAAAAGTGTTTCTTTTCTCTCCTTTTACACACACAGACACACACACACACGCTACTCAAACTCCACCTGAAACTTTTAAATGAGCCACCATCTTCCCCGCCCCGTGCTGGACATCCCTCGTCATGGCAACACTCTGGCGTGCCGTAGTGAAGGCCGTGGAACTCCTTAACCAGGTCAGACACACTTAACACCTCAGCCCGGACAAACACCCAGAAGATAGCTAATAGGAGACCCCACAATCTATTTCCTCCCACCTCTCTATACACAATTTAAATCTGTTTCCTACAATCGACGTGTCTCTGTTCTGCTCTACAAAAAGAACAAATCACGATTAATGTGTTTGCTCTAATTAACATGCAGCCGTTAGATTAGAAACGGGGTGGTGTAGTCTTTTCCCTGAGCAGGGTTTTGGCGGGGTGTGTGTCATCTATAGCTAGGCAGACAGGTGGTGCTAATCAAGCCTCTGTGATTCCCTCTCCACCTGATTTGCATACATACGAGGACCATCTGTGCTAACACCCCTTCCAGTCTCTATTAGGGCCCGGGCCATGCGTGACTTCCGTTGTCCCAACGTTGCGTCGCCGCTACCGAAGTCCAACGGCAGATTTAGGTTGGGAGCCGGCTGGTGCGGCGGCAAGCAAGTGTCTGGGCAACACGAACTCCACACAGGTGCTACTGATGGAATCTGTGGTAAAAATTGACAGGGTGGTTTTAGAAAGAGCAGCACAAGCTAACATGTTGTATCTCAATATCTATGTTATGGATACCTTGGTCTACTTGCATTGACAATATAGAAGTAAACAAATTTGCCTTCGACTGAAATGTGTCCTCTCTCCTGGTGGGGGATTAGAACCAGGGACCTTCCAGACCCTATTCCCTAACCGCTAGGCCACCTAACCGCTAGGCCACCTAACTAGGCCACCTAACCGCTAGGCCACCTAACTAGGCCACCTAACCGCTAGGCCACCTAACTAGACCACCTAACCGCTAGGCCACCTAACTAGGCCACCTAACCGCTAGGCCACCTAACTAGGCCACCTAACCGCTAGGCCACCTAACCACTAGACCACCTAACCACTAGATCACCTAACCGCTAGGCCACCTAACCGCTAGGCCACCTAACCACTAGATCACCTAACCGCTAGGCCACCTAACCGCTAGGCCACCTAACCACTAGATCACCTAACCGCTAGGCCACCTAACCACTAGATCACCTAACCGCTAGGCCACCTAACCACTAGATCACCTAACCGCTAGGCCACCTAACCACTAGATCACCTAACCGCTAGGCCACCTAACCACTAGATCACCTAACCGCTAGGCCACCTAACCACTAGGCCACCTAACTAGGCCACCTAACCGCTAGGCCACCTAACTAGGCCACCTAACCGCTAGGCCACCTAACCACTAGATCACCTAACCGCTAGGCCACCTAACTAGGCCACCTAACCGCTAGGCCACCTAACTAGGCCACCTAACCGCTAGGCCACCTAACCACTAGATCACCTAACCGCTAGGCCACCTAACTAGGCCACCTAACCGCTAGGCCACCTAACCACTAGATCACCTAACCGCTAGGCCACCTAACCACTAGATCACCTAACCGCTAGGCCACCTAACCACTAGATCACCTAACCGCTAGGCCACCTAACCACTAGATCACCTAACCGCTAGGCCACCTAACCACTAGATCACCTAACCGCTAGGCCACCTAACCACTAGATCACCTAACCGCTAGGCCACCACTAGCACAGTTCACTACAGGTGAGCTCACGTACAGCAGTTTCCTGACGGGACTATGCCAGCTGTTACCTCAGGGGGTAAACCGTTACATGGTTCACGGTGGGGGCCGGCCCTGTTGGTTCGTCATCTCTCCTGGAACATGACAATATTACCCAGAAGGCCTCATTAGGGCGCAATCGCCAACCTGTGAAAATAAAGTGAATAATAAATAAACAGCCAAAACAAAGAGGAATTCAACGCGGGAGGAAATTGACGTGAAATTACCCATAATGGGGCGTTTTAAAAAACTCCAGACGGCGAGGCCTTCAAGTGTGTATCAGTTCAACGGGATGCGCCCAAAGAGCTCTGTTATTTTTACGTTTTCTTCCCCAAAGTGGCATATTACTTTGTCCCTGACAGGGGCCTGGGAAAGGCTACGAGGGGGACGTTCTCCGTCAATAGGGGGATTAGAAGCGGACTCGGCAGGCCGTGTACCAAATGGCGCCCTATTCACTATGCTGTGACGGCACTACTTATGGCCGACGCCCACAGGAATGAAGTTTCACTTCGGATGAGCACATGTCGTCCAGACTTTCATAGCGAACGCACCGAACACATTACCGGTCATGGCGAAGAGTTGTCACGGTCCAAAATGCTCGTCCTCGGTACTGAATATAATGACGCCAATCGTTCGTCGTTTTATTGCCTCACTTTAGCGGCTGTACTTTTTTTCCCATTGCGTCGGTGTTGTGGACACACAGCTCCAGATAGTTTTACGGTATGTTTTTTTTTACTGTCGGATAAGGTCACAAAATTGTTCCAGCAAACGATAAAACAAGGAATTCTGTTGTTATTGTTAATACATCGGTATTTTCGACCGATACGGGGAACGTCAGGAACCATGAGACATGCGGTGAAAAAGAAAAGAGCAAGTGAACGAATGCCTTGCGAGGGCAGACGGCCACACTCCGTACACTTGCTTTACTGCACGCACAGCGCAGGCTGTTTCAACCCACACTCCCCCCTGGCTGTAATGAAATAAAATCATTTCCAAACCATCCTGGAGAAACACTAAAGTGGATCCTCCCATGTCTATTACCCAGAATGCCTGCACTGTACCGTGTCCCAAACCCTGCTCTATTCCACGTGCAGTGTTTGCGGTTCAGAGGTGCTAGGGTTCCATTTTGGACGCCGCCCTGAACTTGGCACAACTGCCGGCTCCTCATAACGCTCTCATGTAACAGACTGGAGGGCCGAACAAAACACTCTCTGTGTCCTTCATCGCCCTCGGGGACTCACTTCACTCTCCTCATCATCCAGTCTGTTTGTTCAGTCAGAGGGATCCGCGAAAGACCCTTCCAAGTCCCAAATAGCACCCTATTCTCCACACGAGTGCCCCGTGTTTAACTGCAGTCGGCCGACACTCATAGGACTCTGCTTTAAAAGTGGTCAGACCCAATTAACGATGGCACACACACACACACACACACACACACACTGTCTCTCGTCTTCATTTTGACATGGACGACACCCTGGTCCCTTCCCACACCCGCTCATTGGCCGTGTCCACCACTTAGGGGAGGGGCGAGAGGAAAAGGGGGAGGAGAACGGGGAAGGAAGGAGATAAATGACAGTGTGAGAATGAAACTGGAGAGAGAGAGAAATAATCAGAGTAGTCGTTGCAGAAGGTGGACGTTTGAGTGCTTGAGTGCCGGGACACATTCCCCAATATCTCACCTCCTCACACCTCCCCACACCTCCTCACACCTCCCCACACCTCCTCACACCTCCCCACACCTCCTCACACCTCCTCACACCTCCTCCTCCTGTTGACAGTTGTGGAGGTGTGATGGGTCCAGTGTCACTGCCCCCCCCCCGGGGCCCTCTTCATCAGAGGTTCTGAGTGGCAGCGGGGGCGACTCTGGGCTCCCAGAGCGGCAATGACCACAAGACAGATGGTGATGATGATGATGACAGAGATCTCAGAGGCATCCCATAGCTCATCCCCTGGTGACCTTTCTCTTTCTCCGCTGGCTCTCTCTCTCTCTGTGTTTATACGTTCTCTCGCTCCCTGGCTATCACCTCTACCTCATTCCTTGCCACTCTCTCGCATTTGCTTGCCACTCCATCCATCGTTTTTTCCCTCTGTCATATTTTTTTCTTTCTCTCATCTTTCCTTCCTTTTCTTAACCATCTCTCTCTCTCCTTTTCTCTCCACCCCAGCAGGTTTATAGCTCTGCCACCATTAAGCCTGGCAGGAGTCCTTTAATCAGCAACTAAGAACGAGACACACTTTTGTAGAAGATAAGTTGAGGAAAGAAGAAAGGACGTGCAGGGAGATAAATGAACTGTTGCACTGACTACATGGTAGGTCAGAATAGGCTAAAACCACATTCTGTAGGGTGGATAGAGAGAAAGGGAGAGAGAGAGAGAGAGAGAATAGGGAAAGTGGGAGAGAAAGAGAGGGGTTAGAGAGAGAGAAAGAGAGAGAGAAAAGAAGAGAATGGGGGAGTGGGAAAGAGAAAGAGAGAGAGAGAATGGGGGAAGTTGGAGAGAGAGAGAGAGATGGAGAGAATGGGGGAGAGGGAGAGAGATGGAGAACGAGAGAATGGGGGAGAGGGGGACAGAGTTGGAGAAGGGGATGAGATAGAGACCATATCAGACACTTTTAGAAAACACGTCACAATGTGTCGTCACAGCAGCAACATTTGCGATTTATTGACATGAGACGAGGGCAATCAGTGGAACACAACCATTATAAATCTAAATAAGTATGCATTTATTTTCTCCTGTCATGCATACTCAGAGCAAATTGAGATTTTTACATGTCTTATAATATAGCACTTATATGGCCTTGGGTGTACTGTTGAATTAGGTTTTAGTAGTTCAGAATTTGAGAAGGATAAAAAGACCAGGAATGTAACATTTACTTGTTTGGAGAGAGACAGGGAGAAAGAGCAACGGAGAATCGCAGTTGTTTCAGCTAATCTCGGTAAATTAACTTTTCTGTTCGGTTTCCAAAAGACTTTATCAGTCGTCTCCTGAGATTGATGCGCGGTTTAGCCCAATTCAAAAATGTAATATGAAACCTGAAGTATGAAACATTAGCCTACCTCAATACAACAGTCATTTAGGATACCTACAGCAGAGACATTCCGGGACTCCCGTTAGCCCCCCTCGGCTCAGTCGTTGGCCGCAATCCTATTCCGGAATGTTTTCTTGACCGTGTGCCTGGCCGAAAATCAATTAAGTACTGCAATCACGGGTGCAGGAAGACTCCTGGACGCTATCCAGCCCACTTGATTTGTTCCTGAATAGGGTAGAATTGTAATACTCTCCGCTTTCACTTGACTCTCTCTGTTGATTTTTCCTCAGTCCAACGAAAGGGCATACTGTGTCGGCGCTGGTGAAACACGAGGCGATTCTAACAGTGGTTTAAAGACTCTCTGACCCGGGTAGGGTGTAATCGTTGATTATCTTGGGTATCCCCTCTGGGGGGTTCAAACGGTTTGGTAAGCCCCGGGGTCACCATGACACTCGCCGCGCGGTCTCCTGTAGCCGCCGGTCTTCGGACTACTCGTCCTCGGGCCGTGGTCTTCCTCTGGCCAACTGTGAAGGTCTGAAGGAAAGACGAAAAACTTTGAAAGAGAGATTCTTTGCAGGAGAACAAGATGGTTGGCTGGTTTGACCAGGACAAACCCAGAATCATTAAAAGCGCATTTCTGTGTGACTTTAAGTGCTTTTTTATTTATTGTCACAGATTTACGTAATTGCATCTTTCAAATCCGTTTGAATGGTTTGTTGGTTCTGTGATTTTAAGCATCGGCACTAAGGAAACCAATGTATTTTTGTTGTGTCTGGACCCTCACGGGAAGTGATAAAGACATGAGCAGTGTCTATGAATAGTAGAGAGTTAAAGCATTCATTGTCAGAAGCATGTCAGGTCAACACACAGACACACACACACACACACAGATACACACAAACACAGACACACACACTCTATCTTCCTCTTCCCAGTCCCTCTCACGAAAGTAATTGAGCAATTAAGGGTAATTGATTCATTGCTGAGGGTGAAAGAGGTGAAATCCGTCTGGGGATTTCAAGGAAATCTTTACAGTAGCTTTAAATGAGAGAAAAAGACCCAGCTGTCACAGAGGCTGAGATATCTTACTACTAAGAGCAGGAACGGAGAGAGGCTCTAGGCTAGAGGCAACAGCGTAAAAGACTGATGGCTAAAAGAATGCAGGGAGTTTAAAACTGTCGTGTTCAAGTGTCTGCGTTTGTGTGTGTGTGTGTGTGTGTTTGTGTGTGTGTTTCTTCTATGTTGCTGTCTGGGAGAGTGCTGATGGGAGATGGTTGTGTTTTGTGGGGGAG
Organism: Dallia pectoralis; assembly: GCA_029465975.1. Lineage (NCBI taxonomy): Eukaryota > Metazoa > Chordata > Actinopteri > Esociformes > Umbridae > Dallia > Dallia pectoralis. The sequence goes on along the minus strand of CM055764.1, from coordinate 6,422,448 downwards.
AGTGGAGGAGCAGCGAGCAGGGAAAGTGTAATTAGTTTCGGTGCGATAGCAGAGCTGTGTCCATTGCCTGTCATGTCTTCCAGCGGCCAGCGATAATAACGTGTCGTCCTAATGTCTGGTGCCACTGCCAGGCCATTAGGGCTCTACTTTCTTTAAACACACGGCTCCACGTGTGACCTCCAGCCGACCCTTCTTGTTTCCAAAACAAAAAGGCACAAGGGCTGAGCGACGGGAAATAACTGCAACGGAGACACTCTTTGGTTTGCTTCGTTAACACCCGTGAACACGTCCCGTGTCTAATGTTTATTTCCAAGCTGTCGGATCAGCGGAGGTTCCTCGCGATGTTGCGTTGAACCAGCTGATTCCTATCTCTTCGACACCTACGCTGTGGGATACAGACACACAGAAGGATTTACGCTCAAAGCATCTCAACCTCAATGTTTTTTCGATTAACCACAATCTGCTTATTGAGGTCTAGGCATGGAGCAATAAAAAATCCCATTGACGGTAAGGCGTTCCCAACAGATCTGTGTTTACAGATCGGAGAGAAAGATTCACAATGGCCATTTTATTGGACCAGACCGTATCTAGGAGCAATTGACCAATGGTGAATGGATATGCAAATACCCCAGCATTTGGGGGAGGGGTTTTCTCTGGGTCCAGCCTTCACCATATGGCTCCGCCCTCATACGCTGTCTTCCTTTCTGTTTCCGTCATCTTGCTGATATATGAAGGATATTAAACGTGACACGTATGTCAGGCATATCCCCACGCCACCTGTATCCAACCGGCGTTTAACCAGCGTGTTCCATCCATCGCCGGTGACAGCTGTACTGAGGAGATTATAACCTGAGGTCACCCGACCACCCAGGCCGAACAGTGTCTTTACATTAGCTGTGTCCGTTCCTCGCCACTCACTGCTGTCACATATTTACACACCTCGACAGACACACACACACACACACACACACATTATATTTAAATTTAAAAGCCAGAGATGCAACATTAATACAATTTATTTATAAAGTTATTTTGCAATAGCTGCGTTGTGAGCACAGTAAATCATTCCTGAAAAGTAAAGCCATGGTATCTGGTCTGTACATTGTTCTCTCAGGTTGATTTAAACACAAGTTATTCTTGAACTATAGCTGAGCGCTTTCAGAGATGTTCTTCTGCATCTAGTTGTAACAAGTGGTGGTTTGAGTTACTGCCGCTTTTCTATCAGTTTGAACAAGTCTGGCCGTTCTCCTTGGACCTCTGCCATCAACAAGGTATTTTCGCCCAGTAAACTGACGCTCACCGGATATTGTGCGAGAACACCCCAGTAGATTAGCACTTTCTGAGATATTCAAACCAACAACCATACCAAGTTCAAAGTCACTTAAATCTTCATTCTTCCCAATTCTGATGCTTGGTTTGAACTTCGAACAATTAAACATTTTGTATCTGCTGGCTGAAGCCTTTGTATATTTTAGAATGTTAAACAATACTAACATCGTTTAACATGCTAAATACATATTCTTCTTTTCTGGTAATGGGAGATAAACCAAGCTTGTTGCGAAGTAGACACCTTCTGTTTTTGTGTCGCACGGCAGGGAGAAGTGAAGAACCGAACGTCACGTGTGGGAATCGGAGAGCAGTTTAACTGCCTCAAAGGGAACGCAGCTCAAGCTAAAGTGCCACCGCGTCAAGTGTTCATGGCAGACATGCGCGCGCCATTGACCAATTATTGAGCTGTCGTTTCCACTGCGCGGCCAGCTTGAACAGAGGCTCTCAATACCCGTTAGAATGACACTCCAGCGTAGCCTCTTAACGACCCGTCTACTCTTCAGAGAGCTGACATAATGGGAGCTAATGCTGGTGAGAGGCCCAGACCCAGTCAAACACCTGACCTCCAGTTTCCCTTACACTCCTTCCTGAGACAAAGCCCTCCCGTCCTCCCGGCGCATTGATCGGTCCGCCCACTCCACGAGGCCCCACTTGAACACGCTCCAAGCCACTGGCACAGCCTCCTGCGAAGTCTAAAGACGGGAGGATTCCGGAACGCTGAGGAATTCCGGAATCCCAATCAAGCTCCAAAGAACCGTATTGGCTAATTAAAATGTAAGCTTCTTCAGAGCCAAAGATGGCAGTTCGCGGTTAGGGTATAGGAAGCTTGCCTTGTCTCCAGGCTGCATTTATGCATCTCATCCGTTACTCAGCTCCACCAAAAATATATCCTTTCGGCAATTACCAGGCGCTGGAAGGGTGCCGTTTCTGTGGTTATGGAAATCAATGCTCTATACTGTGGGGTATTGTTTTCTCTCAGTCATTTAGTGTTTTCTCAGTAGCACGCATCATTCAATCAGTCTGGATAGTTGGACTACTGTGACATTAAGGTTTTAAGATAATCGCGGTGCCAGTGAACGCTGCTGAGTAGCACTTCCTAACTTAATTTTGCTCTATGTATAATGATTATTATTATATATTATAATTAGGCATGTGCTAATATGTATTAACATATAGGCAGAATTAACTTATTTGACTGGGAACAGATTCCCGTATTTAGCAGGCTAATCGGTTGTCATGTTTTGTTGAATAATTTGTCAATAATGTCTAACTATTTATTTACTTTACATTCACTGTCAAATCTATGTTTGTTTACATGTATCTGATCAGGAACAAGCCTCACAGTGCCTTTCTTCACGCAAGAGTAAGACAAATTGCCCAAAGAAAAAAACACAGGCAGTTGAAGAGAGAAGCACCGAAACTTCGGCTTTCCTGAGAACCAATTTCTCATTCAGAGAGACATAGTGGTCGACAAACTCCCCTAAGAAGGTGAGGAGAGGTCGAAATGCTACGGGTTTCAAAGCATGAAGAATCTTCTCCAGTTCCCCCCACATCTCCTGAGGCTCAGTCCCTGTGATTGGGGCAAAGGGCAGAAGACGGGATCCTTGAGGTTTTATTTGGGGGAGGGGGGCGTTTCCCAGTAGACCACACAGCGGGTCTACAGAGGTTCAGTTCTATCTCTACCTCTGTCTTCTCACGCGATCACCACGAAGAAAAAATTCAAACAAGATCAATTTTCGACATAATGAATGGTTCAGGGTCGCGCAACCCGTCTGGAATATTCTTCCACTTCAGCCCCATAACTGACGTGCCGAACTACTAAATAATCTGAGTCATGTAAATAACCAATACCTCATCAAAAGGAGAGAAAAAAACATCCTCCTGGTTTCTCCCTCCTGGACATATTCGGTCAATTAGCGAATAGAGAGCTCTGTCTTAACTCGGACCAGAACGGAACGGAGCACAGGTGCTCCAAACCTGCTAACAATTTCTCAAGCTCCAACTTTAAGCTCGCGGAGCAGCAAGTGTAACCGAAGGCCCGGACTATCAAAGGGCCTCGCTGTGTCCCGCTAGAAGCAAAACAGCTGGGCACGATAAACCATTGTAATAAAATACCTCACCGTATTCAACCTGGCTACCAGGAATGGCAAACAGTCGTTTGCAATTTCCACAGGTCACAACATGTTTCCATTACGGTTCGAATTAAATTAACCCCGCGCTATTTATGGGCAGCTCCTAGCGTTGTGTGCTCACAGATGGTGATGAGCAAGAGACATCATATGAAACGTTGACTTATTGTTCGGCACTCGGCACTCGGGAGTCCAAAATCGCTACTGTGAATCATCTCCTCCTACGGTCCGCTGATAGATGACCCACGGAAAACCCAAATGGGTCCTCCTCAGGGTTCATTGTGGGACATCTTTAACCGTTTCAGCTTGCCATGGCCTTTTGGACAGCGTCCAAACCGGACGGAAAAACTGCCTGGATTTTTGTGCCAAGGGTCGTAGACTGAGAATGACTAATGTGTCTGAGCATTCAGAGGTCAAGGATTTATTCGCAAAAAACATCGACTGTTTTAAAAACCTGTGGATGTCCAACGTGAGGAGATTTGTTGATACCACAGCATAGTAAGAGCGGGCAAACTCTCTGAATAAATATCTCAGTGATAGATGGTGTGTTGCGGATATTTCAGATGGAACGGACTGATGTTTGTTTAGTTCTTCTTAACAAACCGTCAGAAACACTGTCAGAGAAGACCCAAATCCCAGCATTCCGGAGTACGGAATGTCCACCGGTATCCCTTCTTCTCGGTCTTCCTGCCTTCCAAATATCTGTCTACTCTAGAGTCTCCACATAATAACAAGAGCACCTGGCACATATGTCCCGAACGGACACGGAATAAAGTTGAAGAAATTAGACAGACATAATCAATTTGAAGTTGTCCTGCTGGACATCCATCCAGCGTTAAGTCTTCCCACATCGCAGGCGTGCGTTTCCTTCAGCCGTGATGAACTGGTGCACAGTGCAGGACATGGTAATGCGATCAGCGAGGTGATTTAGGAGAGACGGAGAAAACGTACTGACTCCGTGACCGGCGATACAGTCTGAGCATGTCAAGCGAGACCGAATTTGTCTATTTCCTGTGCAGCGCACAGAGTTCTTTAAAAAGGCGAAGGACCCAGGGAATAGAGGCTATTTGGGATGCTGTTTTCTTGGTTGGTGCGGAACCCAAGAGTCATTTATAAGAAACAACTTCCCCCTGTAGAACCATGTTTCAAATAACTCGTCCTTAACTCTTTCACCATTCGGCGTCCAGACACACACCTCCTCTCGCACACGTGCACACACACACACACACCACCACTCACACACCCCTCCACTCACACGCAGGCACACGATCAAACACTCACACACACACACACACCGTTCGTGTGTAAAACTAAGTGCGCTGCAAAGTGGACACGTGGAAATCTTCCAGACGACGGTCAGTTTATTGTAACAAGCCGGGAGGAATTCAGCCTAATAAAACGTTTAAATGTGCTCTGTGAATGAGGTCAAATTAACCTATGGGCCTTTTGAAAGACACTCAACGAGCGACGAGAAATATACATAAACGAATCACAGGCACAAACCACATTAGAAAGGCCTCAAGAGCAGAAACTCCAGCAACAGATTTTGATGAATTGAACAGCGAAATTAAAGCAGCGGTAGATTCTTAAATATCCGATTTCACGTACGAACGCCACGTTTACAGACGCACAGAAAAGGTGTTAGCCGCTTCAATCAAGGCCAACGCGCATTTGGGTGTAATCGTAGATTGGCTTCACGGCGCTCTTTGAACGGACAGAAGCCGAAGCGCGCGGCCTTTGAGCGAGAAATGTGGATCCCCGAAAAGACTAGAAACCAAGTGCAGTGCCACTCTGCCATCCATTACTGGCGAGGAATAGAACAATTAGGTGCGGAGGGGGTGAACACGACATAAAAGCTGATTTCAACCACCTGTGCTGCGCTCCCCAACGCACGCACATTCCATCTCAGTGACACACACACATACACACACACACGCCGCACACGGATAAATCGCACTATGCAAATGTTTTCCGTTAAAATTAAATGATTGACTGTGCAGTCCGGAGATATTTAGTGCCGTGCATTAAAAAGGGACATCGGGAGGGTGGGAGGGAGGGGGGAGGAGGGGGCAGGGGGAAGGGAGGGGCGAGGAACAGAGAGAGAAATGTAAACGAGCAAAATGAAATGAATGAGTTATGCAAGAGCGCAGCATCCACCTTTTTCTCATTACATCCGACCGTCTGAGGGGTAATTAAATTCACGCACTGATAGGATGCTCTCGTTTTTGTCTGCCAACCTGCTGCACTCAGTCATTGTGCCACTTTCTCCCCGGAACGAGTGGGGGGGGGGGGGGCGGTTGTGGAATGGGTTGAGAGTAGTGAGCCGGTGGGTAGTGTTGGGAATGGGCCTGAGATCGGGGGACACGCACCCTGAAAAAGGCTGCCCACGCACGGGCTCTGACCGGGGAACCCACTGGCGCTGTTTCCTCTCAAATGGAACCGTGATCTACAGCAGGCCTCAGCTCCATCCGCACAACACTCTAACGGCTCCACAGGGAACACGTGGGTACAGAACGTGTATGTAGAACCAAGTGTGATGCATCGGTACTGAAATCAGGGAGGAGGAAGCTACAGATGAAAACACAAAACCTGCAGTAGTTCACTTAGAACGTATAAGGTTTGTGGAGGGTTTTGGGACGGAACTGTTGACCACCGTACAGTTTTGTGTTTGTTTTGATATTATACACCAGAGCTTGGTCACTCTAGTGCCGCCGAATGGTCAGGTTTTATCACATAAACAAGACATTAAGATTTCCCATCCAAAAAGGGTTGTGGAAACGAAAGAATTAGTAGAATTAGATTACGTCTGTGGCTTGCGATTGTATTGATGGGAAATCGTGTCTATCTTAAACCAATGTCAGACAAACTGGGGACAGACATGTCCATAAAATCAACATTTTACCACGCGATTTCCGCGGTTGTATTTCTTCCAAGTCTCTGCGAATTCTGTACGTTTTACCTAAGCGGGCTAAAAGGGGACGGACACTTTTTCCATCCGCAGCATGCGAACGAAGGCTGAGGTTGTCATTAACTTCACTATTGCGGTTGAGACATCGGTGTAGTCTTACACTAAGCATTTAGTGATGTTTACAAACGAAAACTCGTTTAGCAAGAAAATGCGCAGCCGGGGATTAAAACACTGTATGCAATGGTCATACATGTTGTTCTCATTAGTTTTACTCCTGTAGTTCAAGGGATAACACAAACCCCAAACCTCGCTCGGGAAACACTGACAACTCTTCGGAAGTCCAATTGTGTCATGTTGGCAACTACAAATAGAGGACAAACGTAGTTACATTTTGCCAATATCCTGGCTGATTCCCTACTTCCTCGGTCGTTTCAGGGGAAATACACAGCAGAGAAAAACAGATTTGTTAAAGACAGCCACGGGTTTATGACATGGAACTGAATATGATAGAGTGAGCGTATTCCCATTTTGGCAGCACCCCTGTCAGGAGGGGATTTATGGTGAGGTTGACACAGCTTATTACGCTCGGACACTGAGAAGAATTAGACATGGGACCAGGTTCTGGTCCTGACAGCTGTGTTGCTGGGACTGCTGGCCCGGGTCCTCCACTTGTTCTCCAAAGAGAGCCTTGGAGATTCCCCTTCTCAAACATGTCTTGGGGGCAGGACTGGCTTAATGTGATTGGTTCACTCAATTAGGAGGATGGAGACGTGCTCGTCTTGAATCTAAAGCATACACCGAATCTTTACCACACCCTTACCAAACCCTTACCCAGCCCATACCAAACCCTTACCAAACCCTTAACAAACCCTTACCACACACTTACCAAACCCTTACAAAAATCGTACTTGTAGCAAATACAAACAGCTTCACTACTAAACTCAATTACTTTATAGTTGAAGCGTTTTCTCCCCTGACTCAACCATCCCCATTGGTTTCTGCTTACTGGGTAAATCTCTCTAGAACTGGTTTGAGAAAGAAAAACTCCTCCCACCACCTTCAGCTCTCCTGGCTCTTTACTTAACAACCACCACACTCCTTGAAGTCTCATGGCTCCGCGATGAACAGACACAGGCCAATTTGGACCCGCTAGTCAGTTGTTAGTCACTGACTGAAATGTGTGCATGGAGGCCAGCCAAAGGTTCTGGAGTACATGTAGTCACTCTCTGGGTAGAAATGTGTAGAAATGTGAAGACATTACTGGGACCCCAGAAGAAAGCGTGTGTGCTTTTACTTCGTCTTTTTGACAGGTTCCACTGTGCTGGGCCCAAACCCTGGACGGCTAGTGAGAGTTCAGCCAAACAGATTAGATAGAATAGTGGACCCCTATTGAGCCTCAGAACCCTGACTGGGTTACATCAATCTCTTCAGAACCATCAGAACCATCATAGACATAACCCAAGTGGAACCTAGAAATGTTTCACAACAAATGCAAGACCCTTGCAAGGTCCAGCTGCAGGTCCAGCTACAGGTCCAGTTGCAGGTCCAGCTACAGGTCCAGCTGCAGGTCCAGCTACAGGTCCAGCTACAGGTCCAGCTACAGGTCCAGCTACAGATCCAGCTACAGGTCCAGCTACAGGTCCAGCTGCAGGTCCAGCTACAGGTCCAGCTGCAGGTCCAGCTACAGGTCCAGCTACAGGTCCAGCTACAGATCCAGCTACAGGTCCAGCTGCAGGTCTAGCTGCAGGTCCTGCTGCAGGTCCAGCTGCAGGTCCAGCTGCAGGTCCAGCTGCAGGTCCAGCTACAGGTCCAGCTGCAGGTCCAGCTACAGATCTAGCTACACGTCCAGCTGCACGTCCAGCTACAGGTCCAGCTGCAGGTCCAGCTACAGGTCCAGCTACAAGTCCAGCTACAGGTCCAGCTACAGGTCCAGCTACAGATCCAGCTACAGGTCCAGCTACAGGTCCAGCTGCAGGTCCAGCTACAGGTCCAGCTGCAGGTCCAGCTACAGGTCCAGCTACAGGTCCAGCTACAGATCCAGCTACAGGTCCAGCTGCAGGTCTAGCTGCAGGTCCTGCTGCAGGTCCAGCTGCAGGTCCAGCTGCAGGTCCAGCTGCAGGTCCAGCTGCAGGTCCAGCTGCAGGTCCAGCTACAGGTCCAGCTGCAGGTCCAGCTACAGGTCCAGCTACAAGTCCAGCTACAGATCTAGCTACACGTCCAGCTGCACGTCCAGCTACAGGTCCAGCTGCAGGTCCAGCTACAGGTCCAGCTACAAGTCCAGCTACAGGTCCAGCTACAGGTCCAGCTGCAGGTCCAGCTACAGGTCCAGCTACAGGTCCAGCTACAGGTCCAGCTACAGATCCAGCTACAGGTCCAGCTGCAGGTCCAGCTACAGGTCCAGCTGCAGGTCCTGCTGCAGGTCCAGCTACAGGTCCAGCTGCAGGTCCAGCTACAGGTCCAGCTACAGGTCCAGCTGCAGGTCCAGCTGCAGGTCCAGCTGCAGGTCCAGCTTCAGGTCCAGCTACAGATCCAGCTACAGGCCCAGCTACAGGCCCAGCTGCAGGTCTAGCTAAAGGTCCAGCTACAGGTCCAGCTACAGGCCCAGCTGCAGGTCCAGCTACAGGTCCAGCTACAGGTCCAGGTACAGGTCCAGCTGCAGGTCCAGCTACAGGTCCAGCTACAGTTCCAGCTCCAGGTCCAGCTACATGTCCAGTTAGCATCCAAACCAACATAATAACATAATGCGAACTAAAAGAGAACACTTCGGTTCCTACCCAGTCCATAAATCAGACGGGAAGTGAAAACAGCCAAATAAAGGACTGGTGGATTAGAGACAGATGGCCAATTCATTTACTCTGAATGATTTGAATGAAATTCAATCTGGACATCAAAATTAGTCCTTGGATTGGCCAAATTGGAAGGTCGACATTAGCCTTAAAATCAGCCCAAGCTTACGGTCCCCCACTTAGCTCCCATCTGCATTCCTGGATTCCTGTCCTCATCCAGGGGCAGACTGGGGCAACATCAGATTTGATATATTCGATGAAAAATAACAAAGAAAACGGGAGAGAGAAAGAACAGATGTTTGCTTAACATCCGCTCGGCGAATACGTGTGGGTTTCTCACAAAACCGCCCAGTCAGTCCCGCCCAAGCCACGCTCGGTTTAGAGCCTTCAGGCGTTGTATGACCTATACAGTCCATATTCTAGGGACGGGAAAGTGTGTGCTGTGGTACGTGTGTGTGTTTCATGTGTGTGTTTCACTACGGTGGATTGATGACCCACGGCCAATCACGAGCTTGGCCACGGCGTTACCCAGACGATTGCAGAAGTATGCACTAGCGACCATTTTGCAGCCTGATGACGATGCAGGCAGCCAGTCACTGCCCGTCTGCCTCCATCTCCGAGCCTGTTTGTTTATTAAGGTCTGACTCCGCATAACAGCAGTTTAAATGACCACCCCGGAGGATTAGTGATGGCACTTTTGTCTGAGGAACAGTAAATCACTCATGATGAACTGGGGCGACGACAGGTTTTCACTAGACCGTTAATTCGCTGTTATCTTTGGGGTCACGCGCCACACAGCAAGAGAGATGGCTGATCTGTTATTTGTACTTTCACTGCAGAATCACAATCTGATTCCTGTTTATTTGCAATGTATACATTTAGACACAATTGTATATGACTCACATTTAGACACACTTGTATACGACTCACATTTAGACACACGTGTATACGACTCACATTTAGACACACTTGTATATGACTCACATTGTAGACACACATGGAAATGACTCACATTTAGACACACATGGAAATGACTCACATTTAGACACACTTGTATATGACTCACATTTAGACACACTTGTATATGACTCACATTTAGACACACTTGTATATGACTCACATTTAGACACACATGTATATGACTCACATTTAGACACACTTGTATATGACTCACATTGTAGACACACATGGAAATGACTCACATTTAGACACACATGGAAATGACTCACATTTAGACACACTTGTATATGACTCACATTTAGACACACTTGTATATGACTCACATTTAGACACACTTGTATATGACTCACATTTAGACACACATGTATATGACTCACATTTAGACACACTTGTATATGACTCACATTGTAGACACACATGGAAATGACTCACATTTAGACACACATGGAAATGACTCACATTTAGACACACTTGTATATGACTCACATTTAGACACACTTGTATATGACTCACATTTAGACACACTTGTATATGACTCACATTTAGACACACTTGTATATGACTCACATTTAGACACACATGTATATGACTCACATTTAGTAAAGCCTATGAATGTTTTTGGTCAAATGTCTGATTTGAATGAAGCACAAAAAAGACATTAGAGCAAAGTCGCTGCTTTGTATAAAACACACAGACACAAAACATATAAGCGCAGATCATGAAAGCCTTTGGACTGGCACACCTGCACCTCCTTCCTTTGTTATTTTTCATTTGCGTCACCAACGTTGCCATCATTAATCTCTCCGGGACTTGTCTCGTCATTATTATCGTCACGTGTACAGGCATCTTCCTTTGGTTCCCATGTTGCCGTCGATCGTTCTTTAGTTACTTGTCCGTTAGCCTGCAAGCTTTAAGGTCGTACCTCCACCACATCTTTGCGTTTGTTTAGTCAAGATACTTATTAAAACTCCAATTAGCTCCGCACCTGCCTCCTTCGTGGAAAATAGTGACATGGGTTGCCGGACAATGGGGGCCGTATGAGGTGTTGCTCTGGACTTAAAGAGAGAGGCCCCTAAGTATTGAAGTCTATTAATGGCCCTTCAATGTGTTGCGTATACAACATGTTTCCCAAGTTACCTTCAATTGATTCAGTATGTCGCCTTTTCACAGCAAGGCACCAGGAATCGGCGTTTGAATTGGAAAGCCGGGTAAATTCCGCGGCCACTTGAAATGTGCTAATGAGTGCAATGACCGGCGAGGTGAAATGAAAGGAGAAACCCGGAGTCAGGAGTGAAAGCGAAGTGTCGCTCGTTTAATTATAGCAACCGACAACAAAACCAAGTACAAACACATGTACTGGTGTAACTTTTATGGAAAACACTAAAGTAAGCGACGCAGCGCTATAAGGCCCACAAGGTCTCACTTGGAGAAAGGTCATCTCAAGCCTCAACTACACGACACAAAACACGGAACAATACCACACAAAGACATGGCCAAACACAGAGAACCTACCGGAATATAAGAACCCCTAATATTGTCCCATCCTTATTCATCCTACTGGATATAGGACTAAATTCCAGTCTAGATTGGACCATGTTTGCTGACCATTTATTTTTTATGATTCCTCGTATTTATCATTAGATATTTAAGAGGGATGTTGATGTCCAGATTTTTGTAACCAAGGTCAATCTATCGCTCAGGAGGAATTACTTCCTAAAATAACATAAAAATGGGACCATGAAATGAGTCCAGGTCTGTCTCAGCCGTAGCAGTCCGGCCCAGACATGTGGACTTTTATTAATCAATAAACCGGCGCAATGTTTTATTTCTCTATATAAATCATTAGAATTGTGCCATGAATTAAGACAATAAATCCGGGGTTTTCCATTGACTAATGTGTTCGATCTCTCTTCCGTTCAGTCAGTAACCGATTCGTTTAATACTCAGAACGTGCTCCTTCGTTTTTCCAAAACGGTCGTAGTGTCTCGTCATGTTGCCACAAGAGCTGCGCGGGTAAATATTTATTCCTGCTTCTTCTCCGAGAGCGTCACTGTTCCAGACTTGTTTACCTCGAACATGCCAACCTGGCAAATAAATAGTATGATGGAAATACAGAGTGTACCGCTTGCACAATATTATTTGATCAATTTCACAAACATACCGCTGGCCACTGTTGAATCACTCTTCTAATCTGTCACTACCCAGAAACGTCAGAGACACACTACAGGTGTAACTCTCACCAGACCTCCGCTTGTTACTTCAATTCTGTTGTAAAGAAGTTTACAAATGTTTTCAAGATGCTAATAAATTGGTTTAATAAAAGGCTGGAACCTTGAAACCACCACCCTTAAAGGGGGCGGGGGATCTTTTGGGTCTTGAGAGTGAAAGTTGCCTTTCCACACTGCAACCAGTGATTCCTCAGGTTCTGGGTGTCGCGCTGTCCATGCATCAAACAGTATGGAGAGGAGAAAAGCAGAGAGTAGTGCAGATTAGTGGACAGCTTAAGAGTGATTACCATTACCAGAACAGGATATTATCATGGTATTTTTTTTATTTAACCTTTGTTTTACCAGGTATGCCGATTGAGAACAGTTTCTCATTTGCAACAGCGATCTGGGGAGAACCTGGGAATTGAACCCAGGACAGCATACACACAAAGCATGCACCCTACCACTGAGCTATTAACTCCATATTGTTCTTGGTCCTGCCCTAGTCCTGTCTTGGTCCTGCGATATCTTAGCAAAGATATAATCTGTGTGATCCTGGCCAACATACATAAGCTGTCCAATAACTCTCATGGCCAGGTTGTAAAATGTCTAAATCCAAATGCTTGAACTTATTTCCTATTCCTTAATTTCAAGCCTCCAAATTGAATGGCACCAGTATGAATTATTCCTAAATTATATAAACAAGTATGATTCCCATCCCATAATCGTGTGACAGACAAGCCATTCTTATGAACCAGACTGATAGTTGATGTTAGTATGAGTCGTCCTCTGATATTCTACCGGGGCTCTCACTCATTTTATCTGCGCTGAGGTGAGGGCCGCCGCTCTGCTGGAGCTCCCAGGTAAAGTTAGCCGACCAACGATCAGGGCGCGTTCAGCGCGAAGATGTGGCTTTAACGTTAGCCGAATAGCTCCCCGAAAGGGATTACGGACATCGTTACAGGTAATAAGAAGCGAGATCAAGAGCCGATGTGAATTCCACTCCAGAAACGGGAGTGGTGTGTAAGGGCGTAATAAAACCTTTTATCGCTCATATCAAAACTCACACAACGGACGATGACCGGGTCAGAGCGAAATTAAATCTTGTAGCGCAGCTCGAAATGGTTATGTCCAGTAATAACGGTCCCGTGGAGCTAGCTCCGGGGTTCGTCCCAAAGCGCACCCTATCGACTGGCGGACCTGGTTTTCCACGGCCGTGTGAGTTCTGGTCCGAAGGAATGCGCTAGGGAATATGGTGCCGTTTGGAACGTGGTGTGTACGGCTGACATTCATCAGTCCTCCCCGTCGTGATGGAGCAACTAGATTACACGCTGTAATCTTACCGAGGAAGGAGGAGGGGAGGGGCCTGCAGCAGGAAGCTCTAATGAACGAGATGAATCAGAGAAATGGGATGGCTGGAATGGGACGGGATACACAGATTTGATTGAATCACGGTGACGGCGTGCCTTTTGCGCTGAATGAAACCGTCCGAGAGCATGAAGGAGCTCCGGAGCACGATGCTGAATGACACAGGAAGGTTGATTCCTTATTTTTTTTTACCAGCCATGTCAGCAGAACATTTTAATAAATGAATTGGATCGTACCCAACAAGCAAAACACGGCCCGCACAGAGAGATGGGGCTTGTTTAGCATGAATTAAAAATGTTGATGTTTAACTGAGAGCCCCGGGCCATTTCACTCACCAGATCGCAACCATAATTTAACACTTATTGGAGATTCCAGAGCATCGCCTGGGACTGCGTATTCCGCCGTCAACAAAACACCAAAGTATGTCATTTGTCTTGAATGTGGCGTCCCTCCAGACACGTGCAGAATCCATGCAAAGTCTCGCTGAAGCCGCCTCCTGGCTGCTCGTCGTGACCCGACACTCTGCTGAGACACGATGTTGGCATTTTCTTAATTGTCGGACGACCCATTACTTTACCTGATTCATGTACTGTCATCAGAATCATGTTGATAACCAAGCGGAACTGTCAATCCGTCCTAACGAATGCAAATATGCAAACAACGCAGCAAGCGTTCTTTCACCTATTTTACTATATCCTTTGGATGTGACAGAAAAGTCCTTTAGATTTTTACCCACTCGGTTTATTCGTCTTTAGTGGTACGCGCTGACCAGTTGCGTTGCTGCTCACCACTCAAACGAGGCCGCAAAGTCAAGCCGGGGATGAGGAGAGCTGGGCGATGTTAATCATGCAGACGCCATTGGCAGCTCAGGCCATCAGGAAGATCACTAACATAAATAACAGGCCAAGAAGTGGGGCTACGCAGAGGACACGAGAGGGCAGGAAGGCAAAAGAGCCCGACATTGAATTAGAAGGCAATTCAGAGTAAAACGAATCCCACAGGCAACACAGATTTATTCGACAGTGATAAGGGTTGTCTGGATGGCGAAATGAAAAAGGGAGAAATGGTTATCTATCGTAATAACCAGGTAAACCTGCTGCAGTATACATGTTGTTCGATCTGGGGTGGAATGACAAAAAATATGGACCTGTTGGTCTTTAAGCGTTAATTAAATAATATCGAAACACAATGATCATCATCGTACTGATGGCAATTCAATCTTTTGACTAAACATGTGATCATTAACACGGTGTTCAATATACGTATTTCTTAAAATAGTAGGCACATAATGTTGTTAAAAAAATATGTGGAAAAAAGTACTTCTGAAAATCTGAATCTACACTCCTGACTAAAACATTCAAGGTACACATTGATCACTTAAAAGACTAATCAACAACTTTTAAAAAATGTATTTAATTTAACCAACCATTAATTTAGCACTTTTTGCATGCTATCCTTGCCATTCTGAAAGTGCTTATTAAACTTATAATATTAGGAGGAAACTCTCTAGTTATCGTCCTTGGCGACATTAACAAAGGGAACCTGATCCACGAGCTACCTAAATACAAACGAGTTATTAATATCCCGACCAGAGATGCAAACACTCTAGACCACTGTTACACTACAGTGTAGAATGCCTGCCATGCTGTGGCCCGTGCTGCACTGGACACATGATGGTCAATCTAATTTCATCATGCAGGCAAAAATTCAAACTCTCTGTGCTCATGGTAGCAAGTAAAAAAAAAGTGGAGCAGTGAAGCCAAAGAGTCTCTACGTGATTGTCTGGACTGTACTGATTGGGTCATTTTCAGAGCCGCCACAGACAACCTTGATGAATATACTGATGCTGTGACCTCATACATCAGCTTCTGTGAGGGAGAGTTGCATCACAACTCAATTCAAGGTTCGGTAAGACAACGACAAACCCTGGTTCACAGCTGATTTTAGAAGTATGTGGTCGATCAAGGAGGAGGCTTTCAGAGAGCGGGACCGGGACCTACTTAGAGAAGCTAAGTACGACTTCTCAAATGCAGTAAAGGTGGCTAAAGGCTTGTATGGGGAGAAACTCAAATAACAGCTTGCAGCGAATGACACTGCTTCGATCTGGAAGGGGAATAAAAAGATAACAAATTCCAAAAGAAAATCACCCCAGGCCACAGACGATTGCCAATGACCTGAACCAGTTTTACTGCAGATTTGAGAGACAAAGGAGCAGTCCTGTTTGCACCCCCCTTCACTGTTTCCTGCCACCACCATCAGACACTCACAACCAAGGGATGTAAAAAGACTATTCAAGAGTCAAAACCCGAGGAAGGCAGCTGGTCCTGATGTAGTCTCTGCTTCCACCCTCAAGCACTGTGCTGACCAGCTATCTGCAGTGTTAACAGACACATTTTCCAAAAATGATTGGAGTCATGCAGCGTCCCAGCCTGATTCAACTCCTCCACCATCATCCCGGTCCCCAAGAAACAGAGATTACAGGGCTAAATTACTACAGACCAGTTGCACTGACCTCTGTGCCAATCCTGGCAATAAACATGATTCTAATAAGAGATCTGAGACATTAAATAAATTCGATACAGGTCCTCTTCTCGTTTGCTCACCCCACGTCATTTTTTAAAAGGTGTTTAGGTCAGGGGACAAACATTTTAGATTATCAGAAGGCAGGCACTGATACTCGGGTTGTAAGCCTATAGTATTTCTCGATTTTTGGAGTTTTAAAGGCATTATGACTCCAAGGTTACACCAACTCATGCCATTGTCCAACAGGTATCTTTGCAGATCTGTGTACCTCTGGTCCATCCTATACAGTGCATGTGGACAAAATACACTTTGGTCTTCTCTCAGACAGAATCATCCAAGTTTCTGTTTTTTTTTTACTTTATAATGATTGACACACAATATTGTACTATCTTGGCATACTTAAAATAATCTACAGATGTATTGCATTTTGAAATCATACTATAGGCTATATACACGAAAGTATGAAATTAATTACATAAAATCTATTTCACTATATTACTTAAGTGTATACCTTTCACGTTTCTATTTGTATAAGTAATTTATGAAGTACTTATTGATTAAATTGCGTTTAGGGCAGGTTTGGTTAGAGATGTTTACAAAGACCTTATTTGATCGTCTATCAACCCGAGTTGCGCATGCGCGTTCTGTGTTCCCGGAAGTGATTCTCCAGCTCTGACGAGGTCAAAATGGCGACTTGCGACATGTGAAAAGGACGTTAGCGCACCGGCTATGCTACATTAAAATGTACAAAACGCCGTGTAGCAGACTCACGGGTAAAAGCAGAACTATCTTACGCAGATCGTTGCAGTATATCCACGTTAATAGTAAATTATTCCGCTTTCGCACCCCTAAAACACACCGGATTAGGTATCTTGCTTGTTAGCATGCTAAACGCTAACTGGCATATTGCTATGTTATGAATGGCTGTCAACTAGCTAGTTAGCAATGTTGTGTGACCTTTACATATTAAGGGCTAGTATGTGTGCCAACCATCTCTCCGTGAAACCAGGATATGTGCTTTAGTGTATGGTGTTGCCCTGCCAGAAATAAAGTATTAAATTGCACATTGCAGAGAAGAGTTGCTATAAATAACCATGCATGCTAATGCTAGTCAAACACCATATTGCTGTTGATAGGTATTTAGCCAGGTTGGACAAGCATACATTAATACATTAGTTCATTCGCGGTTGTGAACCATTTAAATTACGCAGCTAATTTGTTTATCGGTTTTCTATGACATTTCAGTTGTTGTCCATATAAACATAGCATTTTGATTGTATGTGTCTGTTTGTGATTCAGGTCTGTTTGGTACCAGTGTGAGTTTGAACCAAAAACGACTAGGTAAAAATGCTCCTAGGAGTTACCTGAGTGCCAGGAGCCTGATCCAGTTGTCCAGGAGGGACCCCTCACAATGGATGACGTATCAGCAACTCAACTTCCTGAAGCGCCAGGTGAGTCACATCTAATGGGATGTTATATTTTGCTAGATTCTCCCTTTAGATTGTTATCTGTTACACCAGTAGATTCGGTAATACAATGTTAATATCAGGTCATGTCCAAACACATACGCAAGAGCAGTATTATTTGTCCGTTGTGTTTTTTAAGACCAGTGTCATTCAACCCTGCTCTGTCTGTGCTACTGTGAATAAATTAAATTTACTGGTTGTTGAGGAATATACACTATGATGTGGACATGACAGCTCATTTTATCTGTCCTCCCTGCAGTATGTGATGAAGAATAATAATGCCCTCTATCAGAGAGCAAAACCTAAACAAACAGCCAGCTTGTCTCACCTGGAGGACCATCAGAATGGAGTCAGACAGATCCAGCAGGTTCCGACCATTGACACTGGACCTGTGGTCGACACTGTGTTGAAGCATGCCTCCAGCCAGGCCGCGTCACCGCCACAGGCTAAGGCTGTGCTTGTCGCTGCAACCGATATGTTGGAGGCACCCCACGTCCAGGTGGAGACAGACGAGATCAGGGAGGCTCGGCTGGATAGGCAGTGGAAGGAGCTTAAGGTGGACCTGGCCGAGCTTCCGGATGTGTACGCCAGACTTGCCAAAATCAAGCTCACAGGTATGGTGTCACCGAAACCAAATTCAAGTGTTCTTTTTATAGTTATCATTTAAAGTCCCTGAGAAATTAGTTGTATTATCTATGAAATCAAAGAGAAGGCAAATATATTTATATATATAGAATACACATGTATTATTTTATATACATTATTGCATTATTTGCCTCCCTGTGGTATTGAATCGTTTGAATGCATTTTCATGGAGAGTCTTTTGTTGGAAGTCGATCAATTGGTTGAAATTGTAAAAAGTATGAATTGTCTATCGCTTTTACATCAGCAGTTGTCACAAAGCAATACAGATACTATTATTATAGCCAACGAGCAAGCAAAACAATTGACTAAAGACTAGTGTTTCGCAGATACTGTTTAATGAAGCTGAAGCATCTATTGCTCTTAACTAGACTCTAATGTATTTATCCTTTTGCCCAGTCCTTTCCTTTCTGTTTAAGTGAGTTTGCGCTGTTCTGCGAAGGGAGTAGTACACCTCGTTCTACGAGGTCTTTAGTTTCCATGGCAATATCTCGCATGGAATAGCCTTCATTTACAGAACAAGAATTGACTGATGAGTCTCAGAAGAATGTTTTCTCTGTCAGTCAAGTTTAAAACTTGTATACAGCTACAACCGTCGTTCACATCACGAACAATACAGCCTCATAATTTCTCACTTATTTTGAGTTTTTTTTTGGGACACGTAAATAGTATTTAATATAATATATAGTATTCAACATTGCTTATTGACCCCAAACCTTTTTTACTTGTATTGGAGCCAGTTTCCAATTTAGTAAACAGCCAGTGTCTAAAGCTCAATGAAATTGTATTGCTTTTTATTCTTAAGAAGGATAGTCTTGGGTATTAACAGAAATATAATATATGTGTATAATATGAACATAGGGATAATTTGTTTCTGTCAGGTCATAGCAGAAAAACATTATTATGCACTCCAAAATGTGTAACTCACTGCTGAATACCATTTTTGTTTTGAGCAAACCATGTGCATTAGCATCAAGAACAAGTATTTAGAGTCAAATTCCGCTTAGAATCCTCTACAACCTTCCTGTTTTCATTTATCATGATGATAATAATATGCATTGTCAATGTCACGCTTCTGTTTTGTGATTTTATACCGTGACGTGATATTCAAAACCACTGGCTCCCTATACAGTACGTCTGCCGCTGAGAGACACGAGAACATGCGGGTTGTGCAGTAACGCTGTAATCGATACCTACTGTTAAACATCCTGCTTGCTGTTGATATTGTTCTTTCAGCATTGGTTGTGGTGACTGCGGCGGCGGGTTTCGCCATGGCTCCGGTGCCCTTTGACCCCGCCACTTTCTTCCTGGCCTCCCTCGGGACGGGCCTCGCTGCCTGTACGGCTAATTCAATTAACCAGGTCAGTGTCTTTGTGTATTTATTTCTGAATGCGCGCGTGTACGTGTGTGTGTGTGTGTGTGTGTGTGTGTGCGCGCGCGCGTGTAAGTGGTCCCCGACGTCTTCGTGTTGCAGTCACCTCTGACGTTCGTAGATTATTGGTATCGTGTCGGTGGTTAATTGGTCAGTAGCGTTTAATGGTTCTGCATTTGACGTGTTCCCTTCGTCTACTCTAGAGTAGTGAAATCACAGTAATCGGTCCGTAGAGATTTATTTGGTCTTTCTCCCACTTAAATTGTTCCTTGAAAGATGGATTAGGCATCATTTCAGTGGCTGGCAGGATTTCAGAAGGGGTTCTGCGTTTAATAGTTTTTCATTGTACTTGAGAGGAACACAGACGTACTGGCTGATGGACACACACATACAGACACGCACACATCGACACACACACACACACACACACACACATCGAGACACACACACATCGAGACACACACACACACATCGGCACACACACACACACATCCACACACACACACATCGACACACACACACACACATCGACACACACACATCGACACACACACACACATCGACACACACACACACACATCGACACACACACACACACACATCGACACACACACTCACACACATGTACACACAATAGTTAATTCCCTCGGCACTGCACTTCTTGTTGTCCTACAAAACACTGCAGGAGCCAATGACAGCCCCTTTGAACTGTAGTCACATTCCTCTCTGGCTGCGTATCTCAGAAAGGCATTAACAGGCGACTCGTATTGTAATACTGTTATTATTTGTCTGCTGAAAGCTTTTTTTGTAAAACAAAGAGAGAGAGAGCCGCTGCGCCTGGACACTTAAAATGCCTGGAATGATCAGGTCACCCTGGGTTGCAGAGTGTTGGCGACGTGAATCGGAATGCACTCCGTGACTCCGGAATATTACTTTAATGGACTATCTTTCCCTCAGCCCTGGGTTGAACCCCACTTAGCTGCTGCTCTCAGCCTGTAATTTGTCCGGCGCCCTGATTGCACCGCGGGTTCCTGCCCTTATGGACCCGGCAGTATCAAACTGACGCAAGCGGGGGAGGGACCTAACTGAACTTGACCAATGAGAAGCACTTGTTTTTGTTTGGAAACAGACACACAAACATTTGTGGTTGGCCACACTTTTTGTTGTTGCTGTAGCGTACGTCAGCATGTGTCCCCCAGCTCATCCTCACCTGACCCAAACCCTGACCCTGGCCTCAACTTTAGCCCACAGGTTTAAGGCAGTTTCCCCCTTCCTCGTTCAGAGCTGGAGACTAGTTCTCACCTCGGCAAGGTCAGCAAGCAGAATGTGGAATTTGTCGCGACACTTTAAAGCTCTTGTGACTTTTGCGTGCGGGTATATCATTATGTGAATATGAGTGTGTAAATGTTTGCCGTTCTCGTGCGACTATGAATAGCACCAATCCATCAAACATCAACCCACAGTGGGAGACAATGGAATCGTCCCCTCAGTGACTCCTTGGCATTCCGGCCGGCCTCCGTGTAGCCTTCCTCCTCCGTGTGGTCTACCTCCTCACCTGTCTGCCTCACACCAGAGCGGGTGTGTACATATCCTCCGGCTATGACCGGTATGTCCACCAAAGGCAGGGCCCGGTAGGTTTAAGTCCCAGCCGCAGGGCTGTACGGGCTCCGCCTCAGGAGGACACGGCGCTGAGAGATGGAGGAAGCGGCAGCACAACTGCGTGGGTGTGCTTTCCTCTGTCCCCCTCAGGGAGGCCGCCCTCCAGGCAGATCCTTTCAATTGGAATTGTTTTTATCCAAGTGTCTTGCAGGCAAGGCAGGACATTATGACCCATCTGTCAACCGGAGTACTAGATCACTCTCCTTTCATTCCCTTCTCATCCCTTCTTCATATCCTCCCAGGCCAGAAGTCGACAGCCAGGCAGGCCTAGTCCAAACAGGAATGCCAAGTCTGGAGTTTAAAGGGAAATGTCAACATTGTTAAACAATTAGACATTTGTGTAATAACAGTACAGAACATCTCCTCAACACTATGTACGTCACGCATCGAAGAATTTGAGTTTTGCGTTTTTTCATTTGTTTCTTCATACCTCGACTTCCAGCGTTTATGAGATATTGTCTCCCAAACTAGATGGCGATTGGAGAATACTACGCTGTCGCTAAACACTGACGTAGTTGTAGTAGT
Organism: Dallia pectoralis; assembly: GCA_029465975.1. Lineage (NCBI taxonomy): Eukaryota > Metazoa > Chordata > Actinopteri > Esociformes > Umbridae > Dallia > Dallia pectoralis. Next base: position 6,400,574 of record CM055764.1, on the reverse strand, counting down.
AGTTTGTGTGTGCTTTCAGTGTGGTTTGTCACTGTTCTGAAGCCTGCGGTACGAGTCCTGTTGACTTCCATTGCCCGGACATGAAGGGCAGTAACCTAAGTAGTAAAGTGGGAAGGTAGTATTACAGTAGAGAAAGACAAACGGGCGCCCCTGTTGACTCGTTTGATGTGCATCCGCTTTGAAGTCTTAATGGCCGTCCTGGCCAGGGCCTTACGAGGGTAGGTGGCAGCGTTTCCTCGGTTAACTGACAGATACTTACGTGCTTCGGCGGGCGATTTTGAGGCGACATAAAAACACACCCGAAGGAAATTCGGGATCAGGTAATAACGTTCGAATGTAAGGAGACCTCCTGCAACTTTCTTCTCGTATTGTTTTCGTCGAGATGGCCTTGCGTTTCCTAGACCTTACGTAAGTGGAGCCCCGAGTCTCCTCGTGGGTCTGTCTGGAATCTGAGGGCATTAAATGTGAAGCTTTAGACCGGGGCCTCTCTTTCTTGTGGCCAGTGGTAGTTGTCAGACAGGCCAAGGCTTCACTCCACACAACGCCCCCCGGTCCCCCCCATGTGTTCCTTGTCCTTGTCAATGTCCCTCCCCGGTGACGGATCCCCGGTGACGGATCCCCGGTGACGGATCCCCGGTGACGGATCCCCGGTGACGGATCCCCGTGATGCTGCTGTGCTTTTAATTGGACAAACGGAGGGATTGAATTCAACATTGTTTAAGAGAAAAAAGCCACCTGGTTCCCATAGTCCATTTGGTATTATTATGAGCACTGTTTATTTTATAGTGGTCTGCTTTCGACTCTTTACACTAAACAGTGTTTTCCCCGGTGTTTGTGGAGTGCACTACTTTGAGGGGTCGAGGGCTTTGCTTCCTCTGAGGGTTTGTTTTTGCAGATCATAAGCACTGTATTGACTTGATTCAAACCAATTTAACAGTACTTATGCTCTCTGCTTGGCTCTTGCTTGTATTGTCAGTATTTGTCCTTCAATGTGCGGATTAAGTTTTGCAGAAACGGGGCGAAACGGATTCCTTGTTCGTGAAAATGTACGTGGCGACTCTGATTTCTGATTTTTGGTTCATTTTTTCCCTCAATATATTCTGAATTGCCATATTAGTATAATTTGATTTTATTCAAATGTGTTGAGAACACTTTGGGGACCAGAATGAGGCTACCTCTCACCAACATATTTTTCTGCAGTGAGGGTTTGCCCTCCTATTGAAGTTTTTCTTAATGTCTGTGGCGATAATTTCCATAAAGCCTAACTACCAGAATGTAAATGAACAGACCTATTGAGCGTCACTAATGTGATTCAGCTACTACTCTGACTGGGTGTTCATTAGTAGCCCGTCTTAGTAGGAATTCGGCAATATAATTTAAAAATATATATACAATGTCCAGGGCTGACCATCTGCAGTCAGCTAAACTAAATTAGAGGGCTCTATCTCTTTTACCATTTATTTATCCATTACTGATCACCTTTTATGAGATCAACATATCCATGTCCAGAAAATTGGGAAAGATTGACATTTTCACGTAGGGCTGTACTCTCTAGTTATTTTGAAGGGACAGCAAATGTACACTGTTATACAAGCTGTACACTCACTACTTTACATTGTAGCAAAGTGCCATTTCATCAGTGTTGTTGCATAAAAGGATATAATCAAATATTCACAAACATATGTGGGGTGTACTCACTTTTGTGAGATACTGTATGTATATAAGTGTATGTGTATGAATATGCATGCATATATATATATCTGTCTGTAGGTATGTCTATAACAGAGTCTGCAAGCAGTTTTCTTTTTTCTTTTGTTAAATAATTAAATTCAGTGTAACATAAAAGCCTACATTGTGTCATTTGACACACAACTCCTGGTGTACGTGTCACTGAGGTGAGTCTGTCGTCCTCTGTGTTGTCAACTTTACCCCTCTGTATTGTCTGACTGGGTTCTGTGAGGTTAAAGCTGACACACCCTCACCTGCTCGTAATAGATCTCAACACTTTGGTTTGCAGAACTAAAAACAGAGGGAGGTGTACAAAGAAAGAGACAAAGCGACACCTTTAGATGTGGTGCCAAGTTTCCCCCTCTTTCTTTTCATCTTAATTGAAGTGCTATATATCTCTGTGCGGAGGTTGTGCTTGATCAGAGCACACTTTTATGTCCTCCACCTGATTGGACGGATGAAACAAAAGCATAACAAACAAATCAAAGTTAGCCGATCGTAGATCCCCTCTAAGGATCCACTTCCTGTGGATTCCGCCTCTGCACGTTTGTCCTTTAATGTTTCTTGAAGACGGAACAGTCAGCTGTGTGTGTGTGTGTGTGTCCATATCACACAACTGTGGTAGGATTAGAGCTACCTTCAGGGATGGGGAACAAACCAAAATGTATTTGGGTGGAAGAATGTCTGACTGGGCTTGAGAATCGGAGAGGACAGGCGTTCAGTCGTGCTGCTATCAATGCCAAGGCTGCTGGTTTTCCCATGTGGAAAGGGCCGGAGTCCAGTCACTCAGACGGAAAGTTGCGGTTTCTTTTCTTAAATTTAACCCCATTTTTAGGCCTGCTGTCAGTTGGGTGTAAGCGCCTGGAGTCACATAACTTTGGCGTGGCAGTGTCTGGGGTTTTTCACTGCGTCGGGAAGGACCAATGGCAGTTGGGTCATTGGACTTCATTGCTGCATGTTTGTGTGCGAGATATAAGGAATGTTGTTTTCCTCTCTGCCACAAGACTTCCCAACAACCCATCAGTTGGTCACTAGAGTCTCTGAACCATGTTTGAATGGTCAGTTGGTTCTCTAAAAGATGATTTGATTTGACTGTTCATGATAAACCTTTGGACTTCCACATTAGATCTAAAGGCAAGATAGGGACAGAGAGTAGATGGAGAGAGTAATATATATTGGGGAGAGCGATGGAGAAACAGATAAAGAGTGAGAACTGGGACTGGTCTGTGGGCTGATGTGTTGAGACTACATGTTTGTTTGATGGCTGCTGGGGAGATTTGCTCTTAGGGCTTCTTCTGTTCTTTTAAGCCTGCCAAATGGTTGAACATCACTGTAACGCTTATGAAGACAGATCCCTGTCTTTTGAAGCTTCTTGGAGGTCTGAAGGTGGTCTAGCTTTTAAAACCCTTGGGCCTTAAATTAGGGAAGACCTTTCTGGGTGTTCCAGCCATCAGAAGGTCACTAACTCCACACTCTCTGGCCCTTATGTGGCCTAATTGGGTAATTGGCGCTGAAGACCATTTTAAGCTGGGTCTGGTCGTCCTTGGTGTAACTTGAGGTCCTTAGCTAAACAAACAGGACATGGCCTCTACTGTCAAACACGTAGAAAAGTGCAGTCTATTATACATCATTCACACATAGACTAAAAGCTGCCAATTTGACCATGCCGTGAATTTTATGCTGTCTTTTTTTATCTGTGGAAAGGATCTAGTGATCTTTTTTGTAATCAACTCAGGGTTATTGTGAACGGGGCTGTAATCCAGTGCCAGACCTTACATGAACCTTTAAGACCACTTGTACTTTGCACAAGTGGGTCCGATTTTTTAGTATTGTCCAATTGCAGAAATTGCTTGCTTGAAATAGTATTTTTTTGTATTTTTCTGAACTTGTTTGTCTGCAATAATGAGCAGTATGTTTTTACCTGTGTCAAATCAAACCCAGGCAAAAAAAATTCAAACATTTTGGAACTGGTTTACTTTCGATTTTGTCTTCATAATCAGCGATGTATTTCTTTCTTTATTTTATTAGGGTGCTAGAGGCTTGATCTTCATCTTCAAATGCTAAATAATCACTATTACATTAGTAAAGCATAACTTCTTGGCAAGTCCTACGGAATACTTGGATACAAAAAAACGTAGCGATGACAAATGACAAGCGGTTTAGCTGGTCTGGTCGGCTGCATGCAACCCCGGCTGCCTGAAGTTCATTTGCCTGTTTGTGCAGAGCATTGAAACGTTTCTCAATCAGCATTTGTTTCTGTTCCAAACTGTTTTTGGCTTGTGTTCGTTGAGGGGCTGAGTAGCAAATCTTTTTCGATATGCGTTTTAAAACATTCGATTCCGGTACCCGGGCATTCACCCGCTTTCACATTCCCATTCCTCGGCTAATCTAATGACTGATGTGAATGTATATTATTACAAGCACATATTTAGAGTTTCTTTTTGAGCGTTGACCCTTTTACTTTTCAAAGGTCCAATGGTTGTATTTTCTGCAGCAGCATCAATCATCTACCTAATGATATTTATCTAAACACTTGGAGGTCTGATTGGGGTGCTAGCTAGCAGAAATGACTCTGTCTGGAAATTCCCCCATGTGATACGTCGTCTCCAACCTCTCGAGGACTCTCGGGTCAAACCCACCTCTAACGCGTAGAGCCCCTTCAGACTGTGCTTTCTTCAAAGAATCCTCCATTTGCAGAAATTACAGTCTTCCAGGCCTTTGGCGTTCTAGTTGTCGATTTGTTGAGGTACCCGCGGTATTCATGGGTACTATTTAATGAATCTGCCAGTTTGAGGGTTTGTTTCTCAAACTAAAGACTGTAATGTAAATGCTGCACTTTTTTATAGCTGCTTTACAGATCCTGCGTCACCTTCACCCATTCATTCATTCATACACTGACGACCATGTCTACCATGCAAGGCGACTGCAGGCTCGCCAAGAGCAGCTGTCTTGCTCATGGACACCTCGACAATTTCCCAGGAGGGGATCGAACCACCAACCTTCCGATTGATAGACAACCGACTGAACCCACTGAGCCACTGCCGCCATGTAATGTGTTTGTCCTCTTGCTCAGTGGGGCACTGTGGCCTCCCACTCCTTTCTGTTTTGGCTGAAGCCAGCTTGTGCAGTTCTGTGAAGGCAGTAGTACACAGTGTTGTACGGGATATTCCATTTTTTTTGGGCAATTAATCACATGCAGAACGAGAATAAACGGATGTGTTTCTGGAAATGATACGGCCATAATCAAACCCACAGTTGCTGATTGCTCGAGACACTTAGCAAGTTTAAAGAATGCCGTTTTGTTACTTTTTTAATCAGCACAACAGTTTGCAGCTGTGCGAACGTAATTGCTTAAGGGTTTTCTAATGATGAGTTAGCCTTTTTGAGTTGATTAACTCGCAAACATAACGTGCTGTCGGACCACACGACTGATGGTTTCTCATAACGGGCCTCTGGACGCCTGCGAAGATATTTTATTAAACATCTGCCGCTTCGAGATACAATGGTCATTTACAACGTGGGAAATGTCTGCACTGTATTTCCAATCATTTCGACGTCATTTGTGGACTGGCAGGCCACCCCGTCACCACAGACAAACCACAGACACGCCTTGTTGTGTCGTAGTTGGAGGTTCATGTGTGCAGCCTTACAGCTTCCAATGCATTTAACATGGAAACTAGTCAAGCGCTTGGAAACGAGGTCCTTAAAAGACTGATATTCGTTCCAGTGACCTGCGCTGAAATCGTCTAAACTAATCCAATGCTTCTGCACCATGTCCGCGTGAACAACCACACGTGCTCTGCATCGCCATTGACTGTGTTACGCACGTTTCCATCGACCTGCGGAGCTCTTAAATTGTTCCCGCCATTTGCCTTCTGTGTATCATTGCGTTTACACGTGTTAGATTAGCTGTCACACCTAGCGATCATTCCCTTTTGCGGTTCTGGTACCAGCCCCCTGGTGATTCTACTCACCCAGGTATCGGTATACTCCATTATTCCGTGGTTCCCAACTGTCAACCGTCACCCGGGACTGCCCAAACACTCGCGCTCTCACAATATTTTCTCTTTTTCCGAGGGGTACCTCTTGTGGGAAATGATACCTCCAGAAGGTTAGCAGTAACAGAACCCCCCAGAACAGTCCAGTCTCCTCATCTTCAAAGACAATGGAAATGCTCCCCTCTTAAGAGCTGTGTCTGTCCCCCGGTGAGAGGTGGAGACAGAGGATACGCTTTCAAACAGCATGTGAATACTAGTAGCATGACGACATCACACGCGCATGCTCTTATTTCTATTCCGTCTCAAAGTTCCTACCCCCCATGCTAATTCCCCACAAAGTAAACCTCTAGAACTGCGGCAGTCCGTTTTACAAATAACCCCATGTTGAGGTCATGCTCTGTTTGATTTTGTTTAAGTTTGTGTGCACAAAACAGCACAAAAAATAACTGCTAAATTACGGTCATTACACAAGTTCAAACTTGACTGGGTCATTCGCTGTTTCGGAGTGTTTTGTCAGACTCACTTCATGTTGTTTTTGGGACATGTTGTGTCTTGGCTGGTTTTTGATGCTTACGGTCAGATACATCAGGAGGTGGCCTGAGGAGAGGTTTAACACTAGCTTAATCCCACGTCTGTGTGTGTGTGTCTGTGTGTGTGTGTCTGTGTGTGTGTGTCTGTGTGTGTGTGTCTGTGTGTGTGTGTCTGTGTGTCTGTCTGTGTGTGTGTGTCTGTGTGTGTGTGTCTGTGTGTCTGTGTCTCTGTGTGTCTCTGTGTGTCTCTGTGTGTGTCTGTGTGTGTGTCTCTCTCTCTCTCTCTCTCGCTCTCTCTGTCTCTCTCTCTCTCTCTCTGCTCTCTCTCTGCTCTCTCTCTCTGTTTCCACCTAGCTGGGAATTCACTAGGGAGCCGGAAGATGAGAATGGAAATTCTCTTTAATCGCTCTGTCTGATCAGGGTGCCGCGAGAGCAGACTCTGTGGGTGTCTTTCGTTCTGTGCTGGATTAAAATTAATATTTAACTAGACACCTCTGTTTAATAGTTAATTTCCTCTAAGTCTGTCCTTGTCGGCAGAGCCACAGGGTGCCAGTAGTTGCCAAACTGTACACAAATGGATTGTTGGCAGCTTCAGAGCCACATGATGTGACAGATGCATGCCTGTAACGATGCTATCAAGTAGACCAATTATCTGTGTCCTCCAGATATGCCTTGCTCGACTCGGTTAGGCTTGGTTAAATTATTAGCTTTGTGATCACTGTCGAGCATCTCTGCAATGTGTTTTGTATGAACTTCGCAGATGCAGTTGTTCGTGAGGGGAAAAGCCTGGTGACTGGGTTGATTTCCCTTCACAGTTGTTGAACGCGCCCACATTTATGGCAGTTCCACTACTAATATAGTCAGCCAGCCAACCTAATGTAAGCATAGTCTTCCGAATAGCACATTTTCTTTTGTTTAAACATGTGCTTGAAAGCAACAGTTGCATGTATCCCTATAATATGTAACTGAATTTCTGAGTCTGGTTGTGGCATAAGAAATTTGTAGCAGTCTTATAAAGTAAAGGACGCGTCACGTCTGGTCTGTGTAATGGCCAAAGTCCTGCATTGTGCCTCATTCCCTTTGCAATCTAAGAATGCTCACTGATTTAAAAACATTAACAATGAAGCTTACGCCTGGTTAGTAGCCGGGGTAGGCTAAATGTGAAATAACACATAGCTTCAGCAGATACTGCACTACCTCACTATTTAGGATTTCAACTTGTCATTCAGTTCTTCACACCATATGGCTTCCTGGACTAGGATGCCTTGACCTGGATTAGGGATGCCTTGACCTGGATTAGGGATGCCTTGACCTGGACTAGGATTGCCTTGACCTGGGCTAGGATTGCCTTGACCTGGGCTAGGATTGCCTTGACTTGGGCTAGGATTGCCTTGATCTGGACTAGCTCTGTAACTAAGTCCACAATTTTAACTGATTTACCTTTTAGTTCTTGAGCTCGATGCTTTCTGCAAAACTACTGTTTTTAAACAATTCAGATGTCAGAATTAGCCTGTTGGTTGATGTTTTGTTAGGGAAGATTAGTCAAATGTTACTAGTTTCAAGTAAATTGGCTTTTTTGTGCAGCCTAAAGCACTGTAATCTCCACCTGGTTGAACGGGTTGTGGTTTTGTTTTTTCCCGGCTCTCGTTACATGACTTTGCAGTAGTCAAACGATTGTAGCCGGAGAGTAGAACATTAAATCATCGTCTCTGTATTTGAAGTTGCGCCGTCTGACAACGCATGTCCATATTAAGAAGTGACCGAATTATTGGAATTTGTTATCTAGGTACTTTTCTTTCCCCGATTGTGCGTCAGACTGCTGAAAATACTTTTCGTGGGAATTGCCTCAGGAGGAGGCCCTACGCGCCATCTTCCGTGATCAAAGGTTTTGCTGCGACACAGACACTTCGCCCTCACTTTAGATGCCTCGGCCTCCGCGCTCATCGTCTTTGGTTCGGGTACAGCGCCCGGGCGTATCTCCAACAGAACCGGCGGCGACCCGGAGAACACGACGTCATAACTGATTGTCCGGGCCGGCCGGCTCTTGTCTCGTTCTATGAGTTCTGCCGTTGTGACTAAGTGCTGTGATTAATGGCTCCAGTGACCAGCGAGACATTTAGCAGACTGCTTGTGATCGTGGATCGTGGAGAGAGGAAACCACTGCCCTGTCTCTCGCCCATCAGCCTGTTGTTCCCTGATATGTTATTTTGGGCCAACTTGAATCCGTTGTCAGTTTTAATCACATGGGTCAAACAGAGACCGACACCAAATGATATGTTATTCCTTCACTTCTCCGGTGGCTAAATTACAAGGCTGACGCCGTACCTGCTGGGAAGTACAGTTGGACGACTCCTCCAGAAACCCTCCTTTACTCAAGCACTGGATTTAAAGCATGCTAAACGGAGGATGTCTAGTGTTAAGGATGATTTGTTTAAGGATGCACAATCCGATCGTACGAGCGTTTTAATTACGACAGACTCTCTGAAATATGTCTTTCTGTTTTTGTACATAACACAATACCCCCCCAATATAATGCAATGATTAGATTTGTACGGTATTGAACCCTCAAACCCGCTTTAACAAACGGCATTGTTGGTATTCGGATTGGGAATATTATTATGCGTTGTTCATATATGCAGTGTTTTGGAAGATTGTGACGAGTGTACTGCACTGGACATTAGACATTTTCCGATCCACTCTGGTAGGCTACAGTACGGCACATGTTTAGATTAGATGCAACTTTATTATCGTTGGACAGCACAAGTATGGTCTACCTGGAGCTTTGGTTTCTATCGGTCTGGGATACTGGTCGCTCGTAACAGCGTGCCAATTGGAATAGATATGACCTCGTCCTCTAGAGCAGTGGTTCCCAAACCTCTCCTGGGGATAATTAGTGAACAAGTTGATTCAGGTGTGCTGGCTCTGGGATACATCTAATACATGGAACGGCTTGGGGTCCCCAGGAGAGGTTTGGGAACCACTGGTCTAGAGGGGCTCGCTGGGGTCCACAGTCTGATGAAGTAACATCTAACTGGTCTGAAGGACAAACGACAGCCTGTGTGTGCCTGTGCGTGCCTGTGTGCCTGTGTGAGCGTGTGAGCGCGTGTGTGTGTGTGTGTGTGAACTCTGATTTGCGGCTCGGCATTAAAACGTGTTGTAATAGCCGACTTTTTCCCGGACTCCACTGTCTCGGATCAGAGGACATTGTTTTACGGGCCCGTTAGGTTCAAGGTTGCAGTGTTATGGAAGTGCTTTAAAAAGCAAGTGCCTTGATGACTGTGCTTGAACAATGTTTTTGCACAATTCGCAGTACTACATAAAACGGCGGTCATTCCCAATGGAATTCTTCAAGTGTATTTATGCCTGGAAACAGGAAACGCTCGAGGGTAACCAGGAGATGTTGGTCTGGAACGTATGGCGTTGAGTGTTCACAAGATGCACTGTCACACAACTCAATAACACTCTCTCATTGACCTGGCTAGGATCGGACAACAGGAGAGAACAATCATATGAATACAAACTAGGATAGGAAATTAATTGAATCACCTGCTGGTATTGTCATTATTGAAGGATTCTTATTTTTAAATAAATAATTTTTCCCCATTCTGTCTGCCTTCGGGATTGGTTTATCCTATTTAACCAGATGAGCTGAAGTCATCGTCCTTTCATGCAGATCAGGGTGGGCGATATGTTGCTTGTTTTGTTCTAAAAGCATTTGCGGACGGAGATGTTTATCGGAGTGAAAATACGGAGATCGCAAACAGAACATTGGGTCTCATTTTGTGTCTCAGCGTTTTGTATCTCAGTCTCGGACGAAGGGATTTCTGTCTAGGCTTAATCGTGATGGCACTCGCGTCGCACGGATGAAAGTGAAGTCTTCGAATCGAGTCTGCCATCTTGTTTTCCGCCATTGTGTATGCTAAATTGTTTACGGCCTCTTTTGTTTGGAAAGGGTCTCATAGAGGTTGGTTCTGTTGATTAGATGCTCATGAACCCTAGCCAAGACCTTTCTGTTGAACTAGGCTACAACCTAACGGCCAGGTAGTAGTTGCCATGTCTTTTTCTTCCGCTTACTCCTTGCTTGTCTACCAAATACCATCTGATTCTCTTCATAGTGTGCTACTTTAAACAGCGACTCATAGGGCTCTGGTCATAGTAGTGCCCTAAAGCGAGGGTTGGCGTTTGGGACGCGCCGCTTATTTGCCCCAACCAAGAAACTCCCTTCCCACTCAATGGGATCTAACAGAGCCAACGGCAAACAGGAACCCTCCATTTAATGTGGAGATGCGTGGATAATTAACAAAAGCACCACTGTTTTATTGTGTTGCACGCTAGTCAATGCCGCATGCTAATTTAGCTGAACTAAAGCGGCTTATGGAGAATGGGCTTCAACCGTCTGCTGAAAAACCAGGATGGCTGCCTGGGAGCGTTGACCAAGAACCCTCGTCTCTCGACTGGCCCCGGGGCCCGGGATCACCTGCTGCCATTTAAACATTGACAGAGGATGGGGATGTATCTATGTCTGGATCAATGTAGAGACGCAGACTAGTCGGGGTTTTAATTCTCGAGTTGTAACAGTTAAGTTCATAAAATGTGTGATTTGACGGCGCAGCAGCTGGTGAGAAATACTGCATTTTAGCTGCTAACCGAGCAAATCTGTCTCAACTCAAGGGCATGTATTGACCTTGTCCGTGCCAACGTTGAGACTAAGTCACGCAAAAACGGTTGGTTTAATGTGCGTGTACATGCTATCTCAAATATGCGCAGAGGATTGCTAGTGAAATTACATTTTTACTGAATTGACATTTTATTGCATGGGATTAAAACATTATTTAGCTTTTTTGGACTCGCTGTGTCTTACCGTTAACAAAATGTCTAGGTGAAAGTAATTATTTGTCGTTTGTACCGTTTGTGACCTGCAGAGCAACGGTTATTACTAGAGATGCACCAATTGTGAGATTGTGGGCAGATACCGATGCCAATGTTTAAAATAACAGTCAGGCAGACGCCCATGTTTTTGCCGATAGGCAGACGTCAGTGGAGTAGGCTGGGTTGGTGTGATGGTGAGAGGTGTGAGCACGTACTGCTAGCGTGCCCAGGTGTTTATGGGATGTGGGTGAGGTGGGGTGCAGGTGGGGTGTGGGTGGGTGGGGGTCAGGTGGTCCGGAAGGAGAGAGGAATCCACTGTTTTGTCCGCAGCTGTCTTCCTTTTTGGCAACCTGACAATTCCTACACTCTAGATTACTGTGTGTGTGTGTGTGTGTGTGTGTGTGTGTGTGTGTGTGTGTGTGTGTGTGTGTGTGTGGTGTGTGGGGTGTGTGGGTGTGTGGGTGTGTGGGTGTGTGGGTGTGTGGGTGTGTGGGTGTGTGTGTGTGCTTAGAAGGTCCCTCTTCAATCCGTCTGCTTTTTACCGCTTGGAACCCTTGGGCAATGCCATCCATACTACAGTGCTTTTGGTTTAAAAAAAGACCCCTCTTTGTTTTGGCTGTAGTTCATGTGAAGCCCTCCAGCACTGTGAAATGGCGTTAGTTTGACATGCTCTAATCCATAAAATTGTTCTTCTAATTCTTCATGCCTCACATGCTAGCTCGCCCGCTCTTTGAATTCTCTGTCAACCAACAAATACGACCTTAAAGCCTTTGGAATGTGGCTGTCTGTCTTTCTGGTCTGGTGAGGCTGCTGTTACCGTCTGGTGAGGCTGCTGTTACCGTCTGGTGAGGCTGCTGTTACCGTCTGGTGAGGCTGCTGTTACCGTCTGGTGAGGCTGCTGTTACCGTCTGGTGAGGCTGCTGTTACCGTCTGGTGAAGCTTCTGTTATATTGTCTGTGTTGTTTCTGGCTTCACTAAACCAATAGCATGAAATAAAGCCACACTGTCATCTTTCTTTGTTTGGTCTTTATTGTTTATTTGGCATGTTTTGAAAGAGTTCTCCAACAGGAAGTGTTCCTGCTTTAATTTCTCTCATCTTTTACAGCCATCTGTATTCTGCTTGTTCAATACTCCACTAGTGTGATCATATCACACACACACACACCCCTGGTTAACTGTAGCCAGTCATTCTGGCATGGCACATCATCTAATTATTCCCCTAGTATTTGTTGGGAGGAGCTGTATTATTTGCTGGTCGTAAGTATGTGTCTTTGTACGGGGGCAGAGATGCTGTGTGGATGATATGACTGGGAGCAGGCTTTGTTTCTCCCATCCAGATCTCAGGGGATTAACCATATCCGTTTGTGTCGGTCTTGTAGTCTGTCTTCTCTTTTTAGTGGCAGCCACCAGAGGCATTTGTTTCCCCCTCCTAATGACATTTTTTGACACCCTTTTTCTAATAAACGCATCGTCATTGTACATTTTATCCATGTGCCCAGAGGTTTAGTGCAGGTAAAGCAGACTAGCACTAATTATTGTGTACTAACTAGCTTTAATTATAATTTCATCATTTAATGTGTGTTGAGCTTCTCCTCTCAGATTGAGGGAAAATCAATACATTGGAAGTGTCCTAATATCTCCTCTTTGACTGACTGCACTACCAGTTTAACTTATCTCAGTGGCACTGTCCCTGTTAGACCCTCCCAGGGTAAACCTAATGCCATGGCCTGTCAGCATACCTGTTCTAGCTAAAAAGACAGAGAGCCGACAACTCAGGGGAACCATCTGAACTGTATGAGGCGAACGGGGAAGAGAAATCAACCCTTGGTCTCGGGGCCGCTGCTCGTGGAGTGGAAACGGACCGGCTGTGACCGGAAACGTGCAACTACCCCAATGTAAAACCCCAATGTGCATCCTGAATTCAGTCTTTGACACACTCCACTTCCTGCCAATCAAACGCACGTCGGACTAATAACGGGGCTATTCGGAAGCGTCAGATCAATGCAATCCCATAATCCCCTCATTTGAAGTCGCTAGAAGCGAGGTGAGACGGGGTGGAACCCACGTTTGGATCCCCGTTCCTAATTACAGATCACATAAATGGTGGGAGGCCGCGGGTTGTATTCCGCTTTCCAGCCTCGGTCTCCGTGTGATTGGTTGAAGGGATCTCTGGCCTCCCACTGCCTCCATGCGGGCCCTGGTTCAGAGACACGGGGCCACTGATAGTAACCATGTGCTCTCTGCTAGTCTGGCTCCGTGCTCGGCTACACCATGGCCTTCATGTTCTCCCCCATCAGCATCAAAGCTGCTGGGCTATATAGTGCAGGATGTGGCGGGTGTAATATGTTGAGCAGGACAAATTCCAACCTAAAATCCTGGATGGCTTCCAAATGCAATCGTTAGCATGCAGTGCTATTCCTTTGGCCTGGAGAGGGTACCTGAAGAGGTTGAGGTTGGATGTAATCTGCTGTACACCGGTGCCTTCCTGATACACGTGCTCTTAATGAGATCAGGAGATCACGTCACAATTTAAATTTTGCACCAGTGGACTCTGTTCAGCCTATTACGCAATTAGGACTGCTCTGTTTTACGTCATGTTTCATTTGGACCTGTCTTGGACCTTCACATTGTTGTGCATGTCGTTAATCTAAGGGAGAGAATCTAAATTGAATCTCTTCCCATTCCCGATTGTTACCGAAAATGTGGGAAAAGTCACTTGTTTTTGCATGGGGTTGCTTTTGAAGGAAGTATTTACTACATGTTATTTCAGCAACTACATTTCTAACACGCTCTCGCGTGTTCCCTAACACGGCTGTTGCTTAATATGGCTCACTATTTAAGACAACAACTGTGAGGTTTGCTGCTGATGTTTACTTGGTCCTTGTCCTGCATCGTTTCGTCCCCGCGCTGTTTTTTTTTTTTTTTTTTTTTACTGTTCCAGCGTGTTGCACTGTGTTATCAGCTGTCTAGTTTACAGGACATGCAGGCAGAGAGAGAAAGGGTGGGAGGTGAAAGGGCCGCTATGGTAAGAGAGGGATAGAAGAAACCCGGTCTTGATTGAGGAATGCGGAGGAAGGCAGCGATATTAGCTTGTCTCATTGTGTGAGCAGCCAGGCCCTCTATGGCTGTTTTCACAAGGCGTCCTGACACCGAGACAAGGCAGTCCACTGAAGGCCCCCTGACCCATGTCTCAACATGCCAGAGGACTAACCGCAAAGGAATACACACGTATAAGAAGCACCCAGGATACCAAGTGGCGTCTGAAGTTCTGGCTCTCCGTGTGTCGGCGGGTGAACATGCGACTGACTGTGTAGAGAGGGTGTGTGTTTATATTGCCAGATGATGGATCACTCTAAATGATCCAATTAAGGAAATAGCCCCTTTGGTCAATAAGCTTGTCAGAAACTGTGAGATACCGTGAACCAGCTTTTTTTACTGTCAAAACCTTTCGGACGTGTCTTTACAGGCAGCTTAAACATTTGGTTGGTTCTCCGTTTTGTGTCATTTGACTATTACGGATTTGGTTTCTTAGTCTTGTGAAATAAATAGCGTATCAGCTGTCAGCTGGATTGGCCGTCATTCATGTCCTGGTTGTTTGACCCTGCCTGTGTTTTTCCTGGTTAGTGGGACGAAGAATTTCAGTTGAGAGTTTGCCGTCTCGGTCCGACCCGATTGATGAATAACCTCGTCAATATGAATGAAACTCTCAAACCATGAGTTTCTGGTGCCCACTGCTTCAACACAAGTCTTGCAGAGGTGTTGACGGGTCCTGTCGTGTTTAGAGACAAAGGACCAGAGAGGTGGTGGGTCTGTCCGAGACGGGATAACTCCCAAGATGCTTTTCCAGACATCCATGTTTCTCCATATCTGGCATGGCTTCATTGAAACACACCACTGCCTAACATTTTCGTGGTGAATTTCAGGTAGTTCTTTCCATCCGTCTTCCTGATGAAAATACCCATTGACAGCCGAAGCCTTCATGGGGACCGGTTAGTGCTACGCACAGCTGGAGAGAGGGGTTGAATCTAAACACACTCCTACTCACTCACCGTCCTCCTGTATACAGTCAGGCACACGTTTCGTCTCCAACCGAACTTGCGGATAGACGAACTGTTACAGTCGTCCAAAACACATGTTTTTCCGGACTCCCTCACAGTTATTCTCAAGGCAAAAGTACAATCCCAGAAAGCTGTGTATATTTCCCTTCAAACACACGGAGTGTTCGGAACTTCGGTGCTCGTAAATGTGCGCTTACACACACACTCACACACACACACTTCCTTTCTATGGCTGGTTGAAGAACGTGCGGGGGTTAATTATTATCAAGTGCCTCAGTGGAATGCCCTGGTTAGCGACAGGCTGATTTAAGTTATCAGTCCGATACTCTGTTAGATACCGCCGTCCAGCCGGTGTTCCAGAGAAAGGAATTTGTCCCATTAGAACAATTTATGTGTTTACGGTGGAGCGAAAATAACGGCAGACCTATCGCCTGAGCTAAGCCCGTCCCCGCGTTGTGTAATGTGCCAGCGTGTTTGGCTGCTGTGACGGCAGCCTGAATGGGACAGGAACTGGAAAGTGATTCATGGACGTCCGTTGCCGGGATATTGGTTCCAACGTGGACAATGAGGGGGCGCCGGCCACGATGGGAATTTCAGACCGCGACAAAGCTTGCCGTTGAAACGCGTTGCAATCGTGGATCGCTCACGTGTTCTCGAGACTCGGTCCCTCCTAAGACAATTATGGCCACGACCAGAGTGATGAAGTGTCCACGAAGTCCTCCCTGTTCACTCTGGTCTGAGGTAAAGTGTTGGAGAGCCTGATTGTCTGTAAGCAGCTGAGTACTTCACATTTGGATGCACATTTTCCCATTTTCAGTAGTTTGGTTACAGATGACTTGAAAAATGCATTGACGTCCAAACAGGAAGGTATGGCTACCTGCTGCATGAGACCGTGTCAACATAACCTGGAAGGTAATATCTCCCGTCGGGACTTCAGACATGTACTAATCCCCTTCCCATCATTCCTACTGCAATCCCCGGTAAGCAAGACAGACAGACACACACACAGACACTGTAACCCGAGCCATCCGCTCAGTAAGGCGTGTGTTAGCCAGGCCATAGTTATATGACATCCCCTGGCATGTATGATAAACTGGCTCTATTCCGTCTACCCGTGGACCCTCCACCCCCAGGCGGGGGTTCAAGACGGCTGCCTCCAAACGTCTCCAACACCCGACCAGAATAGACAACGCTCATCCATCTCGAGTCGCCGGGGAGGCAGTCGTGGCATTAGGAAATGTCCTTTATGTTCTTTTTACGTCTGGAGCGGCTGCAGTAGAGCCCATTTGTGATCTAATTGGTTGGACCAAACGCATTATCACCAGAGCAGGTTAACGGGGTAATGCTGGGTAACACTGCTCCCCCTAGAGCCTCGGGGTGGGATTATCTCCAGAGCAGGTTAGAGGGGCAATGCTGCTTGGCTTGTCAGTAATTGGTTGATTAACATGACGACGGTTTAGCACTTCACTGTCCCACACTCGGCTCATTAATCAAGGCGCCCTTGCCAACTCACAGCCAATTGAACCGCTGCCAACACACAGTTTTCAGTGACTGGGGGTGGGAGAGACGCGGGGAGGGAAGGACGGGTGAGTGAGGGAAGACGGGTGAGAGAGGGAAGACGGGTGAGAGAGGGAAGACGGGTGAGAGAGGGAAGACGGGGGAGAGAGGGAAGACGGGGAGAGAGGAAAGACGGGGGGGTGAAAAGCGGTGGCCAGCGTCCTGTTGTGTGCTACTTCATGTACATATGATGTTACTTTAGGATAAAGAGGGCAGTCTGACTGGACAGTTGTAGTGTTTCTCTGAACCTCCCGTCTCTCCGCGGTCGAGAGTTGTATTCTTTATTTGTCTCTCTGCTTCTATGTTGTTAGAGCCTTAACACGAGTGATCTCAGTCATTTCTCCGAGGTTCTTGATCAAAGGGGTATTATTGAGCGCGCTCGCCACGGATCCATAATTTGGTTTGAACACATCCATCATTTTGTCTGCCGGAGTATCTCGAACCCCAGTGCTGCGACTGAAAAGTAGTCCTTTTATCAGCCTCTCTCTCTCTCTACCCACTTCTATCTCTGATTCTCCTCTACGCCAGGCAGTCCTCCCAGTAACCTCGGCTGTTTGTTGTCTATTTAATGAGATCTCTGTATAAATGGACTCTGGTGAACGGGTTCCCCAGGCTCTGGCGAGGAGCATCTGTGTTGCTCAGGTAGCTTCACTTCTATTTACCACTGACCCGGCCTAAATGACACACGACCCCTCATATAGTGTTTTGCCTTTGCCCAGGGCCCAGATGGGTACCATTTTGCACAGAGTCCGAAAGCAGCACGGTTAAAGTGGGTCTCGGTGGCTCTGTATTCGTGAAGTGCCGAGCAACGTGGCTGCAGATTCCTAGATTGTCATGGATGCACGAACTGAGCGTCCACGGCCCAGAGTGATTTAAACTACTGAGTCTTTTTAGCCCTGTGTTTGTTTACCAATGTTGAAGTGAAACAAGCTAGACCTTTTAGTTTTTTATTGTCGACAGCAGTTTGCTAAGTAAAGTGTGATGCATTTAATGTAGAAACTTCATATTGGCCCTTTAAATCTTGTTTTTTTTTCGTTGACGAGTGGGTTTTGTTCGAACACGAGTGGTGCACGAACAAGTCTTTCTCTTAACCTCTTAATCTAGTTTGTCATTTGGCTTTCCTCAACATTTGGTATGTTTGTCAGAGCCGTGGAGCTGTATATGTTGTCAGATGTTATCAAGTGCCATAGGCTTTGCTTCTACCAGGTATTCTGAATCATCTAAGTCTCTGGGTTTGTCCAAACACTCCCATCAGTGACTTCATTCTCTGTTTTCAAGACGTTTGTGTGTATAAAGGGGACTGGTTTATACCAGAAGCTTAGATGTTCAGAGGCGTGCTTCCCATTGAGCTACGGCGCACAGTGCACACTCCGACAGCATGTGACGGCCTGGTGTTTTTTTGTTCTACCGTACTTGCACTGAACACCTGGGTCCACTTCTATGTGGAACGGAAAAAAGGGAGTGGTTGTGAGTTCAGGTGTAGTATGAGCCGTACTGTACAGCTGCTCCTGTGTGAATGCGTGCGCCCCCCCCACCACCCACGCTTCCACCTCCAGAGTAAACACTACTAATTGGTGGTTGTGTAGTTACTGTATCTCGTTCTTTGTTCCCCTGACCTCCGCTGCTCCTGTTATTGTTTGGTCTGCTCGGCGGGCCGTTTGTCGTGTGGGAGACAGCGGAACATTTGTGGAGAAGGGAATCATTGGATCACATGGGGGCGCGCCTCCAACTTCTATGGGGTTACTGTTCAAACACACACGTGGTTATGATTGACGGCTGTGGGAGGCATCCGCTTTCACGCTTGTGTGTGTGTGTGTGTGTGTGTGTGTATGGGCGTGATGCTAGACTGGGTTTGTAAGGCTCGAAAACGAGGAACGACTTCCCCCTAACATAAACGAGTCAATGGTTCGCGGAGAGGGCGGATACATCCGCAAACCCAGTTTTCGTTCGTAGCTGGGTGTCAGTGGCCGGGTGTCAGTGGCCGGGTGTCAGTGGCCGGGTGTCAGTGGCCGGGTGTCAGTGGCCGGGTGTCGTGCTGGCCGGGTGTCGTGCTGGCCGGGTGTCGTGCTGGCCGGGTGTCGTGCTGGCCGGGTGTCGTGCTGGCCGGGTGTCGTGCTGGCCGGGTGTCGTGCTGGCCGGGTGTCGTGCTGGCCGGGTGTCGTGCTGGCCGGGTGTCGTGCTGGCCGGGTGTCGTGCTGGCCGGGTGTCAGTGGCCGGGTGTCAGTGGCCGGGTGTCAGTGGCCGGGTGTCGTGCTGGCCGGGTGTCAGTGGCCGGGTGTCAGTGGCCGGGTGTCGTGCTGGCCGGGTGTCAGTGGCCGGGTGTCGTGCTGGCCGGGTGTCGTGCTGGCCGGGTGTCGTGCTGGCTGGGTGTCAGTGGCCGGGTGTCAGTGGCCGGGTGTCAGTGGCCGGGTGTCGTGCTGGCCGGGTGTCAGTGGCCGGGTGTCAGTGGCCGGGTGTCGTGCTGGCCGGGTGTCAGTGGCCGGGTGTCGTGCTGGCCGGGTGTCGAGAATATGCCGGCCCAATGGGTTTTAGCGGCTCTGACAGGGATTCCCGGAACCCCACGTAGTATTTTCTAAAGTTGTTGTAGATGTTTACCATGTGCCGTGGACCAGATTCACGCAGACACAATGGCACTGCGGTTCACCTCCAGACGATATCCGTTCGACCAGACATTCCTGCAAGATCCACCAAACGTGTTTTCACCATCACCATAAATCACACCCTATGATTGAGAGCACGTATCTTCTTCCTAGAAGTCCACCACAGGAAGAGGAAATGACACACACTTCCTCTAAGAAGGCCTGTTCTCATTTGAGCCCTGGTGGTGGTTGGAGGATCACGTTTTGTCTTTGATGCCCCTCGGGATCTGCCAGCTGGACGGCGTGGCACCCCAGTTCTGCCGCTCTCGCTCTATTTTTCTCTAGTTTTCTCCCCCTTTCTCTCTCTCTCTCTCTCTCTCTCTCTCCACCCTCCCTCCATCCTCCCTCCATCCTGTGTTTCCGCCCTCATCTGGCGGATAATTGTCTGGGCCTGCTGTGGTGGTAGTGAAGTGTGTGTGTGTGATCACATGCTGCACACCTCTCTCTCTAAGTTCCGGTGCAGTTCTCCTCTGGAGGCCGTTTTACACCCATGTCCATCAATCAAACGGCACACAGGACCACGTCGTGAGCTCGGTCTTTCCTCTGTGAAACCTCACAGGCTATAATAGTGTCCAGAGGTGCAGTCTGTATCGTATCAGCCGATGATTGGCTTGACATAAAACGCACAGCTCGTCTTAGTGACTCCCGAACGGCGCTTTAATCTCGTTCCAGTGCAATCATTTCAACGGGCCTGTGGGTTCGGGGTTCTGTTTGTGTATTACAGAGCACGTACATGTCCGATACCGCCGTCCAGGTAGCCCATGTGGGTAACACGTCGTTTACATGTGTAAAACACGGCTCATGTTCGAACCCACCCGCCATACAGTGCACCCTAATGGTCCTCCTGACACGGTGAAGTTGCTCAAGGGAAATGGAGTGCCGGGATTCCCTTTTTTGGACTTTGACTCAATGTCTTAAGCGTTGTTTATTTATGTTTATTGTGTAAAAATATGAAATGGTAAAATATATGTATTTGGGACCTAATGAATAACATGTGAAATAAAGGCACCAGTAAGTGTACATTTGTATTGGTGTGAAAACGTCCCTGGAGAGCGGAGCCGTTGTCAAACGGTATGTTCGATTGCCTTTCCCGCTGTTGATAAATGGATGCACTATTTTCTTTGTTGGCCTGGCAAACAAATGGACTCAGCGTTGCAATGTTTGTTCACGAATAACACTAATGGCGGATTGTGTCACAGTTCGGATATGGAACTGAACGCTTAGGTTTGAGTGCACGACTAAATGCGTAGGTGTGCTGACTTGTGATCTAGCGGGTGTAAATGTGCTGTTTGTTTGCTAGCCTGTTTTGGAGGAATTATTTGACCTTCAGATTTTTTTGTGCAGTGCCATCGTGTTGCCTGACTGTATTTGATGTCATTTTCTCCCTGGCCAAAATAGATGTATTTATTTGTCTCATTCTGGAACGTTTCAGTTTTCTGACGTCTTTGTGAGTTTGTCCTTCTTTGCGTCATATTCTACCGGAAAACACAGATATGGAGTCGTTAAGTTTTCAGGTGGCTGTGCTATTGGAGCTGAGACGCACTTTAAAACAGATTCTTTCATGAACTACACACATACACACACATACACACACAGAGACACACACACACACACACACACAGACACACACGTGTAATTGGTGTAATTGTTAGGTTGTAGCATATGGAACTCTAGGGCAGGGGGGGAGTAATGACTTGATGGGGAGGAGGGGCCTGCTGGTGATGTGATCCAGATGAGACCTCTATGGAGAGAGGGGGTGAGGGGAGGGAGGGGGAGATGGGTGAGGGGGTGAGGGAGGGGGAGATGTGAGGGAGGGAGTGGGAGATGGGTGAGGGTATGGGGGAGATGGGTGAGGGGTGGTGGAGGAAGGGGGAGATGGGTGAGGGTGGTGGAGGGTGTGGGGGAGATGGGTGAGGTGGAGATGGGTGGTGGAGGGAGGGGGAGATGGGGGAGAATTGTCAAATGACGACACACATAAGGATGGCTGAGTATGATATCCACACCAAGTCTGGGCTCATTGGGGTGTGTGTGGGTGTGTGTGGGTGGGTGTGTGGGTGGATGTGTGTTTGTGGTAGGTACAGACAACAGACAGAACAGACTCAGATGTTTGGCGGGTCTGCTGTTTGGTTCTGGTGGTGCTCACGGTTCTGGAGGGAGCGGAGAGTTTGACGCATCAAGGTCCAGCTATGTGGATGTCAGAGTTTTATGTGCGGGTCAGGACGGCCACGTTATTGGAAACCCACAATGATTCTCTCGTGTTCTCCCGTGGAGCGTTCGGCCCGCCTATGGTTCTCCTACGCTCCCTCGTAAACCCCCTCCCGCTGGTTCCCCCCACCGTCCCACGGCCCCTGACCTCCTGACGCGCTTCCTGACCCAGGAAATAGAATCAACACCTCAGCCGAAGCCCTGGGTCCCAGACCCGAACCACAGCTGTTCTTAATGCAGACTGGCCCGAGCTCTGAGTCGACACGGCAGCAGACTTTGGCTCGCAGGGTTTCTCGTTCCAATACGTTATCTTTGTTTTTTGCTTCTCTGGCATAATGGGCCAATAGAATGGTTCTGTAGTATGCTCTCGACCCCTCTGGCACGCCGGGAATAGCTAGTTCTGTCCCAGCACTGGGTTTCTCACTTTGTATGGTTATGGGCTTGCTAGTTCTGTCCCAGCACCGGGTTTCTCACTTTGTATGGTTATGGGCTTGGCTGCCAAAGGCCACTGAAACAAAATGAAAGACGTAAATTATCCACCTCACTGCCTGAGGCCACCTGTTAGTCCTACCTGTTAGATCGGTGGGTCAAACGAGGGCGATTTGGGACACAAGTGTGGTCTTCTGCTGGTCTATGTGGTCTTATAGCACACATGTTGGTGCTTATAGCACACTTGTCAAGGGTCAATGCAATATTACAGAAATAAATGAGTTTGATGTTCTCTTTTTGTCTGGGCTTTGTGTAAGTACTCTGTTTTCTTCATTGCGGTATTATGTCTCTCTCACACACACACACACACACACAGATTAACCCGTTTCTGTGTTTAAGCGCCCCAGGTGTTCACGTTAAAGCAACATGGGAAATCTCTAGGGACCACTCGGATGCAAGGGTAGATCATAAAACCTAGAAGTTAGTTGCTTTTCACATAACCGTCTGCTGTGGGGTGGTGGTACCAGAGAGGTGGTGTTCTGACAGAACCACTGAGCAACAGGAGAGTGGGGTGGTGGTACCAGAGAGGTGGTGTTCTGACAGAACCACTGAGCAGCAGGAGAGTGGGGTGGTGGTACCAGAGAGGTGGTGTTCTGACAGAACCACTGAGCAACAGGAGAGTGGGGTGCTGGTACCAGAGAGGTGGTGTTCTGACAGAACCACTGAGCAACAGGAGAGTGGGGTGCTGGTACCAGAGAGGTGGTGTTCTGACAGAACCACTGAGCAACAGGAGAGTGGGGTGCTGGTACCAGAGAGGTGGTGTTCTGACAGAACCACTGAGCAACAGGAGAGTGGGGTGCTGGTACCAGAGAGGTGGTGTTCTGACAGAACCACTGAGCAACAGGAGAGTAGGGTGCTGGTACCAGAGAGGTGGTGTTCTGACAGAACCACTGAGCAACAGGAGAGTAGGGTGCTGGTACCAGAGAGGTGGTGTTCTGACAGAACCACTGAGCAACAGGAGAGTGTTTGCTTGACAGTATTATTGGTTACAGAGAGAAGATCTTGTAAGGCCTCTGCTACAACTCATGAGAGGAGATGGATGGATTGTTAATATGTCTGTTTGGATGTGTTGGTGTCTCTCTCCTGTACTCTATAAACCCCTTCTCTGTTTTCTAAACCCGTCCTCTTCTTTGAAAACGCCTCCTCTCCTCTCTTAACTCCTCTTCTCCTTTCTAAGCCCCTCCTGTCCTCTTTAAACTTCGACTTATCGCTCTAACCCCTTCCGGTCTTCCCTTCCACAGTACTTTGAGGTGCCGTTTGACTCCAACATGAGCCGCACAAAGAATCGTCCCCTGGTCCGAGGACAGATCAGGTAAACCATTATTATTTCTCCCAAATTACAAGCTATCCTCTATGTAGTGCAATCATGTAGTGCACTCTTTCCTTAGGGCTCCAGTCAATACCTAGTGCACTCTATTGGTTAGAGTGGTTGCCTTCCTGTCTTGTGTTTTTTTCTCTACCGCCTCAGTCACAACAATGTCGTGCACGTGTTGCATATGATCAAGATAAACTTTCTTGACTTGTAACCCGTTGTTTTGACTGAGACCTGGATACTAAAAACTTCATGCAATCATGAACTTTAGGGTTTTGCTTCTCTGGTCCTCAGGGTGCCGCAACCCTTCTGGTTTTTATCCTCTTCCAACAGGAGACTGAGTCCGACTTGACACCAGGTGATGTCAGTAACTGGCGGAGAGAAACAGAAACCAGAAGCGTTTTGTCCCTCCAGTTGTTCCGGCCTGGTCTAGGTGATCTGATCCGGTGATCTGATCCGTGTATTGTAACCAGTAGAGTAATAGGATCTGGCCCCTAGACGCCACAGCAGCGACGTTACTGCATGCGTCTTCTGATTAAGGGGCCCTGGGAGATCAACATGGGTGCCTGCTGAATAAAACAGTAGATCTGCGTAACACGCACACAATCGCGTATCCATTTCCACTCTCTTCCCCTTTAGCATTGGTGCCGAACCCAGGCTGAACCCAGGTCGAGCCCAGGTAGGGAGATCTGATGTCTGTGGAGCCCAGTGGAGTAGTAGAGCGCCCAGTGGAGTAGTAGAGCGCCCAGTGGAGTAGTAGAGCGCCCAGTGGAGTAGTAGAGCGCCCAGTGGAGTAGTAGAGCGCCCAGTGGAGTAGTAGAGCGCCCAGTGGAGTAGTAGAGCGCCCAGTGGAGTAGTAGAGCGCCCAGTGGAGTAGTAGAGCGCCCAGTGGAGTAGTAGAGCGCCCAGTGGAGTAGTAGAGCGCCCAGTGGAGTAGTAGAGCGCCCAGTGGAGTAGTAGAGCGCAGTGAAGTCAACTAGGTTGATGTATTATTATATCAGGAATAGTGCTTCGTGGTATTCTGCTACTGTTGGCAGGTATGGATGCTGCTTTAGACTGGGTTACCTCAGCTCTCTCTATCGCTCTCTCTCTCTTTCTGCTATCTACGTGTTTGATAACATTTTTGTTCAGGCTTATTGAGCTGTTCCACTTCTCTAGTTCTGGCACAGTGACACGATTGCACGTGGTTCACTTCCCTATAGTACCACCAGGATCACACACACACACACACACACAGGCAGTGCCATCACATGTGTCATCTTGGTTGTAAGTGGACAGGACCACCCCAGCTCCCTGTCAGCGTTTTGTTTTGGTGATTTGTTGATAATAGACAAGAGATTTCTTCTAACTGACCTCTGATCAGTCCGTGTTGGATTAGAGGCCTCCTCTTCTTCTGGCCTTGAACCGAGCCCACACACTCAACGTTCCCCAACTCGGGGCTATCTACGATGACCCCCAACAGCTGCGACATGCGGAGGACATGTTGACCTTTGACCCGGCCCTATCTGGCCATGTTTCCAGCAGGCGACCTCCTGGACGTGTTGTTTAAAGGGAAACTCCGCTTGTTGACTTGTCGGTTTAGCCGGTCCACAGTTCTCCAAACAGGCGCGCTGGTGTGACGTGTGGCGCCGGTGCGGTCCAGCTGTTGTTGATGAGACCTGTGTGTGTGTGTGTGTGTGTGTGTGTGTGTGTGTGTGTGTGTGTCGCACACCTGACTGTGGCTAGACGCACACCAGCTGGCTGGATGAAACCGTACCCTGGGTAGTGCACTCTGAGGGAGGGTGTGCAGTTTGGGACACATAGAATCTACAATCCGTGTCAAACAAGCCCTACCCGTCTGCCGTCTGTCTGAGGCTCTTTGGACCGGGTCCAGATTAAGCCTTTTGTGAGAGAAGTAAATAGTTATTGGGAGATAGTGGCACTTCCTGGTTGGATTCAGTGATTGTTGAAACGTCAAGAACATAATGACTTATCGTAGGGAGGGGTGAGTGAGAGGATAGTGGATGGGAGAGATGGAGGTACGATTCAACTCTGTGTCGTCTGTCTCCTCCAGCATTTTATTCTCCTCATGGAGGATCTGGTTTCAGATCAACACGGAGACATCACTTAGTGTAATCTGTTTTTATTGATCTAATTGAAAAAGCCTGGATGCCTGCCATTCTACTCCAGGCCCTTCCTTCCTGTCTGTCTGTCTGTCTACCACCAAACACTCCCTTAAGACACCCCATTCAACCCCCTTCCTCGGGCCCTTCCCTACATCCTAGTCTCTCTAATCTATTAGAACCCGGTAAATTACGTTTGGACCTGACGAATAATGTTCGGAGCCCTGTGACGTTTTCTCTGCCAGCCAGCTACATGGGATTAGTGTTTTCGGGCTGACCACTCACCTAGATCACAGCGTTTTAAAATTGGACCAGAACAACAAAGGCCATATCACTAACCCCTGCCAGGCTAGGGAAGTCGTGCCCCTTTCCGACCTACTCAGAGATTACCCAGCCCACACTTACCACAACCACATTAAACTGACATCAGCCCACCAACTGCATTACAACCCAATCTCCCCAAAACTCACAGACAAATGCACGCATTGTTGTTCCCTTCAGAAGGCCCGCAAACGTTTAGTCAAGATAAGAGTCTTCAAACCAGCCCTCTCTAATTTACGGTGTTGTGAATTTGAACCAGCTCTGGAGTTGGTTGCTAGCTGCTTTTAATAAACGATGGAGGACAAAGTCTTTATTGGGTTAACAGTGAGAGCCGTTGCGGTTGTGTCTGAGGAGGGGTTTCATCTGGGACTGGGTAATGCGAACTGCCTTGTAGCCACACTCTCTTTGTCTTGAAGGGCTACTTTTATCCTGGACCAACTCTTGATGAGTTCTTGTCTAAGGCCAGTTCTAGAGACCAGAGATCAACACTTCTGGCTTTTCGGCACCGCTCTGTCTTGTTCTTGAATATTGTTTCTGTCCTGTCCTGACCCTGTAAAAGATATGTAACCGGGCAAATGTCACCCCGTCCCGTTTGTTTTTGTTTGGGGAAAAAGTTGTGGTGAACGTAAATTGTGAGATTACTTTTAAGAAAAATCGGTGACGGTCAAACTGTTTTTCTTTTTTAAATCAGAATTGATTTAATTAGGACAGTTTATTTTTAACCTCTAACACAAACACGAATAATAACCCAGAGCACCAATCAGGTGTAGGATATATGGATTTCATAACTTATTCAAGCCATTTGCATATCACCCAGAACACATAGAAGTCAAATGTTAAGAAATATTGAGAATATGTGAATCTGTCAAACTGGCCATAGTTGGGGAGGCCACCAAGAGGCCTGTGGAAACTCTATAGTAGTTCCATTCATCCACCGCTATGATATGCTATGCTACGCCACACTACCGGAAACACCATGAGAATATCTGGGAAATAATCCCAAAAAACTAATGTGGCTGTAGATTTGACTTTTGCATTACTACGGACCTCCATTTTCCATGTTTTCTGTGTTTTATACAAGTGTCATGTAGAGACCAAAAACCAGGCAATAAAAATAGAGGAAAAGCTTCTTTGGGCCAAATCTGTAACAAGTTAAATGGCCCTAATGTGGGGAGATTGTATCTGAATATTTAGTTTCTCTGTTCTTTCTCTCCCTCTCCCTCCTACAGTCCTCTCCATGCTGTGGGCTTTGCCCTGTTCTGTGGGGTCTCTGGCATTAGCCTGCTGTCCCTGGCTGTGAACCCTCTAACTGGGGCTCTGGGGACCCTGAACATCTTCCTTTACACCTGCTGTTATACCCCCCTGAAGAGGCTCAGCATCACCAACACATGGGTCGGGGCCATGGTGGGGGCCATCCCTCCTGTCATGGGCTGGACGGCTGCAACGGGGGCGTTGGACCCAGGTATTGAACTGGAGAACCACCGTACATCATATCTGCCTGTTCCATGGTCCTATGAAACACATGGAGTCAAGATACTTCCCACGCATTCAGACAAGATACTTCCCACGCATTCAGTCAAGATACTTCCCACGCATTCATTCAAGATACTTCTCACACATTCAGTCAAGATACTTCCCACGCATTCATTCAAGATACTTCTCACACATTCAGTCAAGATACTTCCCACACATTCATTCAAGATACTTCTCACACATTCAGTCAAGATACTTCCCACGCAATCAGTCAAGATACTTCCCACGCATTCAGTCAAGATACTTCCCACGCATTCAGTCAAGATACTTCTCACGCATTCAGTCAAGATACTTCCCACACATTCAGTCAAGATACTTTCCATTTTATGTTTCACTATGAAGTGACAAGCTGTTTGAACTTAATATGTTGTCATATGGGTTGTTGAGAATAGAATGTTACACCCATCCTCCAGCTGTGGCCTAAACACCCATTTGGGGTGTTTTGTAAGTAAACGTCTATATTAGTCTTGGTGAACACTTCAAATGACATTGTTTTTGTACAACAAACTTTGATCATCTGCTTGAAATGTACCAGGTCACAGTGACTCAGCTAATGTCCAGCTAGTAGGTGACAGGTTGGTTATGACAGCCTGACATGCTATGTAGTGTGTTCCATCCCTGTGAAGTTAGCGGCCGGACCAGAATGCATTTCAGCATGTCCTATATGTGTACTGAACGAAGGCTATGTTTTCTACAGTTTCTCATTCATTCCGACCCTATTAGTCTCTGTCCAACTCCCCCAGACCTCATATCAACAGACGTTCAACGTAAAAGAGCGGGAGTGTTTTCGCAGGGTTGACAAGGACCTCTATGGCCGGGACCTCTATGTCCCCGGAACCAACAGCCTGTTATTTACATACACCATGACCCAGTTCCACGCTGTGCTCACGCACACATGCACACACACACTCTCACACGCACACACACACTCTCACACGCACGCACACACACACACTCACACGCACACACACTGCTTCACGTGCACCAGACGTACTTGTTTACACGTACTGGTCCAAGTTTCTAGGACTAGCTGTCAACAAAATGTTATTAATGAATGTTATCGAGCGTGGGAGTGAATGCATGTGAATACATTGAACACTTGGGCACATGTTTGAGAGTCTCTCAATCTCTGGCTTGCTGAGTGTAGCTTTAAAATAGTGGGTCATTTAAAGTGAATGCATAATAATATAACAAGCCGAAGCCGGGTATTTGTATATGGTGGGTTGTTATCACCATGGGTCCAGAACCTCCTGTGTTGGTACCGCTGGCTCCATTGTGATTCTGTTGGATCCGTGGGCTTCTAGTAGATCCGTGCTGCGGACGCCCCGAGCCAAAGTCCGTTCTGCAGCTGCAACCGGGCCGGTTTCCCTAAGGGATTTAGACTCTGCGGGTGTGTTTACTCAACGCCAGGCGAGCACAGAGAAACTCAGCGTGATGCTTGAGCGCAGCCCTCCAGAGTGTCTTTGTGCCGGGCCGCCCGAACGAGTTCCCTGGTTCCACATGAGCGCTCCCGGATCGACCACAACTTAACACAGTGCGTGGCCCCAGGGTTCGTTGGTTGCAAACACACACACTCACACATACCGGGGGGGTTCCTCTCTTGAGTCACCATGTTCTCGTACGGTCAACCTTTGACCCCGCAACATCACCCTTTACAAATACGTGTGTCTTGACACCAAGGGCGCCGATATTTGTAGGAGACACGTAGGAGACCAGGGTGACGCCTGGCGATTCGTGCGGTCCCTGTCCACAGCGGTGCTTGTCCATATCTCTTCTGTTTTCCCCCTCTCCCCACAGGTGCTCTGTTGATCGGTGGCTTCCTGTATTGCTGGCAGTTCCCCCACTTTAACTCTCTAAGCTGGAACCTGCGTGAGGACTACTCCCGGGGGGGGTACCGCATGATGTCCGTCACCCACCCGGCCATGTGTAAGAGGGTGGCCCTGCGCCACAGCCTGGGTCTGATGGCCGTTTCCGGCCTGGGCCCGGCGCTAGACGTGACCACCTGGACCTTCCCGCTGGTGTCTCTGCCCATCAACCTTTACATCAGTTACCTGGCCTTCCGCTTCTACCAGCGGGGAGATCGCAACTCCGCCCGGAAGCTGTTCTTCTGCAGCCTCTGGCACCTGCCCATGCTGTTGCTGCTGGCGCTGACCTGTAAGAAGTCCCGGACAGACACAGAGGGCGCGGCCAAGACCCCGAGCCCGGTCCCAATGTCCTAACCAGGGGTGATCTCGTTAGACCCTCCCCGGTCACCGTCCAACCTTAAACTCTCGCCACGGCGACCGGTACTCTCTTCACCTGTCTCTTGTTACAATTGATTTGTTCTGTAACACTGTGTCTCTCCCATTCTGCGGAGTCCTTCGTGAGAGATGAGCTGGAGACGCACTCCATTTGAACTGCGTGTTCGTTCCTCTGGGAGGGTGTCTGTCTGTCTGTCTGTCTGTGGACGTACGGTGCTCACTGTCTGCTAGTCTCCCTTTCCCAGGACAAAGGGACACGGTTCTAGCAGCACGACTCCAACGGTTGATCAAGGAAAACCATACACAGTTTATATTCCTGAAATGACTTCAGTGCAATTATTTTAATGTGTGTGTGTGTGTATTACATATTTATTTGTGTATTACATATTTATTTATGTTGGAAAGTCGCCGTCAGGTCCCTGCCTCTGTTTTTCAAGACGTGCTAATTAGGACATTGGTTCTATAGATGTTTGGAATTTGCATGCATTCTATCAACGCCGATGGAATGGAAGATGAACTGTGTTTGCCACAAAGGCCACAGTGTAACAGTGTATACAATAAGGTATGTTGATTTGCAGAAATATCTGTTCCTTAATGACCGAAGTAATCTGAGATGTTTAAATGAACCAAGCCAGTGAATGGGATATTCTTCCTGTCTTGTTACTTGACTATAGCAATTGTTATTTGAATGCGATGGAACATTGCATTCTCATGTTTCTCTTCAGTACACGGGACACGTCCGGGGAATTGTGTTCTACAAATGTACTGCTTTGCCTTCGCTAACGTTTGACTCGCACTGAATAATCAACATAAGAGTTTACCTTTAAAATACTTAAGATGCTTAAAGTGTTCTTTAAAATTAAATGCCTTATGATTTTGCCACTTCGTTTGATTGACTTGTTTTGTTGAATGACTACGGTGTTGTGTTGGAAAAAATTACATCTCAACATATTCTGTCATCCAAACGCAGTCCAAATAAGGTGCTTTGAAATGATTGTCGCCAAGAATTAATATTCACACCTGGTGTCATTTAATCCAGGCGGTCGCGGTCATCAACGGAGCGTTCAGAGCTAGTCGTTGTTATATCTGAGGTCAGGTGGGAGCCTGCTAAACGGTTTAGCTAGGTAGATCACTGCGCTTACCTGTCCATAGACACCTGTTACTTCCTGGTCAGGTTGAATCATCGCCTTAGTGGGCACACTTGTCCCTTCGAGTTAATCACTTTAATATCAACATCACCCAATGCTTTCTATTTAGCAGAAACCAACCTACACCTGTCACTGTGGCAACACATGGCCCCCTTTCCGCTCTTTAACCCTAGTTTTGGTGCTCGGTTACATCCAGATCTATTAAACAAGGCCTCGGTCCCAAATGCCAATCTAGCACCTATATAGTACACTACGTGTCGCCGGATACAATACGGACTCCGGTCGAGTGGCGTTTTCTTCGTAGGGTGCAGTGTCCCATTTCGGGTTCACTAATTCCGTCCCCTTCGCTTCATTTCCAAAGTGTGCTGGGACCGTGTTATTTGTCCCAAGCTTGCTCCTAGAGGAGGGCGCTGGACGAACCCGGTGGGATAAAGTCCTGCTCGTAAAGGGCCTGGAATGGATACCCGGTTCCATGTCGTAGTGCGGCCGGGCACAGCTGTTACAGAATAGGCTGACAAAAAACAACCACAACCTGTTTTCTCCCTCTCTCTCTCTCTCTCGGTCTGTGTAGATTGAATGTCAGTTGCCGGGCTTGGCGGGCCCAGTCAGCGCCGTTGCCCGTCTGTCACCTTCATAACATCCGCTCGGACGAGGCTGCGTCGACTGGACCTCCTCGAATCCATCCGAGTTGTGGGGAAGGAGTTCTGTATCCATGCCTCTACAGGGTTTCCCTCGACCCTGCGTGGTTCCACATCCCCTACCGCGCACTAGTTTCAAACTAAACCTTGAGGGTCCCTGTGGGCAAAAGCAGTGCTGTATTTAGGGGATATGGTGTCGTTTGGGATTGAACCTTGGACCCGTGACTCAGGTCTCGGGACAATCCTTATTTGTGTAACAACTGGACATTCATCTTTCTCTTGCGTCTTTCTGTGGCTTCTCGTCCTATGGGACCTACTACATAAGACATTTTATACAGCTCTCGCCTGTTGCTTTGATGACAAGCGTATAGCTATGACTCATGTTACCAGGCTGAGATGTCCACTGTCATTTTTCCCTCACGTGGTGCCGCCCGGCTGATTCACCTGGTTTGGAGGCCTCACCTGCTGTTCTGTTAAAAGGTAAATATTGAATAACCTCTCGATTGAACATGACCAGAAAATTGCTGTTTGGTCATTCATATTTTAGATGACCTGAATTATGACATGTAAAATTATTTCCACCTTTTCCCTGCACTCATTGTGTCCTTTTTTGGAAGTAGACAAGGTATTGCATAAACTGTATCATAATTACCTTATTTTAATTGCTACTTTTGTAGGCCTGATAATTAAAGGTATAGTTTCCACAGTGTGCATTGATGTCAGTACAGTTTTGCTTTACTGTCTGGTGTTTTTTTCTTTAATCATACAATGTTAGTAAGCAGATTTTAAAGTAAACCCTACCAAATATGCATACTAGCTTGTTTAGAATTTAAATATATGATAATTGTGCATTGTATTCTGACGCTTGACCAATTCTCACATTTTACTGAATTATAAATGGTATATTGCATTTTTTTTACTGCATATAAAAAAATGAACTCTCAAAAATTATTTTATGTATGGTTATGTCGGTATTATGATAAAAGGAAAATAAGAGACAGGAATAAGTTGCTGGAATTATTTTTTAGGTGTGTGGAAGTTCCCAATGAACTCTAGCTGGATAAAGTTGTCTTCTCAAAGACACAATTACTTTACGGTTGGCCTTCACTGCTGAAGCATTACTGTTGCTGTCACATTTTCAGTGTTTTCATTCACTAACAAATATTTGTAATGTCACAATACAGTAATTGATTTTGAGTGTTAGTGTTTTAAAAAAAAAAAAAATCGAACCGTAGAAAAAAGTCTGTGACATTTCTATTTAAGTATATGTAATTTATCAATTATTTCTTGATATAAATAATGTCCAGTCCTAGTGCTTAAATACTGTCTAGTCTTGGTGCTTAAATAATGTCTAGTATATTGGGTTATCATTGACAAACGTCCGCCTTAGACAGATGCCTTTGAACGCTAAGTCGTTTCTAATATGCTTTCCTAATTATGTTTTTACACACAAAAAATCCCCTAAAGTTAGAATCAAGATGTGTATCTCTCTGTGAACACAAATAACTTAAAATATAACTCAAAATATCCACTGTTTGGGGTTATTATCTAGGGACAATGACGGCTAAACAAACTGAACTTCTTGTCATGTTGCCAGAAGCAATCTGAGACAGTGTGTGCTTTGTGAGATGGCTCGTTATCCTGCTGGAAGTAGAAATGTAACAAAGCAGGGTTGTAGCCGTGGGGGATTGTCTGGTTAGTAACCATGCTCAGTTACTGTCCTTCAAACATTGGGGCCTTACATGTTCGACCAATGCATTCCCCAGACCATCACACCACTTCCAGTACATACCTAGGTCTGGCCCATGGACCCATTCTACTCGTCCTGAACCAGGGTCCATCTCACGGCTGTTCTTCAACTATTCAATTGTCCTGTTTTGGTCATCTGTGATCCGCTGTATAAGCCCTATAGAGCATGTGTGATAATAATTACACATCAGTTCTGTCTTATTTGCGTTTTAATAGCCTGCGGGTCATTTTTTATTAACTTTTTGTTTAACTACCTCTTTCCCGTTCACTGCCGCTGACTACATTTTTGCAGCACCATTATCTGTGAACCGTAGAAAAACAGTTAGACTTGAAACGCCGAGGATAGAAACTGGTACTATAAGTTAATTGTTCGGGTCAGTAATTGTAACATTAATTACTTCCCTCCTCCTGCTGTTATAACAGCAAGCCGTGATGTAACACTTTGTGTATGTGTTTAGGGAAATTGTTACATCAGCCATATGATCCATGGCTCCAAACCCTCAATAGTTCCGTGTTATCCGCCTAACCTTGACCGAGGCATGTACGAGGGGACCGGGTCCGCCAGAGAGCACACAGGGCCTACACTATTTCTGGCCCCAGTAGTTGGATCTGTATCGCAACCTACGAGTCTTGAGCAGTTTTTTGTTTTTGTAATATTTCTAGATTAATCAGGGCCTAGGTTTCTCACACACGTGGTACCGTTCAGATCATGCGGGGAGTATGTGATCTGATGTGTTGCTCTGGGTTGTTTTTGTACAGAACCTTGGTGGGCAAAGTGGTTCTTTGCATTCGCGCATGAGCGCAACTAAATTGTAAAGGGGTTATAGATGTCGGGTTATGAGACGTGTCCGGGTTGTTCTGATCAGAATACATGTAGCCACCTGTCAGATGTCCCCTATATTACACTGTTCTGTCAAGTATTTGAATCAGATTATACTTTTGTAGCCAACACTAAACCGTATACATGTCCTCCTATGCACAGCTGATTGGTTAAATATGTTCATATTACATTTATACTTGCATTTGTTGACAAATGTTCAATAAAATATGTATTGATATTGATATAATTAATGCGGCATAGTTTTCCGAGTTTTACCAAATCTTAACTGTATGGCCACATTAGGCTATACACTGTAAAATTGCAGCTATAGAAAGATATTGTACATCATGAGGTTTATTATCACTCCCAATACATCAGACATGTTTCACATCAAAGGACACGTGTTGGACAAATTTAACTGAAATTTTTAAACTCAAAAGATATATAAGTGCTTTGGATATTTTAATGCAATGGTTTCACTTTTTATTAAAGCAGAGGTTTGCAACTTGTATTCCATGTTGTTACTAAGAAACAGATTGGTTTATCAGTAATCTGTTATTATATTATATTTTACGTGAAACAAAGAAATCGAACTTGATTTAGCCTGGATCTGTTTTTTTAGGAACAGTTTGTACATTTATTGTGTTGCCTATCTGGGACCGCATGCAGCATTATGACATAACAGATCTGTATGGCAATGTCATCCTAATTAAACATGTATATCAGATCAGCCTGTCCCAGTTGTGCACTGCAATGCACTCTACACATGAACTATATCTCACTGCAGTTACAAGTAGGCCTAACAAACAGTATAATTTCAAGCTACAATTAAACAAGATGATTGTTGGTCAAAGGACCACCAGTGAATATGATTTCAGATGTTAATTAGATGTCGTTGGTAGTCACACTATACCATTTTGCATGTGTCTATTGTAGGTGTGGTTGGAAAGTAATTCACATTATTACACCGGTTTGGTTGTGTTCTATTTGTCGTTTTTTGATGTTTAAAATAGTCTAAGTTATCAATGGTTTATAGTCCTAATGCAACGTGTTTAGTTTAGTTTAATCATTAAGTTGTTGCTACAGAACAAGCCTTGGACAGACCGGTTACCCTAGTTTAAATGGAAATTCGGCTTTTCTAAAAAATATATTGATCGACAGATTTTGTTCTAATTAATGTTATTAGGAAGACCATGTTTTTTCGATTCAAAAAATATATATGCAATAGGCTATATTAAATATACATGAATGACTGTGCAATGATATGTTTCCCCAAAACACACACACACACACACACATATATATATATATATATTTATATATGCATTTTGTATGTCCAACCTTCATATCCATCAGCTAGTGAACAGTATCTACAAGTAGGCCTGCACACATGCGTTTAATTCATTATGAATAGGCACCTTGTCAGCGCCAGCAAAACCTTTGGGGACTTAATTGTTGGCAAACTGGATCGAAAATTCTCGCACGCACGGTTTTCGTTAAGTTTTCACATTTCTCTGCGTGTTTACTTTGAATTTAGGCCAAAGTGGTAATTGCCCTTTGCATAATAGCAGTGGGCTTGGAGAATTGAGTGGCCAAACTCACTTTATTTTCATTTTTACTATACACTTATAGGCCGGTGGAACTAAAATTATTATCTTGTCGTTTTCGATAACGATAATAATATTAACACTAATAAATAGGCTATAATAAAAATAATAATTGTGTCGTCTTCATTTAATTGCTCATTTATTGGGGTATTGCCATAATAAATTGAATAACATATTTAGATCGTGTTTATTATTCATATGATGATCACCGATAAAAATAAATTATTGACATTTAATTACACATTTCTATATTAGAAATACAAAATTCAGTATTTGTTATGGTATTTAGTATGCTATCAAAAACAACCGTAACGACTTTTGGTCTATAACTGCATTTAAGTATAATAATGTGTGTGCAATATATTCATATATCAATTTCGTTCCAGAGGAATAAAGCATCAGAATCGGATATTTAAATATTGCTATGTAATCATCCATAATTACCATTATATTAATTATAAATTATGTGTTTTTGTTTAAAAATCACTATGAAATTTAAAAAATTACAAATCAACTTCAAAGATTAGTGCCTTGAGTGATAAACATAAAAAGTCATGTATTTTTTGTGAAAAAGTATAGAATCCACTTTAATATCCCTTTATCCAATAAGAGCGTTGAATCGCCTCCGCGATGCAAATCCCGCCCGAGAGCGCCCTCCTACACTGCCCTGTGATTGGTCCGTTTCTATCAACAGACGTGTGTCGATATTCCAGTCGCGTGCGTCGATAGGCTTGGCCGCATGTCAATCAGACGTATATGGATAAATACCCTCGCGCTGTTGAGGGTTCAACCGCCACTGAAGGCTCGGAACCGGCGCGGTGGTAATTTCAGTTCTCCTGATGTGGCTGCGATGAAAAGCGATTATATTGTTGTACAATATCGTGGATAATATACTCGCTTAACCTATTTGCTTGCTTTATTTAATTGTTATGTGTTGTTGTAGGTGCACGGCGTGCGCGTTTTGCGTGCGTTCTTGATCTTGACGTGCCATTCCTGATGAGAGAGGTGTTTTGTTAGCAATATGTGTCACTGGAGTATGGTCTGCAACCCCACGGCTTATGGAATATAGCCCGGTTGGTCCCGACCCGTATGTGCTCTCGTTTAGCCCGGTTAAAAGGAAAGTCTGCGTGCTCGGCATCATGTTTCTACTGTGGGTGTGCGTGTTTTACTCGTGCGTGGGCTACTGTGCCACCGTGCCAACTTTGGTGCTGGACAGTTACCGGGGAAAAGAGACGGGGTCCGTTAAACGGACGGGACATAACGGCCGAGCGGACCTGATGCACCGACTGTTACCCAGACCCCAAGCCTGGGTAGATATAGAGTCCGATTACGATGAACCATCCGTCGGGACCTCGTCCAGAGACCCGCTCAATGACGAGATGGACGAGACGAGAGGCGGCGGCGCGGGGCGGAGAGTTCCCGGTGCCGGCGCGATGTCGAGCTTCTCCAACGGCTCCGGGAGCAAGCAGCTGCCGCAGGCGCTCATCATCGGGGTGAAGAAGGGAGGCACCCGGGCGCTGCTGGAGTTCCTCCGGGTGCATCCGGACATCAGAGCCGTGGGAGCGGAGCCGCACTTCTTCGATCGCAACTACGAGAATGGACTGGAGTGGTACAGGTAGGGAAAAAATTATGAACAATTTGTGCTCACAGAATATTTATTATTAATAATGTATTTATAATTACATGCTATGTTCTTTGAAGATTATTGGATAATTCTAGGCCAATATTTTATTATTATATTTTATTATATTGAAAGACGGTTATTGTAAACCAGGGCTTTACAATAACCAGTTAGAGAATATAGTTAAAGTTGGAACAGTTGTTTGTAGCCATGCAATTTATTCTGGGTATCTTAAATTATACAAAAACACAATTTTGGAATGAAATTATGGGTGGTTTCTTAGTTTCATGGCAATCCGATTAATATCCTATATTGGAATATCACTAGGTTACATTATATT
Source organism: Dallia pectoralis (assembly GCA_029465975.1). Lineage (NCBI taxonomy): Eukaryota > Metazoa > Chordata > Actinopteri > Esociformes > Umbridae > Dallia > Dallia pectoralis. The sequence goes on along the minus strand of CM055764.1, from coordinate 6,363,070 downwards.
AAAATGTGTAATGTATATTTACTAGTTAGTTGTTTGTAACAAGTTTATCTTATTTTTATAGCAAGCATACAATTAAATACTGTAATGGATTTGATTGTATAATTCGTATTGATTTTGATTAATAACTGTAGAAATAGAAATACTCCATAATACTTTTTATATTGGTTTTGGTTGAGTTAATTGTGAATAAGTCTTTAGGGGAGATAATGTTATTGGCTATATAGGATTAGGTTCATAGAACATAATACCTTAAAACTACAGTTATTTCAAATATGTAAATGTTTTGGTTATTTATATTTGTTAATATGTGTTTATCTAAACTCCCATCATATTCGGTCACTAGCAAGACATTTATTTGTTAATTCTCAGTTCATCTGTTAGTATTGGTGTGTCTGTGTTTCATATGGACACGTTTTCACGAGTAACAGTGGTCTCTACTGGACACAGTACAACACTGCAAGTTGACAGTTTACTTTTTAGTGCTGTTAAATGTAACTTTTGAAAGTAAATACATCGTTATAATATAGTTTCATGTTGCCCAGTGTGTTTTTACAACGCCACAAATGGCTGGTCATTTACAAATCGATAAATTATTATACGCTATTATTACGTTGGATATAATCTGTCCTCGATGATCAAGTATAATTGTTGGTATTTTTTATCTTTCTTTTTATCTTTTTTTCCAATGATGTCAAGGCATTTTTATTTTCAGATTAGTCCATATATCGTATTAATCAATGAATAATGTGATGCTTGAGTGCTTTCTAAATTAAAGAGGATTGAGGGCTTTTTCAAATGCTCTGTTTAGGAACAGTGATTTACAACACAATTGCACAGAACTCCTTTGAGAAGATCACTGAGACACTAACAATTGGGACTTAATGGGGTATCCAAGCAATTTACTGCAGTAATAATGTATGTTTTACAGGACATTTGTAGGACTCGTATGTTAGACCATGCATTTGCCTAATTAAATGGAAAATAATGCACATTACAAAATCCATGCAACAGAAACATGTAAGCTATTTATTGATTGGTATTGGTAAATGTATTACCCAATAACCAATATGTCCGTTATGTTATGGTTCATGCATAATTATTCATTATAAACAACGACCATAAAGCAAGTGAGAAGTCGAAGGCATATTCAGGCCCAAACCTCTCGTTGGATTAAGCCAATAATAGAGGCTATTTTGGAGCGCATTGGGTTGAAAAATAAAATAATTGGACGTCGTTTTTTCTTCCGACCTGAAGGTGAATTCGGCTGAGCAATTAAGTACTCACATCAAATCAAATTGGTGTATTATTATGTTTCATATTTGCCTTAATATCATAAATATTTTTTAATAACATTAAAATGATTAAATGGAAGATAATATTTTTAGGGTAATATCGTAGTGAAATAAATTCGATAATACCGTATTTGAAGGTCCTGCATAACCCGAAGGTTAAATTAAATGCATGTATATAGTGGCTGAAATGTCACCATAACCCCGGCCACATTGCCTTAGTTTAGTGCAAGTTCTACCCTCTCTTGTCCCAAATAGCTCATCTGACAAGTTGATAAAAAAGACTTGTGCATTGCATGGCCCTCAGAATAATCGGATTTGCTGCAGTGTGAAGAGCCCAGGCGTTAAATATGCGAGGCGGTTGAGGCTTCGAACAGACCTGGAGAATGTGAAATGAAGGGAAAAAACGGAATTCAGAGGAGGTGACATGGATAAATGTCCTTTGTCAGTGGTATGGTGGTATGCCAACTTTGGTCAACTGTGCACAGTATTGTATATTGTATGAAATACACACAGACACACGCGTTGAATATGGGTATCTGATTCCGTGCCCCATATCGGTTGGTGTGGTGGGGCTGTGCTTTATTTAGCATTGTGCAGGCCAGGCTTTTCTTAGGCCCCCGGATACACCTCAAATCTGCTTTAGAAATTAAACCCTCCAGCCAATTCTCTCTAGTCATATTATTTTATAGAACGATATTAATGAACAATATTTTTACACACAGACACACACACACACACACACACACAGTTTAACCGTCAGTATCTCCTGCTCTTGTGTAACTTTAAACTGTGAAACTCCCAGGATGGGTGCTTTAACATGAACAAAACCATGGCCACTCAACCTGACCTAAACCCTGCTAGAAGCTTAACTTCTGTAGTGTAATTCTTCCTTCATGCTTCTCTTGGAACGCTTTCAGGAGGAGGCCGTTTTTTAAAGAAGATAAACGACAGAGAGGAAATGATAATCCGTCCCCTTCCATATGCCTAACTTTCACATTAGTGTCACATCGAAGACCACAGACAGATCCAGACCTAATGTACTAAGTCGATATAAAGGAAGATATGTTTAAGTACTCGAGCAAAGATGACAAGGAGGGTAATATTATGAATAGGTAAAGTTGTAGTTAATTGTTGTATGACGTGGATAAATGTAAAGTCTCAAGCAATGTCCGAAATTGATTGTCTACGGAAATTGCCTTCCTGGTCATTTGCACAATATTGCTGTGCTTTACTCCTGCTAGTCAGCGGCATGTTTGTCTCTGCGGAACGATGGGCACATTTAGTGCTGGAATTCCAGCGTTCTAAATGAATGCAGCCACGGAAATACAAAGAGGACATGGTGAGACCTCTCTAATATGAGCACAGAGCGGAGCAGTGATAACAGGCCTTTTGGGATTCTCAGCTGTAGTTTGACCATATGTAGCTTTCATCAAAGACACAAACACATGATACCTGTTAGTGGACCCAGGGAGAGAGGGAGACACTTTTTATTGGCTGTGGGAAGCGGTGGGAGACAGGTTAAACAGATGCATAGTGGTGCAGGGTGGAGACAGGTGAACCCTGGTCTCTGGCGAGGAACCTTATATATCTGGATGGAGTCAGGAATGTTACCGCTGGATCACAGAACGGTCAGCTTTTATATTTACCGTCTGCACTGAAATCTACGTTTAGGTTTACTTGGAATGTGCCATCTTGCTGTTGATTTAATGCAATGAGTGGAAAGTGTGTTTGCATGTGTTTGTGTCTTGGAATCTAATTTCACAAATGAATACAGTCATTCCCAAGTACTTTTGCAAACTTTCTAACAAACCTACAGTGCAGATGAAATGTTCAGAAGTATACCAAAACACCGGAAGTCCACGGTGGACAATCTACCAAACCAAATGGCCTGCCCTGTATTGCGTCTATGCCAGTATATTCTAGCCTAATAGCTAATTCGTTGGTAACCATAGAATGTAAAGAGAGTGCAGCTGTATTAGATCCTCAGGTTCTGTTAGCACCTGCCACAGTGTGATTGGAATGCTAATGAGTTGGCCGGTCTAGTCAGTTGGACTGTTTTTGTTAGCTGCTCACAGTGATTCTTTACACGTTTCACACTTTTTTTTTTTTGCTGTTGCTGTTTTACTGCGCCTAACTCCCCGTTGCGTCTGTCATGTTAATGGTTTACTTTGTTCGTCTATATTAAACGTGCATTTTGTTTCCAACTTAGCCCATCTGTCTCGATGATTGTAACCATCCTTGGTTCTGTCAATTCTGGCAGCAAGTGCAGCTTTATCCATGTTAATTTTTTATATTTACTGGTCATGAACAGTCTTAGATATAGAGTTATTAATTCTGCGAGTTGCTGTCGAGTCACAGGCTCTCGTCTCTACAGCCTGTCAGATCCGCGGGGGCTGTGCTCTGCTCTTTGCCTGCTTTTTCCCTAAAAAAGTTTCAATGGTTTGCCAAGAGCTGTTGATATGGAATCTGTCAAATGCGTGTACTACTGAGGAACTATCAATATGCATTATACATGCTCACTGCATTTATTATTATCGTGTTCTCCCTGGCATCTCGCCATAAGAAAGGGAATTGTGGAGCTTTGTTTCAACAAAAAGGAGAATAGTTTAGCTTTTGTCAAGAAATCTTTTTGGGTTTGTGCCTAGAACTGAACAATGGGGTACATATTAACTTATTTTTTGACCGTAACTCTATTTGGTCATAGATTGTGCTTATAAAAGTTGTAAACTGTCACTTTTATTGTAACACATTAGGGAATATAGAAAATGTTCGAGTGTCTCTGGGGACAATGCAAATGTAAGGTGGTATATATTCTGGCCGTGTGTTTTTCTTCTGGATATTCTTGGGTCGCACCTCCTCAATCTTGCTGCTGTTTGGTTACGGTGGTTGATCAGATGTTCTGCTCTAGTCTTCTGATTAGTTGGACGGAAATGACGCCATCAGCACTGTGTTTTTATGGACCGTTGATCCCTGGTTCCCGTGAACCCCTTCACCCGGTGATTAAGAACCACATAATTAAACGGACGTAATGGCGGCGTTGGTTAGCTGCCCATGCCCTGCCCGGAACCACAACAAAAGGACAAGCGGAACGTTGTTCTAAAGGGGTGCTTAAGAAGCGCACAAATCCTCTATCAACCTGGGGATGGTTGCGGAAGTTAGAAGATATCCGTGGGCTGACCGGTCCAGCCCCCTTGGATGCAGAGACCGGACAGATGCTGCTGTCCGTGTCGAGGAGAGTTCCACTTGGATGGCTCTCCTTTTAATCTCCTCGCCACAGGAGCGCTCCTGTTTCTATGTAGGTGACCCGGGTGCTCTCTGTCCTCTCCACTGACCTCACCCTGATTCCTCCAACAGCCGGGCCGAATGGCACAGATGCTGTTTGACGGCAGTGCCACGACCAGCTGACTGACTTGACCAACAAGTGAAAAAGTCTGGAATAAACGTGAGACTAAATTGAGGATGACGTCCGTTGACTCGTTTGACGAATACAACTGTGTTCTCTTACGGGGACTTAGGGTTCGGATAGTCGACAGTTTAAAAACGGAGCAGTGGGCCAGTGAACGTACAGGCACACAGATGACACTCCGAGCCCCGTCCGGGTCCTTAGAGAGTTACCGGCTATTGATTAGTCAGGCCTGATTGGAGGTGACGTGTGGTAGCTGGGTTAAGGGCCTTTGACTGGGGGGTCAGTGTGTCTGCTTGACTGACAGACTGGGTGTTGACCATCTGCAGAGCAGGAACAAGCTGCTGGACCCATAAGCCCCACAGGGTATTCACTGTCTTTTCAGTCCTCCAGTCCACATGGGAAAATATGGTTATTTATGTTGATTAATGCCGGAATCCCCTGTCACTACAGGAAAACGGACATGAGGATTTAAGAAACCTGGGTGTCCGACGGTGAAATAGGAAGTGGACTCATTGTAAGGGATTGTCTGATGAAAGTCACTGACGGAACAGTAGCTGAAATCTCAGTTGAAACGGGAAACGGCTTCTGCTAGCCTGACAGGAAAACCTGACAGTTTTAGCTTGACAGGAATGTTGACTCCGAGACGATCTGATACTCTGGCGCTGTGACGGCGCCCCGTATCGTTGCCATAGCCACTCGCTTCTTCCCTCCAGAGACGTGCTCCTCGGGGGCCAACATGGCAGCCAACTGTACAGCTGACAGCAGATCGACGTCCCCTCCTCAGAGAGCCGGAGCCGCAAACATGAGAACAAGTCTCTGGAAATCAATCCTCTGTGTTGGATAAACTTCCTCAGTGGTCCCCAGTCTTTTCTTTGTGGACAACCGTCAGCCCCCTTCACCCTCCCTCCACCGCCCGGTACATTCTCCCTCCCACCACCCCAAAACAACCATCTACTCTTTCATGAACCTCCTTTCTCTATTCTCCAGCTGTGCGCTTCGCCTTTCGGCGATAAAGAATAGTGTCACGTGTCGTGGTGTTTTCTCCCAGTCATCGGGCAGGTCTTGTTGCAGGCCTCAGCGACCGCGAGCGGCCCACTCCCTGAGAACCCCTTTGGTCAGCGTGGAAAGGGGAGTAGTGGCTCCTGCTGTCTGAGCTGGCATGTGCCTGCCCGACCGTGGGGAGAGAAAGGAGGTACCAGGAGTGGATAAGGCAGAGGTGGGGTTTTTGAACAGAAGAAAGGTAGCTTCATCCCCTAATTACCATTGGCTAATTGTGAAAGGGTAGCCCGGGGAGGTGGGAGTGGCTTCTAGCCTGCACAACACCATGGCAGCTTAGTGCTCCTGTGAGTGGCCTATTCAACATCACCTAGGACAGAAGGGGAGAAGTGGTCAACGCAGACCTCCTGCCAGAACAATAGATAATAGATGCTGAGCTGGACAGGAAGTCAGTGACGCACGCACACACACACACACACACACAACAAAGAACTTCTTAAAATCTTGTAAGCACTCGTGGATATACTTTGCCGGAGGAGATGAGACACTTGTGCGGCTGTCTAATAAATAATTTACGTAACCCACAGAGGTGGAGTCGAAGCAAGACTAGGGAGCCACTGATGAGAACTTTCCGGAAGAAGAAATGCAGAGAAGAAGCTCTGGTCTTCTGACTTGTTTATGTTACACTCTCTGTAGTGTCTTTTCAAACATCACCTCGTGCCCAGTCCTCGTGCTATCTTTTCAAACATCAGTCTGTTCCGTTGACTTGGCCCGTCCAGTTATCCAGAGATGAGTGAGTGTCACTGTGGCGGCGAAAGGCTTTGGGGGCATTGACGGGGGGAAGTAAGAGGCGGAGGACATTTAAAAGCAGTCAACCAAACACCCCAAAAAATGTTTTGTCATGATAATTCATGTCTCACAAAACCAGACTGGATCGATAGTGTCCGACAACTGCTGAAACAACTGCTTCCTGAGCAAAAAAACCTGACTCTTTAAGACGGTTGTAGCTCGGTTTCTGAAACGTTTATAATAAATCATAATAAACAGGACTTGTCCCAGGTACTCAGTCTCGTAGGTAACCATTAGGGAGTGGGTGGAGCTATGTGAGGGGAAAGTGACAGTTAGGTAGCAGGAACTAGGAAACCCCCTGGGGTTCTATTCACCCTCAACCAGAAAAGAGCACAGCTCATTAGGAGCCCTGGGGCCCTGGGGCCTCAGTCTTCTTTCCCTATTTATTTTTCTTCCCTTTCGGGCCTTTTCTCTTCCTATCTTCTAGTTCTCTCTTTTTCCTTCAGCTCCCTTTTTCTTTCATTTCTTCTCTTTACTCGTCGCTTCCCATTTATTCTTTTTCTCCTTTCTCTCCATTCGTCATGTCCCTCTCTCCTTCTGAGCCTCAGGTTCTCCTCACTCTGTACTCACGGGAGTGAATAATCCCCTGAGGAGTGAAAACAGCTCAGCTCCAAGGCAACCCAGCTATCTAAACCCTGGGCCCAAACATTTATTGACTCTTTCCAAATCTCTGTTTCTCTCTCTATTTCTCTTTCCCTATTACAGACGCTCTTACTCTCTCTTTTCTTTCTGTGTTTGTAAATGATTAAGTTGGATTAAGGCAGGTTTCCTAACTGAATATTAGTAACAAAACCATTCAGAGAAATCATTTTGATCTGGGCCTTAGGGAGTCCATAAGAACTGCTTGAATGTAATTTAAAGGTCGTTTCCACTAGTGAGTAGAGTAGTGATTATTGCTCAGGCAACAGGCAAGGACACCGCCGATTAAAGAGTGTCGATTTACCCAGCAGCACCTTTTACTTTGGCAAATCTCCAACCGGACATTTGTATTATGTGTTAAAGAAATGCGTACATGCAAGGTACAGCCAGGTAAATATAACCCTCTTATATAGTGAGACAACTCTCTGAATATCCCACAGAATATGGTGTATTAAAAACATGCTGCCAGAGAAACAGACTGAATAAATATTTTTTTAGTTTTATTATTGATAGTTTAAACAAATGCTGAAGGGATCTGGCCATGACTTAGACATTTTGCGCCTTCTCAAATGTCCCTTTTAAAATGTCTTTTTTCTCCTTGTCTATGAATTGGCTTGTCTTTCTGGCACAAAGGGAGAGATAGAGGACCTTGTGTCATTGCGAAGCACGGGGGCCCGGGCTGGAGGCCACGGAGGGCCAAAAGAGAAAACATTTGTCATCACGCTCAGGGCGATTATCCCACAGTCCAAAAGAAATAACCAAACCCTGAAACCGTGTTCCACCGCTGACATCGACCCCGTGCAATAACGGCAAGTTCACAGCGTCGGAGAGGGTTTACGGCATGGGCCCCGGCTTGCTCGCTGTACTTAACGGCAATTATGCTGTCGTCGTGACGCGCCGAGATATCCCAGCGGACAATATCGAGGCTGTCATCCGAGATGGAGCTTTAGAAATGCCCGAGGATTCGGCCGACCGGCAACACAGTCGGCATTCTTCTGCTCACAAATGAACCGTTTCATTGTCGCGACTCTTCCTATTGCTTCACAATGTGGCTAATTGTATGTTAGCCAGAGGGACAGGTTGTTTGTTAAGCATTAACCCTGGTCCACAGCTGTACTGCCTGTCACTGATGGAGAAGAGGCACAAACACACACACAGATATATATTTATACACACTCGCTCCCTGAGGTACATGGGTACCTGTAAACTGACTGACAGCGAGGAAATACCCTTTCCTTTTTTGAAGCGCACCTGCCTTGAAGATGTACTGATGCTGTTTTGGTTGACAGCCTGTTTAAACAGGATGCAAAGCTGTAGTGTGTGTTTGTGTGTGTGTGTGTGTGTGTGAGCGGGGGGTGGGTGTTGACATGTAGGTTCTTAAGGTTTTTGTTTAATCTTTTATTCACCGTAGGTGTGTTCAGATCACTCAATGTGAGTGTGTACTGCTTCTGTCACACACACACACACACACACACATGCATATTTTACACGTCTCTATCCTTGTGGGGACACGTGTGTTCCCTGAACTTTAAGCCTGCCTGATTAAAATGTAGCAGAATGACACCATCACACTGGTTCCTTATGGCTGCTGTGAGTGCCAACCTGGAATGTGGGGCCTCCTCCCGGGTCATCAGTGGCCTGCTAACACCCGTCACAAACACCCATCACAAACACCCTGAGCAAACACACCAACCCACTGATCACAGAGGATTACCAGCGCTAAGCAAACTCAGGTCCAGCGCTATAGACCCAGCGCTGGATTGAAGCATTTGTGTGTGTAAGTGTGTGTGTGTGTGTGTGTGTGTGCTTTCGTACAGAGTTAATTTACGACTTGGTATGGTTCGTTATTGTGGAACCAGTTCTTGAGTGACATCCAAAGCAGAGTGATGATGTCTTACATTAAGTTTGACCCGCGCAATCAATGGGACCACGGAAAAATGAAGTGAGTAACGATAGTGCCCAAGTATGTTCCTTTTCCCGGAAAGGACCCCCTGAGTGTTTTATTTACACCACATGGAAACCTACTTCTCTTTGCTCCATGTCTTGTTATTAACACTCTGTTATTAACACTCTGTTATTAACACTCTGTTATTAACACTCTGTTATTAACACTCTGTTATTAACACTCGGCCGCAGAACGGCCACTCCATGCGATCTCCGCGAGCAGTAGTGTGTCGTGTTCTGACTGTTAGCTTTGCTTTCTGGGGTTCTGAATTTCAAGTGATAAACGTGCAACAGCCCCTGTGACAAATTGTGACTTTGAATTGTACGATTTTAACATGTCATACTGCAGGGAACCAGGCCATCACAATGGAACCGCTATGATCCGGGGAACCGGTTCTGCACCAACTAACCTCAGTTCAGGGCTGAAGCAGAGAGAAGGGTTGTTTTGTGGCTGCGTTCAATATGGCCCCCTATGTTTCTTTCTGGACGGCTCCTAGGGCTCTGGTCCATACTAGCGTATAATAAGTGTATCATGGTGCAATTTGGGATACGGCAAAGGCTCTGAAGCGGGCGTTTATAGTATTACACTGTTGGTGTGTCTTTGACACTTTTGACTGGATACAATCCCTCAGTCAGCATGGCTCCGTTCATTTCGGTTTATTTGTTCTTCTGTGTAAATGTCTGTTGTTCTCTTCAAAGATCAATGTGGTCTTTTAGCCAGAACTCAATCTAGACCAAAGGGCCAGACATGACCACATGGGCGGCGCCAGAATCACAGGCACTAGTACCAAGGATGTGCTGTTCTGTGTTGGTGGACTTTGTACATGGATGGTCAGATGTTTTCAGAGTGTGGCTTCTAGCAGATCAAGTTGAGAGCCGCTGAGATCCAGAATCCAGCCAACTCACAACCAGTCAGTCAGAGGTTCCTATGTGGCGCAATGCCTGCCTAAATTGTTAATCTCCCCTCTCCTCAACAGACAGCACAGATGGCCTCTTAGAGTGGGGAGTTGTGTGTGTGTGTGTGAATACTGTGTGTGTGATGCGTATGGCTGTGTGTTTCCTCATCTAAACCAACATCTTCCACAGATCCAGTGACACACTTTCAGAAGGCAGGTCCTTTAACATGTAACCCAACGATGGTAACATTCCAGTCTGACTGGAGAAGGCATCATCACAGGCTTATTGCTCTAGTAGTATCAGATTGGCTTCCGCACACAGTCAGCATTATTTACCTACAAACTGAGACAACCTGCACACACACACACACACACACACAATTGAGAGACGACATGCACACACTTCTTAGGTTAAGAGTTTATTCCAAATACATGTCTTATAGGAAATTACTTGTAAGAAAGCTAGAACCATCGCCTATACCATCTTCTCCTCTCCTTTAGTGTGGCTTTGCTGTTTTTGAAGTCAATGCCCTGTTTTGTGGTTATATGTGTCTGGCTCTAGGTCCTGTTTTGTGGTTATATGTGTCTGGCTCTAGGTCCTGTTTTGTGGCTATATATGTCTGGCTCTAGGTCCTGTTTTGTGGTTATATGTGTCTGGCTCTAGGTCCTGTTTTGTGGTTATATATGTCTGGCTCTAGGTCCTGTTTTGTGGTTATATGTGTCTGGCTCTAGGTCCTGTTTTGTGGCTATATATGTCTGGCTCTAGGTCCTGTTTTGTGGCTATATGTGTCTGGCTCTAGGCCCTGTTTTGTGGCTATATATGTCTGGCTCTAGGTCCTGTTTTGTGGTTATATGTGTCTGGCTCTAGGTCCTGTTTTGTGGTTATATGTGTCTGGCTCTAGGTCCTGTTTTGTGGTTATATGTGTCTGGCTCTAGGTCCTGTTTTGTGGTTATATGTGTCTGGCTCTAGGCCTTGTTTTGTGGTTATATGTGTCTGGCTCTAGGCCTTGTTTTGTGGTTATATGTGTCTGGCTCTAGGCCCTGTTTTGTGGTTATATGTGTCTGGCTCTAGGCCCTGTTTTGTGGTTATATGTGTCTGGCTCTAGGTCCTGTTTTGTGGTTATATTTGTCTGGCTCTAGGTCCTGTTTTGTGGTTATGTGTCTGGCTCTAGGCCCTGTTTTGTGGTTATATGTGTCTGGCTCTAGGTCCTGTTTTGTGGTTATATGTGTCTGGCTCTAGGTCCTGTTTTGTGGTTATATGTGTTTGGCTCTAGGCCCTGTTTTGTGGTTATATATGTTTGGCTCTAGGCCCTGTTTTGTGGTTATATGTGTCTGGCTCTAGGTCCTGTTTTGTGGTTATATGTGTCCGGCTCTAGGCCCTGTTTTGTGGTTATATATGTCTGGCTCTAGGTCCTGTTTTGTGGTTATATGTGTCTGGCTCTAGGCCCTGTTTTGTGGTTATATGTGTCTGGCTCTAGGTCCTGTTTTGTGGTTATATGTGTCTGGCTCTAGGCCCTGTTTTGTGGTTATATGTGTCTGGCTCTAGGTCCTGTTTTGTGGTTATGTGTCTGGCTCTAGGCCCTGTTTTGTGGTTATGTGTCTGGCTCTAGGCCCTGTTTTGTGGTTATATGTGTTTGGCTCTAGGCCCTGGTGGGGTTTATCAAAAGGGGCGAGGAGGCCTCTCCTCTTGGTCTATCAAACAAATATATGGAAATATGTTCTGCATTTATTAGACTCTTCATAATTACTTTATTTACCAGTCCAACTATGCATAATAAGTCTGACCTGTAATTTCAGAACCCGGACGCCATTAGAATACTTAACACGGCACGTTTGGACCCGACTCACATTCACATCGACAGCCATTAGCCTGTTTTCCAGGGGTTAAACAGGTCTAATTCACTACAAGCGCTACACTTCATGTCCAGTGAAAGAACAAGAAGGGCTCAAGATCCTTATCGTCTGCAGCTGAAGAAAGACAAGCGTTTCCTTTTTTTGCAGAGAACATTGTGGCCACATTTCTCCTCCGCTCCTGTCTGAGGGTTTTGGCGAGAGGTTGGCGGAGAAGAAAGGGAGTCTTTCAATGCTTCCTTTCCCGTTTCCTCCCTCCTTGTGAAGTAACACTTAGCTTCTCTCAGATCTCCCGCCTGTCCTTTGATTGGTTGGCTGGTTGCCTTGGGACTGCTCCAGATCAATAGCCTTCAGGGCGGAGGGTGAGGAGATAAGAGTGTTTTTTTTCTGGCTACACAGGAAGTCTTTAAGTAGAGAAAGTGCTTCAGTTAGGTATCGTAACAAGCGTGCTGACTCAGTGCTGGTGACATTCATCTTAGATGCCATGATGGTTTTACTATCATAATTGAGGTGTCATTTAACGTTCGTGGAAGCAAAACGTAATGTACAATTATTTTATTTGGATGAACAAGACCTCCTGCCTGATTGGCTTCTGAGACACTTCAAATGTGTGGTCTGGACAAATCATCACGCACGTATATGTTTTTCCATTTGGCAAGGCGAGAGTAACTCAATGCTAGTGTGAATCAAACATTTCATTTAAATTTTATGTTAATATTATTGAAATCGTGTTCATGACAAATAATGTGGTCCATAGGCTGTTGCTCAAAGCAGTTCACTGGCTTTATTATAGAAGCTCAAGAGACGGTTGACCCAGTCGTCTTTGATTTGATGTGACTTATCTTCTCAGGGTTTACTTAAACAGCTCTACATCTAAATCCCAGTGTGTTTATGTTATGTTCTCCTGTGTCTGGACGAGCGCTACCTAGATTTCCCTTTAAACAAATCATCTTTACGAACAGGGACAGAAATACAACCAGAGTCGCCTGTATCGTAAAGTAGACTCCAACCAGGGCGAGCCATAACAAGGTTTTATACTGACGATATGTTTTCACCAACGACGTTTCTTTCAAATGCAATAGGCGGCCCATGATCGACCAATCAAATATGATAGGAGTTCTAGACAAAGACTCTGTTCTGCATGGGTTTATCTGTGCCTCTGATGTGTGTGCTTTAATCTCAGATGGGATGTGGGCCCTTTAAAACGACAGGACATGGGTCCTCTCCAGTCACCCGTTTGAAGTTGACATGTGAAGAGGGCTTCTGCTTTATGTCTTATCGCAGTTTTTTGGATCCCGTTCTGTTTAAAGATCAAACCCTCAGCTGGAGAATCCTTCGGGGAGACAGGATAGAAGCAGCACCAGACCTGTACAGACCTGTTTTTGGACCGCTCCTGCCAAACTGTTTCTTCTGTTGTGCGTTAATGTTCAACAGAGGCAGCTTTTTGAGACTTTCTGGAATACAATTTTTTGTAGTTGTAGAAACAGAGATGCATGGTCTCCTACCTCCTGCGTGGTCTCCTACCTCCTGCGTGGTCTCCTACCTCCTGCGTGGTCTCCTACCTCCTGCGTGGTCTCCTACCTCCTGCGTGGTCTCCTACCTCCTGCGTGGTCTCCAAACTTCTGTTTAGTGTCCTCCTTCAGCCTCAGAGTCTCCTCCCTTCGGTTCAGTCTCCTCCTTTGTGGTCAAACAGAGGTTTCTCTGTTGAGTAAAATACACACACACACACGCACACACTAATATGTTAATTAAGGATGGCACAACAAACAATCATGTTATCCTACTCACAGCCAGTTTAAAAATAGCTGCCATAAGTAAATTGATGTACAAACATGATTTCACCTCCCCGGGAATCATCACCTTAACGTGGTGGAGAGGTTTGTGTGCCCCTATGAACCTGAGGGCTGGGTTGTCTGGAGCTTCATGCTCCTGGTAGGGTTTCCCAAGGCAAAGTGGTCTCAGGCGAGGGGCCAGACTAAGAATGGTTCACCAAGACCCCATGAAAAATCGAGGGAAAAGGATCGAGACCCTGCCTGGAGGAAGCCCAGGGCCCCCGTCTGGAGCCAGGCCCAGACGGCGGGCTCGAAAGCGAGCGTCTGGTGGCCGGGTTTGCCACGGAGCCCGGCCGGGCACAGCCCGAACGAGATACGTGGCATCTCTCTCCTCTCCATCCTGTGGGCCCACCACTCACAGGAACAACCGCAGGGGTCGGGTGCGCTGTCATATGGGTGACAGTGAAGGTGGGGGGTCTCGACGGATCAGACCCGGGCGGCAGAAGCTTGCTTTGGGGACGTGGAACGTCACCTCACTGGGGGAAGGAGCCAGAACTTGTGCGTGAGGTGGAGCGATACCAGTTGGATCTGGTGGGACTTACCTCTACGCACAACCGTGGCTCTGGAACCTTACCCCTGGATAGGGGTTGGACTCTGTTCTTCTCTGGAGTTGCCCAGGGTGAGAGGCGGCGGGCTGGTGTGGGGATACTCACGAGCCCACGTCTGAGCACGGCGGTGTTGGAGTTTACCCCGGTGGATGAGAGGTTTGCCTCCCTACGCCTAAGGGTGGTGGGGGAAAACTCTGACTGTTGTTTGTGCTTATGCACCAAACAGCAGTTCGGAGTATTCAGCCTTCTTGGAGACCCTGAAGGAGTCCTATATAGGGCTCCAGTAGGGGACTCCATCATTCTGCTGGGAGACTTCAACGCACATGTGGGCAACGATGGAGACACCTGGAGAGGCGTGATTGGGAGGAACGGCCTCCTGATCTAAACCCGAGCGGTCGTTTGTTATTGGACTTCTGTGCTAGTCATGGATTGTCTATAACAAACACCATGTTCGAACATAAGGAGGCGCATAAGTGTACATGGTACCAGAGCACCCTAGGCCGAAGGTCAATGATCGATTTTGTGATCGTATCGGCTGATCTAAGGCCGCATGTTTTGGACACTCGGGTGAAGAGAGGGGCAGAGCTGTCAACTGATCACCATCTGGTAGTGAGTTGGATCAGAGGGTGGGGAAAGACTTTGGACAGACCAGGTAAGCCCAAACGGGTGGTGCGGGTGAACTGGGAACGTCTGGAGGAGGCCCCTGTCCGAAAGATCTTCAACTCACACCTCCGGCGGAGCTTTTCAGGCATCCCTGTGGAGGTTGGGGGCATTGAACCTGAGTGGGCAATGTTCAAAGCTTCTATTGCTGAAGCTGCGGCGGTGAGCTGTGGTCTCAAGGTCCTAGGTGCCTCAAGGGGTGGTAACCCTAGAACACCGTGGTGGACCACGGTGGTCAGGGAAGCTGTCCGACTGAAGAAGGAGGCCTTCAGGGATATGCTAGCCCTGGGGACTCCGGAGGCAGTTGCAGGGTACCGACAGGCCCGAAGGGCTGCAGCCGCTGCCGTGTCAGAGGCAAAGCAGCGGGTGTGGGAGAAGTTTGGAGAAGCTATGGAGAAGGACTTTCGGTCGGCACCAAAATGCTTCTGGAAAACCGTTCGGCACCTCAGAAGGGGAAAACGGGAACCATCCAAGCTGTGTACAGTAAGGATGGGACACTGTTGACCTCAACTGATGATGTGATCGGGCGCTGGAAAGAGCATTTTGAGGAGCTCCTGAATCCGACCTACACGCCCTCTAGTACAGAGGCAGAGCTGGAGGCTGATGGAGGGTCATCGTCAGTTTCCCTGGGGGAAGTCGCTGAGGTAGTCAAACAACTCCACAGTGGCAAAGCCCCAGGGACTGATGAGATTCGTCCAGAAATGCTAAAAGCTTTGGGTGGGGAAGGGCTGTCTTGGTTGACACGCCTCTTCAACATTGCATGGAAGTCTGGGACAGTGCCAGAGGAGTGGCAGACCGGGGTGGTGGTTCCCCTCTTTAAAAAGGGGGACCAGAGAGTGTGTGCCAATTACAGAGGTATCACACTCCTCAGCCTCCCTGGTAAAGTGTACTCCAAAGTGCTGGAAAGGAGGGTTCGGCCAATAGTCGAACCTCAGATTGAAGAGGAACAATGCGGTTTTCGTCCTGGCCGGGAACCACGGACCAGCTCTTTACTCTCGCAAGGATCCTGGAGGGGGCCTGGGAGTATGCCCATCCAGTCTACATGTGTTTTGTGGATCTGGAGAAGGCGTATGACCGGGTACCCCGGGATCTTTTGTGGGAGGTGCTGCGGAGTATGGGGTGAGGGGGTCTCTTCTCAGGGCCATCCAATCTCTGTACGCTCAAAGCATGAGCTGTGTCCGTGTCCTCGGCAGTAAGTCGGATTCGTTCCCGGTGGGGGTTGGCCTCCGCCAGGGCTGCGCTTTGTCACCAATCCTGTTTGTAATATTCATGGACAGGATATCAAGGCGTAGTCATGGGGGGAGGGGTTCCCGTTCGGTGGGCTGATGGTCACATCACTGCTTTTTGCGGATGATGTGGTCCTGATGGCCTCATCGGTCGGTGACCTTCAGCACTCACTGGATCGGTTCGCAGCCGAGTGTGAAGCGGCTGGGATGAGGGTTAGCACCTCTAAATCTGAGGCCATGACTCTCAGCAGGAAACCGGTGGAGTGCCTACTCCGGGTAGGGAATGAGTCCTTACTCCAAGTGAAGGAGTTCAAGTACCTCGGGGTCCTGTTCGCGAGTGAGGGAACAATGGAGCGGGAGTTTGGTCGGAGGATCGGAGCAGCGGGGGCGGTGTTGCATTCGCTTCACCGCACCGTTGTGACGAAAAGAGAGCTGAGCCGAAAGGCAAAGCTCTCGATCTACCGGTCAATCTTTGTTCCTACCCTCACCTATGGTCATGAAAGCTGGGTCATGACCGAAAGAACGAGATCGCGGGTACAAGCGGCCGAAATGGGTTTTCTCAGAAAGGTGGCTGGCCTCTCCCTTAGGGATAGGGTGAGAAGCTCAGTCATCCGAGAGGAACTCGGAGTAGAGCCGCTGCTCCTTTGCATAGAAAGGAGCCAGTTGAGGTGGTTCGGGCATCTTGTAAGAATGCCACCTGGGCGCCTCCCTAGAGAGGTGTTCCAGGCACGTCCAGCTGGGAGGAGACCTCGGGGAAGACCCAGGACTAGGTGGAGAGATTATATCTCCACACTGGCCTGGGAACGCCTCGGGATTCCCCAGTCAGAGCTGGCTAATGTTGCCCGGGAAAGGGAAGTTTGGGGTCCCCTGCTAGAGCTGCTACCCCCGCGACCCGACCCCGGATAAGCGGTTGAAGATGAGAGAGTGAGATGAGATGAGAGACATGATTTCATAGGCCATTTGGTAGTATAACTGCTGAAATTAAGTCACACAATACACTGATCGTTTCAGCCAATCCAAGGCCTATACTTCATCTAGCTTGTGCTACGGCAATGGCTTTGACAAACAGACAGATATCCTGAAATACATTTCTGCAGTGTATGTTCCAATCACCGCATAGCTTTTGCTTCAGAAACACGGCAGATATCGGCAAAATTATCATGAGTTCAAAGGAGGACGAGGTACAGATAAAAACAGGACTATATGTGTAAAGCAACACATGGACACAACATGATCCCAATCTTTAGCTTTCAGAAGGTTTCATGGGGTGTGAGCGCACAGGGTTGTGGGTCGGAAACTCCGTATCCGTAGCAACTGTCTCTTTGTAAGAGGAGGATGATAACGCCTGTGTCATTGTCTATTGTACAGAACCTACAACACAGACTGGTGCGAGTTGTTCGGTAGAGATGGTCAGTTCTCTCTCTGGAGCTCCTGGTAGTTCTGCCGTCCCGCCGGGCGTATCTGCGGGATCTAGGGGACAATCTCCTCGCACGCGTTCCACTCCAGAGCTCTCCAAAAGTTATTCTCATTCAAACCTGAGAGTGATCGAGAAGTGCTTCCACTTCCAGTCCTCAAAAGACACCCAGGCACCGGCCCTTCAACCACCCCCCATACCCCCGCACCATGGCCTGGCCGCTGCTTCGTCCGCCGTGCCGCCAAAGGACAATGCACTTGTTCTGAAAGGAAAGCAAGGAAAAAGGGGCATTCGTTGTCACAGAATTGCCTGTTTGCTGACAGACCCTTTAAAAGCGCCACCTCATAAATCAAAATAGGGCATAAAAGGCATTGTTCCTTCCAAGGGCTACCCTTCATACTGAACAGATTCCCCTCCCTCTCTCCTCCTCCCCTTCTTCTATGCTCCCTTCCTCCTCTTCACTTGTTCCTCCCTCTCCTCCTCCCCTCCTCTACTCACATTCTCCTCTCCTTGAGCATTCTTTTAAGAGAAGGGCGAGTAAAGTCAGAGGTGCAGGTTTTTATTGAGGGACAATTTTGGCGGATCTTCACGCTCTCTCTCCCCCTCTCTCTCTCTCTCTCTCTCTCTTTGCTCTCTTTCCAAACCATACCCCCCTTTTACCCTCGCTCTATACAGCCTACCCCCCCTGCCCCACACGCCCCAAACACTTGCATTCTCACGAGAGATTCACAAGGGATTCGATGAGCTAGGATCAGCATAATCTATCGGCAAGCACATTCCAGCTCAATCTGTTTCCTAAAGCCTCCATGCGCCATTGTAATTTAAATATGGGATTAGAACCGGAATTTTAGGCACTTTGTGTTTTGTGTTAGCACCGTGCTAATGATTCAGGCTGTGCTTTTTAGCTGAGATGTTAGCTTGTAGACATGTTAGCTTGTAGACATGTTAGCTTGTAGACATGTTAGCTTGTAGACATGCTAGCTAGTAGACATGTAAGCTAGTAGACATGCTAACTTGTAGACATGCTAACTTGTAGACATGCTAGCTTGTAGACATGCTAGCTTGTAGACATGTTAGCTTGTAGACATGCTAGCTAGTAGACATGTAAGCTAGTAGACATGCTAACTTGTAGACATGCTAGCTTGTAGACATGCTAGCTTGTAGACATGCTAGCTAGTAGACATGTAAGCTAGTAGACATGCTAACTTGTAGACATGCTAGCTTGTAGACATGCTAGCTTGTAGACATGAGCCAAACACTACACTAGTGACTCATGTTGTGTGTTTTGTCTAATTGTTAGGGTTATTTTCAGGACATTCGTAAAGGATGTATTAACACAATGGCATCATCATTATTAACACTCTTGAAGAAACAACTTGATGTGTGTGTGCATGTGTGCAGCTGTTATATCTGTGCCGGTAGCCTGTGCCGCAAGCCTGTCCCGCGATTCCCTTTAAAATGTGAAATTTGATTTGTCAGCTTAAAACTATTTCACGTGTTTCCATCTCACTGTGTTTGTTCGTGTATAGAATCGATTTGTTCGGCCTCTTTTCTTTATCATGTAATAATGACTTTGCTGAAGAAAAGGGCCGGCTTTTGCAGTACAGAAACATTCTATGCAAACGTGATCTGCTTTGATATCAAGAAGCTCTTAATGAGCTTTTAGAAGACAGGTTTTTTCTCTGTGTCAGCAATCGGGCTGATATGATCGTAATTAGATCACCGGGTCATTCCTGAAATGTTTTTCAATGTACCTCACATTTCACCCAACACCTTTCCATAAAACATTTTGTTAGTTCTAAATCATCTCGTTTATTTTCACTGCTTCATTCTTTGCTTTCTTCTACATTTTCGTCTGTATCTCCCTCTACCTTTCTGAAAGGTAATTTCCACAATAACGGTGTGTCTAGAGTTGCTTTAAAGAAAAAGCCAGCCAGCAATACAGGTTGATGAATAACCCATTAGGTGCAGTCGTTTAACATGAACTAGATTCTAGAGCAGAACTGAGGAGCGCAGAGAAGTGAATCTGACCTGGAGTCAGAACGGTTAGTCTGGGTGCATATATCAGCCCTCTGACAGACGCCCTCTCCAGTCCCGGTGCCTCTTTCACCAGTCGGGTCCGTGTAGACACTCACACGGTGAGATTACACAGTGCCGGGACAAGGCCTTTTACAATGGCTGTGTAACAGTGCTCCCACACCACCACGCAGAGCGATACCCGCAGGACAAAAGGCTAACAGGAACTCATATCTTTGGGAGTGCGTTCATCCTGAATTCTCCGTCTCCGTTTTCTCGCTACCTGTTTATCTGTTTTCTCTATCTCCCGTTAACAAGTGTGTGCATTAGCACGCGTGAGTGCAAGTTCCCGTATCTTCGGTTCTTTAGGGGACCCAGCCGACCTCTGGCACCAGTGAACATCGGAACCCGAAACGCATGGGATCAGATGTAGACATCAGAAACATTTAGGGTTTCCTGCCAGCGGCTCCAGTGGCTCTCTGCCAGTGAGGGAAAGGGGATCCAGCTCCCGCTGTCTGTCAGAGCCCTTATCGCCTCGACATAATACACTCTTCGTGAAACCTTCGTGAAACCTCACTCCGCCTTTGTCAGCGGAGAGAGCGCGTTCACTTTTCATTTAAACGAGTCGTTCTCAAATGCCTGTCGACTAGGAGCAGGTCCTACGTGTAACTCGTCCGTCTCACTCCTCCTACTACAGCCGGCCTTCCTAGGCCCTGTCAGGAACGTCGGCTGGTCTGGAACAAGCCGAGTCTCTTTTCGGACGGCTCCGGCAATTGTTGTTTTGAGGCGCTACTCCATGGCCAAGCCACAGAGGACTCTAGCTGAGTCAGTGAAAGGCGAATGAGTTTGTGCTTTGCTGGCTAAGTGGTTAATGGTATAAAGAGGCTGGGTGGAGTTATATTTAGCCCCACCTCGCTGAACATTAGGGTCGTTTCTGCAAGTCAGACATTTGCTCTGTACAGTTGCTCTGCCCTTGAGCACGTTAGTTAACTCTAACTGATCTGGGCTTGCGGTCAAATATTACCGATCCTCGGCGATGGTCTCACTGTCTGAGGGTGTCCCCGGATGACATATCTGGGTTCATATCGTCCTTGGTCTCTCCAGTTGGAATGATCTTAAGGACGATTGATAGCCTTTATGCTGTACATTTCCATCGCTTCCAACTGCAGTTCTCCTGTGGCCACAGTTAGAGTCACAGCCCTGACCGTGAATACCAAATGCTCCGGGCTAAGTGTGTGTTTTAAGTTAGAGTTGTTCTACGTTGTAGAGCTGCCGGGTGTGATGTGTCGTTGTGAGCCCTGCGAAACGGCCGAGTGGTGTTCACCGACTGACATTGATTGTAACACTCCATCTGGTTTGTTACATTATGTGCTAGTTCCTTGTACTAACCCTTTCTCCTCTTGTCTCCTTAGGGAGTTGATGCCCAAAACCCTGGAGGGCCAGATCACCATGGAGAAGACCCCCAGCTACTTTGTGACCAGAGAAGCACCGGCCCGGATCTCCGCCATGTCCCGGGACACCAAGCTGATCGTGGTGGTGCGAGATCCAGTCACCCGGGCCATCTCCGACTACACGCAGACGCTGTCCAAGAAGCCAGACATTCCCTCCTTCGAGAGCCTGACCTTTAAAAACAGGACTACTGGGCTCATCGACACATCTTGGAGTGCCATCCAGATTGGTATTTATGCTAAGCACCTGGACAACTGGTTACAGTACTTCCCCATGGACCAGATTCTGTTTGTGAGCGGGGAGCGTCTGATCAGCGATCCGGCCGGAGAACTGGGCCGGGTACAGGACTTCCTGGGGCTCAAGAGGATCATCACAGACAAACACTTCTACTTCAACCAGACCAAGGGCTTCCCCTGTCTAAAGAAGGCTGAGGGCAGCAGCAAGCCTCACTGTCTGGGCAAAACCAAAGGGCGGACCCACCCCAACATCCACCCGGAGGTGGTGCAGAGGTTACGGGACTTCTACAGGCCTTTCAACATGAAGTTTTACCAGATGACAGGACATAACTTCGGTTGGGATTGATGGATGTGAATTCGGGAGGACATACGGTTTTATTTCTCTGTAATTCAACAAATGGCGAAAAGAACACGGGATAAGTTACTATATATATATATATGTAAAATGTACAGAAATCTATTTTATAATAATTTATTTTATTTCTAAGCAATTAATTCACTAAGCTGCCTAACCATATTGTACATACATAAAATCTGTCCCACTTTGTTTAGTTTTTTTACATTCCACATTTAATTTTATTGTTATTTACACTCGCCTTAACCGTCCATCGTGTCAACCCAGTGGAGGTGAAGTGTAATAAATGGTGACTTCATTACAAATGTGGGTTTTCTGAACAAGGCACCGTTTACAAGTATCGTGTTCACAGAACATGATTCAAAACCCGTCGGTGTGCATTCTGACTAAACATTTCTAATCACTTACATGTTCAATTGACGTCCCTAAACCTTTTCCATCGCCCTTAATTCCCATCTACATTCGACTATTAATGTTTCGCCCATTCCGACATTGTGTTCCATTGAAAAGGGCGTCCTTTCGGTTGCCGTCGGTTACCGCATCCCCATCCCATTATACTGCCGTCCCATTGGTCGAACCAGCTGCTCTAATGTCCTGTCCGCTCAATACCTGGCGGATCAATAGGCCTAATTGCTTGTCATTGTGCCCGACATTGGTGATGTGTACGCCGTTGCCATCCTCCTGGAGTGCGCTGACCGTCTGGTTCTAATGAATGGGCCAACCACCAGAGGCCTAAAATCCTATTTCTGTCCGGCGTCATATAGATAAGACCACATGTCGACATGATGCTAACGCGATAACGGCACAAAGGCATATCGATTGGAGTCTCCTCCCCCTGCTCCCGGTATGGGGGGTTGTTGTTGATTGGAGACGATACTCTACTGCTGAATTGGTTCAGTGTGGCCTTGCAGCTGGTCCTCGGTCCAAACCGGTGTCCCATGCAGGTAACGGCCAGGCAGGAGGATGGTTTGTGAAGGGAACAGCCTCTGAACGTGACCGCGCTCCCGGTCAGACCTCATCAGGGTCAACTGACGCGGTTTGACTTACACTCCATCGTCATAACGCTGTGACTTTTATTGTTCCATATTGGATCTCGATTCTCCTCAACTGCTTGCCAAAAAAGATGTTTTTTTCTTTTCTCCAGAGTACAGAGCTCAGATGTCACGTTACCCGGCTACACACGCGCTCGAGTCGTTTTCCCGTTGTTGTTTTGGTTTTCCTTTCACGGTGTTTCTTTGTTGTTGTTTATCTTTTCTACTTGAACTCTGGATATGCAAGTGTGGGCGAACTGTCTTATCATTGGGGGGGGGGGGGTACACGCCCAAACCGCTGTGGTTGGCGGTTACTTTAAAGCCATGTCTTCCTCTTTGGAGCATGAAGCCGATTCTGTGTCCCAAATGGCACCCTTTTCCCTATGGTGTACACCTTCAAATTCTGAACACGGCTTTGGTCAAACATAAGAGCGCTATATGGGGAACTATATGGGGAAGTATATAGGGTACTATATAGGGCTGTTAAACTAGAACCCCCAGAACGAATGTACACACCCATTCCCCTACACAATGACATCCGTCCAATCAAACGCAGCGTTGAAAGTGTCTGTCGCTAACTATTGGTCATTGATAATGGACCGAAGAAGGAATATAGTATGGTACTTAAAACGGTGGTGCCTCTCGACTGTCCAGTCCAATCCAAATACCGAGCCTCATTATACGGTGTGTGGCCCGATATGAAGCAAGTGGACGGTGGCAGTGGAGTTCTGCAGCGTCTGGTTCTACGTGGAATGTGGTTCCCTATTTAAACCTAGTTGAAGTGTTGTCTTAGGAATCGATCCTTCAGCTATTATGCCTCAATCTCCTCATATTTCTGTGAAGTGCAATAATCAGTTCAGTAACAAATAATGACCCTTGTAATGGCTGGAATAGGGGTGACAGGGGTACCTCTATTCTCACTGTAATGGCTCTATTAGGGTAGACAGGGGTACCTCTATTCTCACTGTAATGGCTCTATTAGGGTAGACAGGGGTACCTCTATTCTCACTGTAATGGCTCTATCAGGGTAGACAGGGGTACCTCTATTCTCACTGTAATGGCTCTATTAGGGTAGACGGGGGTACCTCTATTCTCACTGTAATGGCTCTATCAGGGTAGACAGGGGTACCTCTATTCTCACAAATGGCTCTAATAGGGTAGACAGGGGTACCTCTATTCTCACTAATGGCTCTATTAGGGTAGACAGGGGTACCTCTATTCTCACTAATGGCTCTAATAGGGTAGACAGGGGTACCTCTATTCTCACTGTAATGCCTCTATTAGGGTAGACAGGGGTACCTCTATTCTCACTGTAATGGCTCTATTAGGGTAGACGGGGGTACCTCTATTCTCACTGTAATGGCTCTATTAGGGTAGACAGGGGTACCTCTATTCTCACTAATGGCTCTATTAGGGTAGACAGGGGTACCTCTATTCTCACTAATGGCTCTATTAGGGTAGACAGGAGTCCCTCTATTCTCACTAATGGCTCTAATAGGGTAGACAGGGGTACCTCTATTCTCACTAATGGCTCTATTAGGGTAGACGGGTACCTCTATTCTCACTAATGGCTCTAATAGGGTAGACAGGGGTACCTCTATTCTCACTGTAATGCCTCTATTAGGGTAGACAGGGGTACCTCTATTCTCACTGTAATGGCTCTATTAGGGTAGACAGGGGTACCTCTATTCTCACTGTAATGGCTCTATTAGGGTAGACAGGGGTACCTCTATTCTCACTAATGGCTCTATTAGGGTAGACAGGGGTACCTCTATTCTCACTAATGGCTCTATTAGGGTAGACAGGAGTCCCTCTATTCTCACTAATGGCTCTAATAGGGTAGACAGGGGTACCTCTATTCTCACTGTAATGGCTCTAATAGGGTAGACAGGGGTACCTCTATTCTCACTGTAATGGCTCTAATAGGGTAGACAGGGGTACCTCTATTCTCACTAATGGCTCTAATAGGGTAGACAGGGGTACCTCTATTCTCACTGTAATAGCTCTATTAGGGTAGACAGGGGTACCTCTATTCTCACTGTAATGGCTCTATTAGGGTAGACAGGGGTACCTCTATTCTCACTAATGGCTCTAATAGGGTAGACAGGGGTACCTCTATTCTCACTAATGGCTCTATTAGGGTAGACAGGGGTACCTCTATTCTCACTAATGGCTCTATTAGGGTAGACAGGGGTACCTCTATTCTCACTGTAATAGCTCTATTAGGGTAGACAGGGGTACCTCTATTCTCACTGTAATGGCTCTATTAGGGTAGACAGGGGTACCTCTATTCTCACTAATGGCTTTAATAGGGTAGACAGGGGTACCTCCACCACACAAGCCCCTGGTCACCTCTAATGCAGTGTAATATTGGTCTAGTCAATGTAACTAAAAGTGTGTGATATCCTCCCTACTGGCACCCTGTCCCCTTCGTAGTGCTCAACTGTTGGCCACTACGAGGGTTTATAGTGCACTAGAAGGGGAATAGCGTTTAATTTGCGAGGCAACCCAACCAAAACATTGCACTCACGGTCACAATCTGTAACGCGTTCAATATGGTTGAGTTTTATTCAACTCTTTTAGAGATGGAAATGTGATCGATGTTTGTCTTATCCTCATCTGCCTACGATATGGTTTATATGTACACGTCTAGCAGATTCTATGAGTTTACGAATGAAAAAGAAAAATGTAAATGGAGTATTTTGTTGTATCATGTACATCAAGCAGATTAATTTTACACAGTGGAAAAGCAAAATGAAACAGATGTTTATAGATTATTCAATACCGAACATTCATACTTTGTATGAGGAAATAAATAAAGTATATATTTTACCGAAACTCACAACGTCTTATTTTCCGTTTTTATTCTTGGGAATTTCGGTTGCATCTGAAATGTGGACGACGTGAAATGTAAAACATTTCCAATCCCGGGCAGATGAAACGAGTTAAAGAGTAATATGTATTGCTCCCCACATGACATTTGGTAAGTTTTACACTCATTGTCTAGCAATTACAGTAACTACGCTAGTAAATACCTTCTGTGCTCCCAGATAATTCACAATTGGATCAATGATACTTTTCCCAAGGTCTACCTTTCCTCTACGATAGAGGCTTTCTGGGAAACGTCTCATTAATTCTTGTCAGAGGAGGTCTATATAGAGGCAGACAGAAGGCATGCTGGGTGTAAATGGCTGCCTATGCGTGGTTCTTGTCAGCGCGCGCGCATGTGTGTAAGCACACGCATGTATTTGTGTGTACACGAGAACATATGCTGAGTTTGCGTGTGTGTGAGTTTCTTGGTGAGGGTTAGATGAGAATGTGTCTGTGTGTGTGTGCCTGTTGTGTAGAACCAGTAGGGTTCTTTGTGGTTTTGGGGTGACCCGGAGCCACGTGGGAGGTACGGGTCTAGTGTGGTGGGTCTCACTCCTGCTGTCGGAAATACCCACAGCTCCACACTCTCACCTCCCTGTAAAAGCGCCACACTCTGGTTGGCTAGACACACCTCTAGACCTCCCTGGCTGTTTATTTACGGGATGTGTGTGTGTGTGTGTGTGTGAATGAAACGCTGCTGTGATTTAACAAGGCCTCATTAACCATTTTTTATCCAATGTTTTCAACCAGCACAACCATGTTATTTTACGCCCAATAACGTGATCTACTTTCGATAATACTCTATACGGAAAAAAGCAAAATCTCTTTGCCTTTATATATTAATTAATATGATTTTATTATGATCGCCCCGTATTTAGCCATTCACTTTGTAAATGCAATATGTCAACCTCTGTGGTGTCTATTCTGTATCGTAAACCGTTAGCTAGCTATTTTGTATTTATTCTATCACACTCAGCTGTTCACTCTGTTCATCATGAACAGTCAACAGGAGTTGTGAAGGGAAACGGATACAGAATGAGAGAGGGGGAGAAAGAGAGAGAGAGTGAGAGAGAAGAAGCAGAAGAGAGTGAGTGAGTGCCTAATCACCAGGATACATAATGCACAGGTATGGCCTACGGCTGTGTGAAGGAGTCCCTAAAACCCTACAAGCAGATAGTGTCCTTGTCAGGATGTCGCCTTGATTGGGCGAGGTGAGACATGGAACTCGGGTCAACACACTATACAGGGAGAGGTGCCATTTGGGACACAGTTTGACTGTGACGAGCAGGTGGCAACTACCACAGCTCGTCTCCGCTCTGGAGAGCTGCTTCGCCGCGGGCTATTGTTACACACGGGAAACTAAGCTGCCCACCGTGCTGGAACGGTGCTTTACTTCCCGCTAACCGCTCAGTCTCCCAGGAAAATTCACAGGAACACAATAACAGAATTCACAGAAGGATGTAGACGCCCACAAGTCGTTCAACAGGAGTCCTCTTCTCCTTCTTCAGTCCCAAGGTAGCGAGATGTGGCAAGCACAATCCTCTCATCGCCGTCACCAAGACCAACAGACCTGGGTTGCTGCTACGGTCTAACGAAGGATATAGTGACTGACACGCCAGAGGGACATGGAGACAAGGATGGTTTGGAGGCCTGACGTGATGCGTCGGTGGAGAAAGATAGTGCTCCGACTTGGCCGAAAGTATCGGTTGTAGTCGCTATGAAACCATCTGTCTGCCGGTCCACGTTTTGCTTCGTCATCCTGCTCAGTCATGGCCAGCCTCCTAAATGAAACAGGCAGGCCTGTATAACCCATTAAAACCAACCCGGGACCAGATCAACCTGATTATCGACAGACAGAATGCGAGGGGATGGAGGGCGTGAGATGGGAAACGCCACCGACGGTAACAGCGTGCGGGGAATAAAGCGAGCGTTAATACGTCTGGAGACTGTCAGACGTCAGGGAAGGACCGCCCGTCCGCCTGCCGCCCGCCGCCAGGCCTTTGTAATCACAGAGGAAACATTTAGACGTGGCGTAATTAACGTTGGAGCTGCAGACGCAGAATGACTGTGTGAGTAATTGCAGCCTTCCCCAGGATGCTGATAGCTGATACTAACTGGCTGTCGTCACCCGTCGCCCTCCGGTGTAGTGGCGGGCCGTGCTGATAGGCTGTCGCCACGGCCGTCGCTGCTGCTGCCGTTGTCATGACGTTCAGACGTTTAGATCAGAAGATCTCAGCTATTCTCCTGGCAGGCCGAGGCAGAGAAAAGCGGAGCGCCCGTCATCTCATCTCTCCCTTTCACCCTCCCCCCACCTTTCAATTCCCATCCTCCCCTCTTGCCGGTCCCCGCGGTCCCCCCGATCGTCTCCATCTCACCTCCAGCCACCCCCCACCCGCTCGGCTCCAGGGCGGGCTGCCATACGCGCGGTGTGTTTGATCTTATTAACTTCAAGCGGGTAAAGCGATTGCCCGATATCCAAACGGCCGTGTCTCAATGGATGGAACACGGCCACCGGCCTGCTAAGGTCCATCAATAATTTAGCACGGGGCCGATATCTATATGAAAGGAGACGGGGCCGCATGTGAGAAGTCCACCAAAACAACCACCTTAGATGTCTCTCTCTCTGTGTGCGTGCGTGCGTTGGAACCGGTGAAGAAAGAAGATCACGAACGCGTTTCCCTTTATTCCGTTTTCCCCGGAATCGTCATTCGTCCTTACCGGTGTATGCGTGTTCAAAACGCCGGACGCACTGATGGGGTGAATCGTCGTCCAATCACGTACGTTGTTCTGTTTAGGCTCCTATGAGACTGCCTTATTATTCTCGAGGAACCAACTGGCTAAATGATTCCAGCTCGGCGTTGATCCGTCCACCAGCCAGCGTTCCGCGATTCAATAAAATCCCATTTCTCGTCGCCATGCTGAGCCTCGTCTATTCGACAGCGCTCGTCAAAAAACTGATCGACCAATAGGAGGAGAGGAAGTCTGTCTTCTCTGTTATTCAGCGCAGGCATTGGAGGAGATTGGCTGACACACCTGAGAGGAGGCAGGATAATGTCCAGCAGGTTGTGTCCACAGCTCATTAGTCCATGCAGACACTGTGGTCTGTTCTCCATCTGCCGGGTCAGTAAATCACACTTTGCCTCGGCTGGACTTTTTTTCTTGTCTCTCAGCATCTCATTATCCTCCTTGTTTTCCACCTTTACCCAGATTAATTTTATTTATACTGATCACTCCATTCCAACCATGATAATGTTAAAAAAACTGTGTCGAAGGGCACATGTTACCATGTGTCAGAATGGCAGTAGGTACATGGGGTCGTTATGTCTCAGCTGGGGGCCCAGGGGCCTGGCACAGGTGGTTGGATTGGAGACATTCTGCTGCCCTGGTTCTGCCAGTGGCTGAGTGTAATCCCAGTGTCATTACAGGATGCTGTATGTCTGCCTGTCGATCTGTCTGTCAACCTGTCTGTCTGTCTGTCTGTCTTTTAACCTGTCTGTCTGCCAGTCAACCTGTCTGTCTGCCTGTCAACCTGTCTGTCAGGTACACTTAACCCTACTACCATATACAATAGATAACCGTCTGTGTTTCACTCCAGCCCGGGAAGTGACGAGCCTCCTGATGCAGCTGCCTTCATGGCGGCGATGAGAAGCGGTCCCTTTAGCCTTCAGAACAGGATGCTGCATGGAAAACTAAACAGAGCACACAGGCAGGTAGGTACCACGGAAACAAAGGCAATGTTTAGGGAGCGCCGAGAGATGGAAGTGGGGCGCTGCAGCAAGACAGGATGACAACGACACACGTCCCCGTCCAGTCCTGACTCCAGCTGCATGCGTGATCCGAACGTGGGCGGGGTATTTCTGTGGGTCTGTGTCCGTTTGCTTGGTTGGTTTGTAATAGTAATATTATTGAGACGATAAACACATCTGTAACCACGCTTCAACATAAAAGTATGACGTTGCGAATTGTTTCAGATACATTCTAGGTAAATATTCCCACGTTTGAGCGGTTAAATAGGGTGCTGTACCCCGGCGATGACGAGACTACATTATTTGCTTTGGAGTCGTGCAGCATCCTTAGCACACATGAATGTCGTGTTATTCCGCGTGCGCTGCGGGAAAACAACGAACAACATAGTGGTGACATTTCCCAGTGACTTAAATACCCAGCTGATCACTCTGCTAACCGCAAACTATGCCCAGCTGTGCTCATTGACTTACACCCCCATCATCAAACCGGAACTAAAACGTGTGCCACCTACTATACTGTCCCATGTGAAACAAAAACCCTCAACACCTGTGACACGGCCATTATATCATCACGTAGCGTGATGGGAGCAGACATTCTATTGATATTTTCCAGACAGCTTAACGATCCGAGTCTTTAGCGATACCACTATGGATACTCTCCGATTATTTTGTGAAAAGACGAGACGCCGACAAAATTCTCCACAAAAGCGTTATGCTTTTATAGACTTGTATAGTCTGTGACTGCTTGACATCTGATTTCAACATGACCTACTGTGAACTATGACAACAGTCAAATTAGATATCGGCGGCGAAATGTCCAACTCAATGTCCACATTTTTTCCAACAACAAAGAAAATAAATTATATGCATAAATAATAATAAACATTATGCTTTGCACGAAAAAAATAAAATCAATTGGCTTATTATGCGTGGCTGAAAGATGTTGATTGTCTTGTACATGTCTGTGGGCCCTCTGGCCCCGTTATCATATATTTAACATAATTATGGAGAACCATTTTACAGGTCATTATCCGTACCCTGTAATTCAAAATATGGAGAAGTCAGGCGTCTTCAACCCTCATTCGTCAATTTGGATATCGGGAAACGAGAGCAGATAAAGCAGGCAGGGTTTCCGAATGAGTAGCGTTTATTTACTTTATCATTCATCATTAACGTTAGTGGTCGGCAGCCGGAGTAGGCAGTGTTTCAACAGGAAGACAGTCGAAGGGACAGTATTTTTCTTTAAACTGGTTTAAACAAAGTTGAGGTGCTTTATCGTTCATGTGTCCCCCCTTGTAAGAAATTAACTTCGAACATAAATGACATTTCGCTTCCTCTTTGGGTTTAGTAAAATGTAGCCAAGTCTTCGACCGCTTTGCACCAAGCAACCGATGATAAATTTAGCGAATGAGGGCGTGAGTGCTAAAAATTAGCTCATTTTTATAGTGGTTGGCTGGCAATTCAATTGAATTCCTTAATAGAACCGCGGGTCTCGATCCTGATCCCTACGTAATAGTGAAGTAGATCCGCAGAACAAGCGGATATCTCCCCCCACCTGCCTCTGTCTGCTTGTCCATCCATCTGTCTACGGCCGGGTTGGAAGAAAGACAGGATGGTTGTTTGTGTGTGTGTGTCGTAATGACTGTAAGACCCCCCGTGAAGAAATTTAACCGTGGTCAGACGGATGTCTGTCAATAATGTTGATAGTGTTCACACACTTGTGTCTTCTGCTGTCTCTCTCTGTTGGACACAGATGGATGGAGAGCTTCAATCTGCACTCTTAAAGGAATAGTTCTCTTTGAAATAAAGTTTTGATATGTTTTAGCTTACCTCAAGGGCATCCAAGATGTAGGTAACTTTTTTTCCGCAGTAGTTTCAATTTTGATATTTTTAGGTAAAACCGTTCTTGTCTGTCAGTCATATAATGCAGGTCTATGGTCACCCACCTCAAAGACCATGCACAGAGAAGTCAAAATTAAACATGATTTAATTACTCATAAATCTAAGTACACATTGATGGCCTAAGACACGAAACGAGCGGTTTGTGTGAGAAAACGAACAGTATTTATATCTTTTTTACCTCTTGTAACCACATCCGTGTCCAAGTGATTTGAGGGCGCACCGCTTCGGTCTGCGCAAGCGCCGGAATGCTCCGGAAGTGATCTCTCGCGTGTAAGTAAGAGATTGTAGGTAATACGGCTAATTAAAATGGCTAATTAAAATGGTACTAATTTGCGCTTCTCCGGGTTGTTTAAACCGTCTAAAAGATCTTCACAGTGAAAGGTAACACTCCTGAAATCTGTGTAAACAATGAGTGACGTACACGCGCGAGAGATCACTTCCGGCGCTACCGAAGCATTGCGCTTTCATTCATTCATTCATTGGTGTGTTGTTCTGGTTACAACACCGGTCCTGACACTGATCCCAGGTCAGACTTCAAAAGGTAGTGGATTGATGGCCATGGCCTGTATTCATTTCTAACAGAGCAATATAACTGAGCAATTATCAACCTGTCAGACGGCATTACAGCTTTTTCGGGAAAATGTAAAAATGTCGGGATCCTGGTGTCTCCGAGAGCGTTTAGGCTGTAACTCCTGTCTCGGTTGCAACAATTTGCTTATTCGTGTGTGTGTGTGTGTGTGTGTGTGTCAGTAGGAAGGTCTTTGATCATAAACACTTCTTAATGGAAAATCACCATTTGCTTCCAAAGGTTCGGGAATTTCCACAAATCTGCATTAGGGACGCCTCCATACAACATTTTTATGTCTGCAACCTTGTGTTTCGGCAGATTTCGATACTAATCCATTATAATACTTTTCCCTCTTTTAAACAACTAAGCTGTTAATGTTTCCAATTTCATCTATTTTCTTTAATACTTTTCCCCAGACAGTACCTGACTGCCTCTGCTTTACTTCTGTGTGTTGTTGTAGGAGATAGCAGGTCTGTTCTGTATAAGCGTATGTTTTCAGTACGGGGTCATAGTTGCAAATTGTCAAAACCGTTTCCAAAGCTCGAGTTTAACTCATGTGCTGAAAAGGATTTTACCCATGTCACACTGGTGCTGAGTGAAAAAGGCTGCTCTGATGCGTCTGCAATGTACTTACGTCCGTCCCAAGCAGGCTACTATATAGGGGATGGAGTGTCCTTTGGGGAACAACTCTACATAACTGCGGCGGTGGCTAGTCGATGGACTGGGAATGTCTGAGTTTCTGAGGTGATTTTTGAGGTGATTCTTGTAGCATTTCTTTCGCATCAGTTGGCAGCGCGGGCGCGGCGTGTGTGAATGTTTGAACGTCGCTTACAGTTATAAGGTCAGTGCATTAGTGTAATAAATTTATTCATAGCCTTTCTCCAGCCCTGGGGGTTGTTGGCTGTCCCCTGTAATAAGCTGCTGACATCTGTCTAGCATAGATTGCCCACCAAGACTCATCTCGCTCAAATGGGGGCAGAGACCCTGTGTGTGTGTGTGTGTACTATACAAGCACTCACACACACACACAGAGACACACACAGTGAAATTAACACTTTAGCTCAAGTCATTGAGCAGTTTGACGCGCATTTTCTATGCCTTCCTGTCCCCAGTCATATCCAGAGCGTGACTGCTGATTATATATTGGCCATAATGGTCTTTCTTTACACAATCTTAGTTCGGCCAGACACATAAGTTGCATGCAATCACCAGATCGCACGGTTAATAGCTCACGTCTACCTCCCCATCTCTTCTCTATCTCAATTATTTACAAAAAGAATTCATCATACAGAGAACAAAACAGTCTAATTCTGTAATGCACCTACTTTATGAGTAATTTAAAGATGATAATTGTTCTTGACACACAATTTGTACGATGTGTGCTTCAAAAATTTCTATTGTCAGTCCTCTGGACTTTCCTCTGCCTGTGCCATGTGTGCAAAAGACCTGGGTGTGCTAAAGCAGTGGTTGGCTGGTAACCTGCTTAAAATCCTAGCTGCAGGATTGGAGACGAACGCTAATGAGTTGAGAAGTTCTGCCATGCATATTTTACAGGACGATGGGAATGAGGTCCACATGAGCAGTGGCTGAGGAGACGGGGAGTCTGGGGAGGTGTGTGTGTGTGTGGGGGGGGATGTAGAGGGTGAGTATGGAGGGAGATGGGTGAGGTTTTGGGCTCCACGTAGTGCTGAAACAGTCAAGAACTGACGGAGAAAAGAGAGTGGGTTTGACGGTTTAATTCAGAGAGAAAACAAGAAGATAGGTAGCTAGTCTGTGTCAGATTATAAGGGAGTGTGAAAGGGCAGATGGGACAAATTAAAAGAATGGCACAGGAAGTGGTCAAAAAGAAATAGGCGGAAGAAAAAAAGACGAGGTGAAGAACAAAAAGCCAAGGGGGAGGAGGAATACATGAAGGTGAAAGGATGTAAAAAGTCTCAGATACCTGTTTGTGCTTTCTGGTCGCTCACACTTCCTGTCTGTCTGTCTCTCTGTCACTGTCTCTACTTGTCTGTCTACCTGCTGTCTGTCTGTCTGTCTGCTAACTGACTCCGCCCCTCCCAAACTCTCACCCTGTGGAGAAATCACAATGACAGCCATTTGAAGGGCCTTCTATATACGCGACTGTGGCTTGGCACTTAACATGTGATGAATGTACATAAATCATCAACCCTCGGTGTAACCCGTTTGCCTCATTTAGAGCCAGAGAGAATGAACAGATACCGGGCCAGGCCCGGGGCAATGGGGCCGTATCCGCCGATTACTCACCACAATGGTTCAGTCACATTTAATCGAAAGCAAAAGGATTGTTTTCTGTGACGTGAAAGGGAACGGCTGCGAGCGAAGAAGAATACACTGTCATGAAATATAATGAGCTCATTGCAGAGTCATAATCTAGTTCCGTCTATGTGCAAATGGGTTGAGGTTGTGGGCGTGAGCGAGGCGTGCAGTGCATGATGGGATTTCCTCTTTCCAAGAAAGTCAGGGCGTTTAGCTTTTACGTTTATACCTCTCTCTCTCCCTCTCTCTCCCTTTTCTCTCTCTCCCTTTTCTCTCCCCCTCTCTTCTCCCCCATCTACCTCCCTCTGTCTCTCTCTCTCTCTCTCTCTCTCTCTCTCTCCCCTCTCCCTCCCCCCTCTCTCTCTCTTTCCACACAGACCATAATGGTGATTCTGTGTGTTCTCCATTATAGCTTTTTTCTCTGTACTGGTTTGTCGAGTCCTTGGGAAAAGCAGCTGCCTGTGTGGTATTGTCTCCAACGGGATGTGGTCCTAGACGTTTATTTCTAAATGTTAATAGTGCAATCATCAAAGCAGCCAAATACCAAATCAAATGGAATTGTGTGACTTAATAGGACACAATTTGCCATAACACTGAACTGCATAATCAGACTGGACAAGAGAACCCAATAAAATGTATTATTTAAAGTGTAATCCATGGACCAGATAGACTGACAGACCCAACTACACTAGAGGCAGTCTGGAGACAGTAAAACAGACTGTCAGGCAGACCCAACTACCCTAGAGGCAGTCTGGAGACAGTAAAACAGACTGTCAGGAAGACCCAACTACCCTAGAGGCAGTCTGGAGACAGTAAAACAGACAGACTGTCAGACAGACCCAACTACACTAGAGGCAGTCTGGAGACAGTAAAACAGACAGACTGTCAGGCAGACCCAACTACACTAGAGGCAGTCTGGAGACAGTAAAACAGACAGACTGTCAGACAGACCCAACTACACTAGAGGCAGTCTGGAGACAGTAAAACAGACAGACTGTCAGACAGACCCAACTACACTAGAGGCAGTCTGGAGACAGTAAAACAGACAGACTGTCAGACAGACCCAACTACACTAGAGGCAGTCTGGAGACAGTAAAACAGACAGACTGTCAGGCAGACCCAACTACACTAGAGGCAGTCTGGAGACAGTAAAACAGACAGACTGTCAGGCAGACCCAACTACACTAGAGGCAGTCTGGAGACAGTAAAACAGACAGACTGTCAGACAGACCCAACTACACTAGAGGCAGTCTGGAGACAGTAAAACAGACAGACTGTCAGACAGACCCAACTACACTAGAGGCAGTCTGGAGACAGTAAAACAGACAGACTGTCAGGCAGACCCAACTACACTAGAGGCAGTCTGGAGACAGTAAAACAGACAGACTGTCAGACAGACCCAACTACACTAGAGGCAGTCTGGAGACAGTAAAACAGACAGACTGTCAGACAGACCCAACTACACTAGAGGCAGTCTGGAGACAGTAAAACAGACAGACTGTCAGACAGACCCAACTACACTAGAGGCAGTCTGGAGACAGTAAAACAGACAGACTGTCAGGCAGACCCAACTACACTAGAGGCAGTCTGGAGACAGTAAAACAGACAGACTGTCAGGCAGACCCAACTACACTAGAGGCAGTCTGGAGACAGTAAAACAGACAGACTGTCAGACAGACCCAACTACACTAGAGGCAGTCTGGAGACAGTAAAACAGACAGACTGTCAGACAGACCCAACTACACTAGAGGCAGTCTGGAGACAGTAAAACAGACAGACTGTCAGACCGACCCAACTACACTAGAGGCAGTCTGGAGACAGTAAAACAGACAGACTGTCAGACCGACCCAACTACACTAGAGGCAGTCTGGAGACAGTAAAACAGACAGACTGTCAGACAGACCCAACTACACTAGAGGCAGTCTGGAGACAGTAAAACAGACAGACTGTCAGACAGACCCAACTACACTAGAGGCAGTCTGGAGACAGTAAAACAGACAGACTGTCAGGCAGACCCAACTACACTAGAGGCAGTCTGGAGACAGTAAAACAGACAGACTGTCAGACCGACCCAACTACACTAGAGGCAGTCTGGAGACAGTAAAACAGACAGACTGTCAGGCAGACCCAACTACACTAGAGGCAGTCTGGAGACAGTAAAACAGACAGACTGTCAGACAGACCCAACTACACTAGAGGCAGTCTGGAGACAGTAAAACAGACAGACTGTCAGGCAGACCCAACTACACTAGAGGCAGTCTGGAGACAGTAAAACAGACAGACTGTCAGACAGACCCAACTACACTAGAGGCAGTCTGGAGACAGTAAAACAGACAGACTGTCAGACAGACCCAACTACACTAGAGGCAGTCTGGAGACAGTAAAACAGACAGACTGTCAGGCAGGCCCAACTACACTAGAGGCAGTCTGGAGACAGTAAAACAGACAGACTGTCAGGCAGACCCAACTACACTAGAGGCAGTCTGGAGACAGTAAAACAGACAGACTGTCAGACAGACCCAACTACACTAGAGGCAGTCTGGAGACAGTAAAACAGACAGACTGTCAGACAGACCCAACTACACTAGAGGCAGCCTGGAGACAGTAAAACAGACAGACTGTCAGACAGACCCAACTACACTAGAGGCAGTCTGGAGACAGTAAAACAGACAGACTGTCAGACAGACCCAACTACACTAGAGGCAGTCTGGAGACAGTAAAACAGACAGACTGTCAGGCAGACCCAACTACACTAGAGGCAGTCTGGAGACAGTAAAACAGACAGACTGTCAGGCAGACCCAACTACACTAGAGGCAGTCTGGAGACAGTAAAACAGACAGACTGTCAGACAGACCCAACTACACTAGAGGCAGTCTGGAGACAGTAAAACAGACAGACTGTCAGACAGACCCAACTACACTAGAGGCAGTCTGGAGACAGTAAAACAGACAGACTGTCAGACAGACCCAACTACACTAGAGGCAGTCTGGAGACAGTAAAACAGACAGACTGTCAGACAGACCCAACTATCCTTAGATGAATGAGGGAAGCCGATGGATAAAACGCTAAATCATTTAGCCTAGAGATAGTGAAACAATAAATAAATGTGAAACGTCCCTTTATCGCCCTCTTTTAAATTGGCATTTCACCCAAACACAACGTAATGCGCTAATTAGCAATGTTAGCAACGATTTGTGTCATAAAAACACAAGATCGCCTCAGCACAATTTCGAATGAGTAAGTCAGATTTCTTGCGGCGTAAAAAGAAAACCCTGTATCGGTCTGTTCACGAATGATCGTTTTCCCAGAATTGTGGCGTGCACACTGTTATTTATGCAACGCCATCGTTGCTCACGCCCATGTGGTCGTTCTCTGACTCGCTGTACTAATTACATTTGCCTGGTGTGAATAATGCACTCATTAGTAACTACAACAGATCTCAAGGGCAAACAGCACATTTGGCTTTATCCCATTCATAGCATGCCAAGAAACAATTACATGAACATAAATGTACCAGTAGACTCTGCCCCAGTGTTAATTTCCTTTCGTGAGGTGAACCAAACATGGATTCTTTTGCAACATGTTGATCCACACATCTACAGATGGGAACATCACTAAAAGACATCTAGTGGCTCTAACGAAGGAGTATTGCCGCTACACAGAAAAAAAACATGTTACTCAGTAGAGTTAGTAGATCAGTAGAACAGGGAGGTTTTGCAAATTAAAAGAGAGATTTCCGGGGCAGTGGGATTTGTTTCGCACATTGTAAAGAGTGCGGGAATGGTTTTGAGCACTAAACCCCAGTTAATAAGTCTATATGAGATATGGTTAGTATCCAAATGGTTAAAGCCAAACCAGAACTAGTTTCTAATTTTTATGGACATCTATGTACTGTACACTCCAGTAGTTTATCTAATCATTTTCACCAGTTTAGCTGCATCTGGTTCTGATTTCAGCTTTTTTGTGAGATACTAAACATTGGGGTATACTAATGTTTTCTGCATGAGTATATTGCATTTCTGTTTTCTGTGTAAATAGTTGTACATTTTGCTCAGATATCCAAATGTAGCTCAAAGAAAATAGACAACTTTTGGTGACAACATTGGGTGTCCTTAATTTTTTACATTAATGTATATTGTACATACTAAGTACATATATAAGAAACTGATTTTATCAACTGTAAGTTTACAACCAACATACTTTTGGGTATATCACAGTGTTTGGGTATCTTTGTGTGTGTGTGTTTCTATGTGAGTGTGTGTGAGTTTTCCTTTGTGTGTGGCCATGTAAAGTCAAGAATCAGGCAAGCAGAATCCTGACTAAAGGAGCTGAGACAGAATGAAAAGGAGCTGGAGATCTGGAGAGGAGAGGAAGAGAGGAGGATGAGAGAAGGAGAGGAGGAGAGGAGGAGAGGAGGAGAGGAGGAGATCTGGAGAGCTGGAGATCTGGAGAGCTGAAGAGAAGGAGAGGAGGAGAGCTTGAGAGGAGGAGAGGAGGAGATCTGGAGAGCTGGAGAGCTGGAGAGCTGAAGAGGAGGAGAGCTTGAGAGGAGGAGAGGAGGAGAGCTTGAGAGCAGGAGTGCTCGGCTGTACATTGAATGATGAAAGTTTCATGACGCTATATCTAGACAGACCTTTAGTGTCAGTCAGGATTACTACTGTAGCCTGAGCAGACATGAATAATAAACCAGCGAGAGAGAGAGAGATCCCTGAACACTGTGTGACCAGAACAGGAGAGGAGAGCACCCAGAGAGGAGGTGGAGGACGTGTCTCAAATCGTTCCCTTCAGAATGTTCTCTCTGGCCTAACGTTGATTACACATATAGTGGCTTTTGGGATCTAGGCAGAGATGAGGGAATCATCTGGGGTGAATTAAAACCAAACACTCAGATGCAGAAAATAACTGTGCTTTAAGTGAAGGGTGTTGTCATGGCTGCAGCTCACACTTATTTTAAGCTGACAGAGGTGGACAAAACTCGTCTCTGGGATGATTTGCGGCGTATAGTGGTCTTGGGATGATTCAACAAAGTTTTTCACATAAAAAGGCCTGTCTCCTTGTGGAATGTAATGCACAGTGCATGCGTTGTACAGCAGAAACACACATATTTCTTATTTTCCAGACATTCCAGACTAAGTGTAATCGATCTAATTCGTTTTTTTATCTCTAACTATTAGAACCTGGTGTTATTTTCATAAGACTCTGACCGTTGTAGGACATGTAGGACTCACTATGACAGTCACTGAAGTTCTGAACGTAGCATGTAGGACTCACTATGAAAGTCCCAGAAGTTCTGACTGTAGCATGTAGGACTCGCTATGAAAGTCCCAGAAGTTCTGACTGTAGCATGTAGGACACGCTATGAAAGTCCCAGAAGTTCTGACTGTAGCATGTAGGACTCGCTATGAAAGTCCCAGAAGTTCTGACTGTAGCATGTAGGACCCGCTATGAAAGTCCCAGAAGTTCTGACTGTAGCATGTAGGACCCGCTATGAAAGTCCCAGAAGTTCTGACTGTAGCATGTAGGACTCGCTATCAAATTCCTTAAAGGTCGTGTCCTCGATTCTCTGCAAACTCGGTTTCTTTTTTACGTCAGCTGAAACGATTTCGGTGCTACAAATGTTTTTGGGGTGTTCATCTTCCCCGGAACCCTTCACTCGGATCGGACGCTGCTTTCCGCAACCTTTAATACATAAATACAATTCGTGACGGATGGGTGTGCGCACGCCGTCAGCCAGGGTTGTGCGCACGCCGCCAGCCAGGGAGGAATGCTTCTGAAAGAGAGAGGAGAAGAGGAGCTGACAACTGAGCGCACCGTAGAGCCCCTGTCAGCCGGTTGCACCTGTCTCCTCACTCCGCTCTGGTTCCTCTGCCACCAGGCGGGAGGACAGGGTGGACACGGACAGGGGGAGGCTTCCAGAGGCTCTTACCGTTGAATGACAGCCTGGTCTGGGTCAACATTGCGACTGTATCGTCCGGCATTCCTGGAGAGGGAGAGAGAGACTGAGGAGAGCTGCCGGGGGGACATCTCCTCTCACCTAGCTCTGCTAGCTGGCTCGCTGTGAGATCGGGTGAGGAATGCACACGGCGTGTTTGTTTAGCTGCTCTCTAGCCGTCATCCATATCTTCATTTGGTCTGGTGTTAATGGACGCCACTATAAAACGTTGTAACCGACCCATTTATTTGCCTTTGATCGCATTTGCGGCAAGACGCAGCGCATTTGCCAATGTGCGCAGGGTACCCGAGTAAGCACAAATACACCAACAAACATCCATGTAAACAACAGCAACAAACATCAGTTACAGCTAGGCATTTAGGCTTGGGCTGTGCCAATATGGGTCGGTATCTGCCATCTGCTGCTTGGATCATTAGAAACCGTCTCATACCGCGTTGCTTTACAGCACTGGGACCTGCATGTGTGTGTGTGTGTGTGTGTGTCTGTATGTGTGTATGTGTGTGTGTGTGTCTGTATGTGTGTGTGTGTGTGTGTGTGTCTGTATGTGTGTGTGTGTGTGTGTGTGTGTCTGTATGTGTGTGTGTGTGTCTGTATGTGTGTGTGTGTGTCTGTATGTGCATCTGTGTAAATGTGTGTGTGTGCCTCCTTGAGTGCCACTCATTCTCTCCCTCCACTCAAGTCTCCGTCTCTCTCCTCCCGTCTCCCTCTTTCTCCCTCCCCCTCTCCCCTGCCTCCCTCATGATCTCAGTAACTTTCTCTTTAGGGGGAATTCGTATTGTGTTTACGTGAACGGCTATGGGACACAACCGCTGAGGGAAGATGGCGCTCGTTTGAGGAGTGTGTTGTTAACGCCTTGCCGTTGAGTGTGTTCATATTGTTTGTGTGTGTGTGTGTGTTTGTGTGTGTGTGTGTGTGTGTGTTTGTGTATCTATCTCTGTGTGTTTGTGTGTGTGTGTGTGTATCTGTGTGTGTGTGTGTGTATCTGTGTGTTTGTGTGTGTGTGTGTGTATCTATCTCTGTGTGTTTGTGTGTTTTTGTGTGTGTGTGTGTCTATCTCTGTGTGTGTGTGTGTGTGTGTGTGTGTGTGTGTGTGTGTGTGTGTGTGTGTGTGTGTGTGTGTGTGTGTGTGTGTGTATCTGTGTGTGTGTGTGTGTGTGTGTCTTCGCACATTTCATCTTTGTGTTCTTTAACATACAGAGATCCAATCAGTAGCCTTTGGGATCAGAAGCCCCACTCCCCACACGTCCCCACTGACTCCACAGGGGAACCCCCGGCCCTCTCAAACCATCCCCAGGACCCCAGCAGGGCCCTCAACAGCTTGGAAAACAAATGTCCAATCAATATACGATAGCATTTGCATATAAAACAAACCTCGGAGAATCGTGGGATATCTGTCATCTTCACCCCGGAGAAGCGCAGTCTGAATAGTCCGTGTCTGGGCTTCTGTCATAAAGACAATATGGACGATTGCTGTTTTTAGCATACAGTTCCAAGCATGTGATCTCTCCAGACTCACTGGCTTTATAAGAAATACAGAGGGAAGTGAGCTACTGTCCACGTGAATTAAGGAGCGCCGTAGCCGCAAAACAAAGCGGATTGACAAGAAATTCGACCGCAAAAGAAAGGACAGCCAGCCGGTAAAAAAGGACATCTCCCCATTGGCAGCGAACACATCCACAGACCCAACTGAAGTCCGGTTAGTGTGGGGCCACTGGGCTCGGCTCAATACGCACTATCATGACCCCGCCATCAGTTACATCCTCCTGGCGTGAGGATAGAGCTGCATATTAACACCCTCCTGCAGACCACAGCCCCGTGATAACACCCGCTGATGGTATCTCGGACCAGGAAGGGGAAATGTCACCCCCATCCAATAAAAAACATGGATGGAGCTCCCCCCCCCCACTGTTATGGGTTTACTTATCGGCTAGTAAGAAATATAGGACCGGAACAATTAATTCATCCTGAGATATCTAGACAGTGATATTATTTGATTTAATTTTAGAATTTTAAATTGAGGTATTTTTTGTGATCTATCAAATTTCCTGTTGGTTTAGTGACCGTAGAAATCCCATTCGGGTTTTGTGACATGTGGTCAGTGTGTTCCTGTCCCTTGGAGAGCACAGTGTGCTGTTCCGCCAGTCCAATCTGTCAGCTGCTGATCCCTGATCAGTGAGGATACGGCCTGGACACCTATCACATGGTGCACGTAGAAACGTCCTATCAAAACGTCTATCGCCCCACACTCTCTCTCTGACATTATTCAACCCGGCAATATGTCGACCGATACGGCCACACCGAGTTATCACAAGGTGGCTCATGGGGGATGTCTGTACGCTGACCAGTGACGAAGGTGATGAGTCAGGAGGCTTCCGTTTCCATGGCATCACCGCCACGTATCCTCCCAGCTACCTAACACGCCTCCAAACGCTACACTGACTGCTTTTAACTTCGGAGGCCTCGGACGAGGGCGAGCCAGAGGAGCTGGCGTCGGTTTTTCAAAGTGTCCCTTGATAGCGTTTGACGGGGTGACGGTGTGAGAGTAGAAGATGGGGTTGTTCTGCACCTCCACAGCACCTCCGTCACTTCACAGCTCCGCCGGCCGGGCGGTCCACGGGGGCTCTCTTTATCTCTCGCTCATCCTCTCTGTGCGCCTGCTGACTCGTGTCACGTCGATGACAGGCGCAGGAAGAGGTGCTATCATTCCTAAGCACACCGCGAGCGAGCTTAAATGGCTCGGGGAATACAGGGATCTAGTGAAATGTGATGACAGTTCTCCACAGGACACGAGTGCAGGAGATAGGAGGACTTCCTCTGCGGTTTCCTGTTCCGACTGCAGGTGACGGGAAAAGGGTCGGGAGAGGTTCGAACGAGGTACGAGATTTTTACGTTTGCGTTTAACTAATTTCGCAGTAACTCTTATCCAATTTACAAACGAAATGTAAGGTTAAGTATCTCGTTTGACCTTGTTGGCTGGTAGGTATAAATCAGTAGTTTATGCTGAGAGGGTTTATTGGTAAGAGTTTAAATAAAATAAATAGCCAGAGGGCCCCAAAAGTATGTCCAACCAACAACTAACTAGTTATTTTAGGTCACACCACTTCACTTGGGAACTGCTTCACCATGTGTTTAGACAGGAGATACTGGAGATACAGGAAGAGGTTCATTATCACAGTCTCTTGTAACTATTGGAGCTCCGATTCCTTCCATGCTGTAGAGATGGGTGTGGGGGAGGGGTGTTCGGCATGGGGGGAGGGGTGTTCGGCATGGGGGGAGGGTGGTCGGCATGGGGGGAGGATGGTCGGCATGGGGTGAGGATGTCATCATCAGGGCTTTAATTCGGGGCTAATTGTAGCAGGGTCTCCACCAGGCCACTACAGGCCAGGGGACAGGTCAGAAGACTGGGGTCAGGTCTGCATCAATCATGTGGTGGGACAAACAAAGCCTGGGCCTCTTTGGAGGACCTCACAATGCCCCACAATGCCTCTGGTCAGCTTGGCCATTACTGAGCCGGGGTGTGTGTGTGTGTGTGTGTGTGTGTGTGTGTGTGTGTGTGTGTGTGTGTGTGTGTGTGTGTGTGTGTGTGTGTGTGTGTGTGTGTGTGTGTGTGTGTGTGTGTGTGTGTGTGTGTGTGTGTGTGTGTGTGTGTGTGTGTGTGTGTGTGTGTGTGTGTGTGTGTGTGTGTGTGTGTGTGTGTGTGTGTGTGTGTGTGTGTGTGTGTGTTTCGGGTGGTCCTTACCTTTCCTTTTGAATGGACAGTGGTCAGTTGGAGGCTAAGGATTTATAAGGACAGACTGGGTGGTAGTGGTTGCTGAGGTCAGTAAAGGTGAGAACAGAGACATTTTTCAAATCTGAAGCTAGAACTCGTTTACTGACTACGAACTATATAACCTGTCAAACCGCTCTCCGGGACATATATATATATATAAATATAGAAATAAATACAGGACATTTGGCTAATTTAGTCTACATCTTCTGTCCCCAAAATAAACCTCGGAAAATGACACTTTGAAACACCAAAGTACCATTGAATGTTTGCTTTCAAATTGTGGTGGAGTTTGACAGTTTTACAGTTTCTTATTTGCCCTGATCTGCTGTAATTTAACAAAATATATCTACGATATATATATATATATATATATATATATATATATATATAACATGCATGTGCCATTTGATTGCAGATTTCTGATTAGCTTCCTGCATAATATGCATACGTTCTGATAACAGAATGACACTTTCTCATAGTTTAGTTTTTTTTGTTGAGTTGCACATTCTAAGGATAAGAAACTTGAGGAATTATGTTGGGTGATTGACAGATGGTATTGTACGCTTTTTCACCATTAATGTTTGAACATTATTCAAACCCACTTTTCTTTTCCAACCACTCAGCAGATGCTTGCCTAACAACATGCAGTACTTTTGGTGCACTACACTGTATGGACCAGAGACACCAAAAGCAGTGCACTA
Organism: Dallia pectoralis; assembly: GCA_029465975.1. Lineage (NCBI taxonomy): Eukaryota > Metazoa > Chordata > Actinopteri > Esociformes > Umbridae > Dallia > Dallia pectoralis. The sequence continues at coordinate 6,318,642 of CM055764.1, read as the reverse complement.
CACTGTATGGGTCAGAGCCACCAAAATAGTGCACTACACTGTATGGGCCAGATCAACCAAAAATAGTGCACTACACAGTATGGGCCAGTGTCATTACAATGTCATTACAATTAGTGCACTGCACTGTATTGAACAGAGTCACCAAAAGTACTGGATTATCAGCAATAAGTAGCCATTGTGAAAAGATTAGTGCTTCCTGTCTCCTTAACTTATCTAAACTTCTAGTGAGCAAACTGACAGGGTTCTGACGCTAGAGAGATATCTTAAACAAGCCATTTATTTATAATCCTTAAGGTTAAAAAAATAAAATGCAGATTTGATTTCGGTTATATAAGAAACGTCATGAAATGTGGATAGAGTTGGATGCATTTCAGTCATGTTGTCACATTCTCTTTAGCAAAGCCACTCACCATGTGTTAGTTATAAAGATGTTAAATAAGCAATACAGACCTCAGTGAACTGTTTCGAGTCAGATTGCGTTTTTCTTCCTCTCAGTGTCTTTTCTAGAATTATAATATCCTACGATAACTATGATATTTACCTGTTACCCAGTATTAATTTTTTTACACGGTTACTGAAGCAATTGATGATTTTAAAAATGTGTTTCAGTTAAGATCATCTACAAAATTAATGCCAAATGGATTTTTCATACATAGTACAATGTTATATATTTCATCAGTACATAGTCGTGGAGAAATATTTTCTGAAATAAATTTCCTTTTGATAAAAAGTTTGTTTTCTGATATCAAGTAAAGTAAAGTAAAAAATTAAAACCACATGATAAGGACAGTAGCCTGGCCCTGATTGTAATTTTTAAAACCTGTCCACATTCATAATGCTTCTGGTTAGTATTTAAATCTACATTTGCAGTATCAACTCCCCCCAATGTGTACTACTCTATATTCACACTCATGTAAATGTTATTCATGTGTAGCTTTTAATCCTGATTCGACACAACCATTGTACAGACCAGTAGTTAATCTGCAGTCCACTTAGTCAATTCCTGAATGAACGGTTCACAGTAAACGTAATGAATGTTCATCTCAATTGGTCATATATTGAGACGTTGATTACTCTCGCTAGGCCTTTAATCTCCTTCCATTGTCTTTGCGTTAGTCTTAAACCTAATCTTAATCCCAATCTCGAATTCCATGCTGGTTTTGAGAAGGGGGACGGGATGGTGATATTCTAAAAACCCATGGGATGCGATGACTTGGGCGTATGTAAATAGCGTTTGCATAAATACAATTTTCGTGTGGTGGTGAAGGTGTGGATGGATGAGGGTTTCCTTGACTCAGCCCGAGCTCCTCCCTTCGCCTCTCACCGGCCTTGTCTCATTGGTTGCTTTGGGTTTGGACCTGGAGACCGAACGCGAACAGATTTATCGCTTTGTGGATCGACTTCACTCGACTGTGATGTATGTCCATAGATGTGGCGGTCAGACAGGCTTTGAGTTGATTTGTACATCCGGCAGTCTGTTTGTAAGGTGTTTCTGGAAGAACCAACGAACCATGGATTGACTTGTAGAACCGTGATATTTGAAGTCTCTCCGGTGAGGACTTTGTCTGATCATTCGACCCTCTATCCCTTGGTTCTGTCTGCCTTGATGTGCACCGAGAGCGTTCGTGTTTCTACGTCTAATCTCATATGTAAATTGCATGCCATTTTCGTACAGAATAATAAGCTATGGTGTAATTCTCATTCAGAATGATTCCATTCTGTTTCTACGGTCGAGAGTTTCCGCACCCTCTCAGCGATTCCTATACGCATCCAGCCTGGAACGGCTGGAAGAGCGTCCAGGGAAAGGATACTATAGACCCGCTGTGAAGATGATGATATAATTGGATGTAACAGTCGTGACGATTGTTGTTGGCCAAGGATGATATGAAAGGACTACGCAGCCATCGGCATAATAATGTACCAGGCTTATCGTTCACATGTTGTCAACCTGAATAGAAGCTGGCTTCCCCATGGGCCCTATATATGATATATTCATTGGGTCCAAAAGAAAGCGTTGTTGCTTTTTTTCTCAACTTGATGCCAATGGTTTAGCTGTTTCCGTTCATTAGACGGTGTTTATATAGTCCCCATCTCGGTTCAAAAGGAGGGACATGTGCACGAAAATTGCTAGCATCATCGGCTTACATTTACAGTAAGAATGATGCCCTCAGCGTTGATGGAACGGGAGCTCTTCCGGGCAGTTGGCGTCTCAATGTATTTGACGAAAGGGACTGTGGTCAAATGAAGTATTCACAGAGATAGATATACAGACATAAGGTCTGCATTAATTACAGCGAGATGACACACCCGCGTGGTGGATACATGTAATCCAAGAATGTAATCAAATGATAAGTGTACACTGTAATGAAATGTCCCTCTCAGTTTCACTGGTCGCTTGGGAATATGACGTTTAGTAGAAGGACAGTGTCCTGTATGTGTGTGAGCTTAGAGAGACAGAGTCAGAGAATGGCCCAGACACAGAGACACAGACTGGCCCTGGAGGCTTGTTCTCTGCTCTCTCTCTCTCTCTCTCTCTCTCTCTCTCTTTTCATGTCTCCATTTCGCTCTTTCTCTCTCTCTTAAATACTTTTTTCTCGTTCTATCTCTTTTCCCATCTTTGGTCTTTGTTGTCATGGCTCCCACAGACAGGGGGGCGGGGGCTTACTGTATGTCATCTGGATGGAGGAGCCATTTGATTGTGCTACTATGAAACAGGCTGGCCCATGGCACTACTAGAGGCTCGTCTCCAAATGAGATTAGTGGACTTCACATATGGTCTCTAATCCTGATTCCAGGGGCACTTAAACTATTTCCCTTGAATGGCTCTCTACTTCCTATTAGATAAAGCCGTATTACACCACATCTTAGTTACTGGAAGCCACAAAGATTACCTCAGCCTGTTAATTATGGAGTCCTCTATGCGTTTATAGTAAAGTCCTCTATGTGTTTATAGTAAGGTCCTCTATGTGTTTATAGTAAAGTCCTCTATGTGTTTATAGTAAGGTCCTCTATGTGTTTATAGTAAAGTCCTCTATGCCTTTATAGCGGAGTCCTCTATGTGTTTATAGCGGAGTCCTCTATGAGTTTATAGTAAAGTCCTCTATGCGTTTATAGTAAAGTCCTCTATGCGTTTATAGTAAAGTCCTCTATGTGTTTATAGTGGATTCCTCTGTGTTGTGTAGCAGACTTTCCTATGCCTTTATGATTTTATGAGTCTTACAAGTTTATCGGCTAATGTCCATGGTGTTCAAATGGGCATTAACATTGTTTGGTGATGTTATAACAGTAACCTGTAACCATTTGTCATCGCTCTGAGCCAAGTCTAAAAATGCTAACACACACACAAACAAACACACACCTACACACAAACATACATATACACGCAAACACACGATGCACATATGTCTGGGCACTGAAACACCCGTTGTATGTAGACACGCCACATGTAAAGCATTACACCCAGGAAGGAACCGAGACACGAGTACAAAAACTACACGCAGACACGCCTACACAAAGGAAGTATACCGGACAGGACGTAAAGTCAACGTGAATAAAGTGTACCAGGTGTTTGCCACACTGTGACCAAATCCTGTATGATCTTTGATTGAATTCAGATCAGGCTGCAGAAACTGGCTAGCGTGGTACAGGGCAAGGATTGGGAATTAAAGCTCGGCAATTCCTGTTCTCGCCCATCAACGTGTGTATGAAACTGTGTGTATAAAATTGTGTGTAAAAGTGTGTGTATAAAAGTGTGTGTAAAAGTGTGTGTAAAAGTGTGTGTGTAAAAGTGTGTGTGTAAAAGTGTGTGTGTAAAAGTGTGTGTGTAAAAGTGTGTAAAAGTGTGTGTAAAAGTGTGTATAAAAGTGTTTAAAAGTGTGTGTAAAAGTGTGTGTATAAAAGTGTGTTTTAAAGTGTCTGTAAAAGTGTGTGTAAAAGTGTGTATAAAAGTGTGTATAAAAGTGTATAAAAGTGTGTGTAAAAATGTATAAAAGTGTGTGTAAAAGTGTGTGTGTAAAAGTGTGTGTAAAAGTGTGTGTATAAAAGTGTGTGTATAAAAGTGTGTGTAAAAGTGTATAAAAGTGTGTGTAAAAATGTGTGAAAAGTGTGCATAAGAGATACAAACCCTGATGTTAGTCTTACATGTTTTTGGACTTTTTTTGGAGCCTTGTATTTGGAAACCTTGTAAGGGGATCTGTGTTTTTTCCTGATTTTGTTGGATTATTTCATGTCTTTTCGTGTACTTAATTGAAAAAAATTTAATATCCTGCCTTGGAAGTGACATGTGGTAGGTTTTTAATTAATATGAAGCATGATAGAAACAACAGTGGCTCGGGTCCAGGGTGTGATGTGATCCAGGAGGGGGTTCTGATGAGGGCAGCTCAGGTCCAGGGTGTGATCCAGGAGGGGGTTCTGATGAGGGCAGCTCAGGTCCAGGGTGTGATCCAGGAGGGGGTTCTGATGAGGGCTGCTCAGGTCCAGGATGTGATCCAGGAGGGGGTTCTGATGAGGGCAGCTCAGGTCCAGGGTGTGATCCAGGAGGGGGTTCTGATGAGGGCAGCTCAGGTCCAGGGTGTGATCCAGGAGGGGGTTCTGATGAGGGCTGCTCAGGTCCAGGATGTGATCCAGGAGGGGGTTCTGATGAGGGCAGCTCAGGTCCAGGGTGTGATCCAGGAGGGGGTTCTGATGAGGGCTGTTCTTGGCTTGGCTGACTCACGACAAACTTTTCCTATCCTGTCACCAAGCCGGAAGATCAGTCTGGGTAGTACTGGCCTCTGGGCGCCTATGGGCCGGATGAACAGACCAATTAGACACGCCCATCTCATGCTCATTATGCATACTGTGCTGTAGAATTGGAAACATGTCCAAATACCCACCAAGCCCACAGACCAGCGTGCTTTAGTGCTCTCAGCAAGATCACAGGATGAACAGATGCTAGCACAATCTCCTTCCCACCCAAACAAACACACACACACACACACACACCCACACACACACAGATGCACACACATGCACACATACACACACACATACATGCACACACACACACACACACGCACACACATATTCATACACACACATACACACACACACACGCACACAGATGCACACACATGCACACATACAAACACACATACCTGCGCACACGCACGCGCGCGCACACACACACATACACACATACACGCACACACATATTCATACACACACACACACACACACACTATAATGCTAACAGCTACACTCGGAACAGCAGGCAAACATCCTATCTTAGCTCATAAGAGCCGTCGTTCATCTAAACATTGGCAGCATATCTGTTACACGTGTGTCAAGTGAAAACGTTTTAAAACACTCCTCATTAGCTCTTAGAAATTGTCTTGTCTGCTTGGCAGCCTGACATCATGCTTTTGTTATAACTAACTCAGTGTGCTGGTGGTTGTAGATGCTTTCTGTTTACTGTGTTTATCCAATTCTTGCAAATGCACGGATATAAAACATTCACATATTGCTGTGCACAGGCCACGTTGAACATAAATGTTTGCATAAGTGAAGCCTCTAGAAACTATGACACAACTTGTGGTGTCTCTAGCAGCTCAGCAAATGCATAAAGTATAGCTTTAACTTTAGAATCAAATCCTTAATAGTTCGAATGCAATTTAGCCCTGAATATTTTTGTTGGGGAAAATGTAGTGTATTATGTGAAAAACATGCTATGCTTTGCTGTAAATTATGGACAGAGCTTGACTTTATGTATTTTCTACAAGTCAGATCCCATTCATATCTTACCTGGATTTGCCAGAACAGCTAGAAGATATGTGTTGCCTGTGTAAATCTAAATGGGAGTTTGTTCGTCTCTGTGATCTGATATTCCACGTCTGTTTTTATGATCAAGGCCCAAATGCAATAACTGTTATATTAGGCAACGATATCAAACACATATCAAGTCCTCTCATGTGGAGAGTTGCTGGGTTTGCAGTCGTTTCATCTAAGATGTTAATTACAAACCAAGGAAGTTAGGCATTTTAAACTAAACGCATGCGTTACTGTATGAATGACAAAACAGTGTCTCTCATGGGCCAAGTTTTCAGTTTTAAGAGACCTTACAATGTTGTGCCAGGAAGAGGCTAATATTATGGTTCTGAAACTGGTCCAGTAAGCCAGGGTCTTATGATATACAGAAACTGGTCCAGTAAGCCAGGGTCTTATGATATACAGAAACGGGTCCAGTAAGCCAGGGTATTATGATATACAGAAACTGGTCCAGTAAGCCAGGGTCTTATGATATACAGAAACTGGTCCAGTAAGCCAGGGTCTTATGATATACAGAAACTGGTCCAGTAAGCCAGGGTCTTATGATATACAGAAACGGTTTAGATTAAATTGTCTATTAGGACCATTTAACTGAGTGACTGGCTTCCTCTCTTATCATCTCCCCCCCTCCATCTGGGAGCCATTGTTTATCCCCACTTTAGACCTCTCTCTCTCATCCATTACTTCTCTCTCTCATCCCTCACTTCTCTTCATCATCCTTCACCCCTCACCTTTCTCTCTCTCACTTTTCTCTCTCTCTCTCACCTCTAACACCTTTCTCTCTCTCACCCCACACCTTTCTCTCTCTCACCTCTCACCTCTCACCTTTCTCTCTCTCACCTCTCACAACATTCCCTCTCTCACCTCTCACCTTTCTCTCTCTCACCCTACAACTTTCTCTCTCACCTCTCTCTCTCACTCCACACCTTTCTCTCTCTCACCTCTCACCTTTCTCTCTCTCACCTCTCACCTTTCTCTCTCTCACCCCACACCTTTCTCTCTCTCACCTCTCACCTTTCTCTCTCTCACCTCTCAACTTTCTCTCTCACCTCTCACATTTCTCTCTCTCTCACCCCACACCTTTCTCTCTCTCACCTCTCACCTTTCTCTCTCTCACCCCACACCTTTCTCCCTCTCACCTCTCACCTTTCTCTCTCTCACCCCACACCTTTCTCTCTCTCACCTCTCACCTTTCTTTCTCTCACCTCTCAACTTTCTCTCTCACCTCTCACCTTTCTCTCTCTCTCACCCCACACCTCTCTCTCTCGCCCTTTGGGATTATGGGTATCTGTCCACCATCTGGTTGTTCTCCATTCTCAGACATCCCAGACACCTCATCCTGGTTGTGACTGATGATCAGCTGCCTCTAGGGGGCCTGTAGAAGTGAGAGCACATGGATGGTTTACACGGAGCTATTCTTTGTTTTTATCTTTTCAGACGGGACCAGCCAGCGGATCTCTGGGAACTATTTAATTGTCCACTGATCTGAGGATGCCGGATCAAACACGAAGCATGGAAATGTTGCTTGGGGTTATGTGCGCGACCTATCAATCAGTGTGTAGGGAAGGAAACGGGAATGTCCTGGAATGTGGGGAATCCCAGACCTCCTCGTGAGTGGGTGTGGCCTGGTGGGCGGGCGGAGCTCTTCTCCTACTCACCTGGTGAAAGGGGAATGAATACAAAAACAAGGGTGTCCTACTAACTCAACAGGATCGACCTGGATCCTGTTGGGCTCAATTGTCAGATCTTGGCCCAGATCACCACTGGACTCTTGGTTCAATTCCCGCTGACTGCATATGTGGAATGCAAATCCTCTGCTCAGTTGCATCACAACTTGATAGCAGAAAGTCTTGTGTCCGGTCAGAGGATGACGATGATGTCTAATCTGTTAGTTTGTTCCAGCTGTGCTCCCTGTATTGGGAGGTAGCACTTGTGTTGCCCTGAAGGACAATTGGTTCTGGCGATTGATTAGTTACCACTCAATTAACAGTCGTCATCTCCATAGGTTATTCCTTGTTGTGAGGAATGTTCTTGTAGCTAAATGTTAAACGCAAGTTTCAATATGTTTGTTTTAATCTGTTCTGATTGTGTAATCACACGCAGAGAAGTTCAAATACATTACTGATCATATCAATAAGAAATGAGTGCAAATAAATTTACATCTTGTCACGACTAGGTGAAGGTGAAAAAGGCGGAATAAGCCAGGAGGTGGTAGCGTTTGAGGTGTTTTAATTTCTCGGATTTACCAATACGAACAAACGCACAAATAAAATAATACCGGTACCCAATGGCAACTGTAAATGAACAAACAAATGAACAAAGTGCATAGAATCAATATACTCTCTCTCTCTCGTACTCCCACAACACAGCCTACATGACATGTAACAATATCACACCAAGACAGTGTACACAGAGGGAATTGATATAGTCCGTCCTAATGAGGGGATGGGCACCAGGTGCGTGAGATAACATGACAGCACATGGAAGTGATTAACACATAAACGGAGATGGCTAGAAGGCCGGCGACGACGAACGCCGAAGTCCGCCCGTCGCCGCTCGTGGAGCATCCGAGGTAAGTCGTGACACATCTTGGTTGAGTTTTCCGGAACCGTTCTTTTACAGACGTAGCGCATTGTCACATCGAGTGTGTTTCCAGAAACACAGGTCCTCGTGTTTAAATCAGACAAAAGGTTGACATAATACACACGTGTTGAGTAAGACAAATGCTACAGCTTACAAAACATCTGTTTGATTTTCAACAACCAATTAATCACATCGTGCCATCGTGTCACATCACCAGCGTGTTATTGGCTAATCCTAGAGGAACTCTCTCCCCTTTCATGGGAGACTGCCTTGTGCATTAGGTGAATGGAAAATCATTCAAATGAATCCCTATACTGTATTTCTTCCTACATGTGCATTAGCCGAGTTGGCTTATGTTTTTAATAGTTGTCAGATTTATAATTAATGTAAGGCTAATATTTCATAACAGTAAATCACAGTTGCCCTTATAGTAAGGGACAATTTAGCGTAGGATGCAAAATGTAATAATTACCTCAGAACGTGGTCAAAAGTTAGTACCATGTCGTAATGATCAGTTTCACTACCTGAATCTAATTTCACGTATCTGACATAAAAAGAGGTTGTTTAGAATATGAAATGGATTCCCAGAAACTGCTGTATCTGCGTGGACTGAAAAGTACCTCGACACAGAAGTCACATTTTGCAGAAATATCCCATTCTTTTCTTTCCCGTGTCTGTCTGGCTCACATGAATCTGCTGGTATGAAATATTACTGTATGGCAAATGACTCCGACATTTACTATGTGATCATATTGGAATGCAGCATTTGATAAGTGTCAGCGATTCTGGAAAACAATGAAGTCACAAAACTCCTACCACCCCAAAATAAAAATTTAGCTAAAAGCGAGGACATTAGGAACAGCTGTAAATCACACATGAGTCCGGGATAGCCAGTAACGTTAAACAAAACAAAGCTGTCATAATGTCACGAAGACAGTTGTCTTTAATACAAACTAATATATCCATCACTTAGACTTAGCCTTTGGAACGTTGAAATCACGGTGGTCTCAGTGGACCTTGTTTAAAAGCTGATGGATTGATTGCATAGTGGATAGGGTCAGTAACCAACGTGGTGCTGGTTTAAATCCCAGAGCCCATGAGGTAAAAATCTCTTCTATTATTCCTGAATGGTCTGGTGATACGTCGTCTAAACTGTGCGGACTGTGTACAAAACATGCTGTCGTTTTGAAACCATTCATCCAATACCCCTAAATAAACTGTGACAGCCTTCAATTTCAGAATACTTTCGGAGTTCACTGTACATCTGGCGTGCACGTGCACACACACACACACACACACACACACACACACACACACACGCTCGGCCTCTCCCTGGTTCTTTCAGAAGTAATTGTTTCCCTCCACTGCTGTCCTCTGACCAGGTGAGTGGACGTGAGATGCTTCGGAACGTAGCGGCATACGAGATAACCGGAGCATCATTTGGAATGCAGATGGTGTTACGTGGGGGGTGGTCCGGCGTTCCCCCGGTTCTCCTCACTAGGGTTGCTACGGGGCCATCCATCAGGCCTGTCAACGGGCAAACTTCCCCCCTTGTTCCGGTTACCACAGGCACATCTGCGGAGAACACACCGTGAAATGACGCGCCTCCCGCCCTGTCTCCGGAGCCATCTGCACCGCGCCCGACCCCTCGCAGCTCGGTGATGCCCCTCTTATCTGCCCCCCTGCTGCCGCGGGCCGGCTCCGGCTAGCGCGCCGTTCGTCCGCCGTGCCAGCGACTGCTCCATTTTCCGGGGCCGCGCGCGGAACGAACACAACAGAAGCTAGAGGCCTCGTCTGTTATGTTAGCTTCGGCATCACATGTTCAGTACCAAACCCGTGTTGTGTTTGTCCCCGACCAGCTCCACTCACCAACCATGTAATGGGTTTTCATTACTGAAGGAAACCACCGGCACATTCCGCTTAGTGTAAAAACCACGCGCTGATAGCACCGCGACTAATTGCTTTTCCTATAAGACATTGAAAGACGCTCTGCTAAATACAACTCGTGACATAGCTCCGGTTAAATATTGGACACAACAATCCGGGTTATTTCGACTTTCGGCCAGACGGGTTTTGTGATCAAAGTTAAATGAGTCTTTGTGACTTACAACAAAAGAGCAGATGACCCGGACTTATTTTCACTCCCATCGGCGGTCGAAAAATAAGCACATTAACGTTACGTTCTTACTAAGTCACTGCCCTTTGAAATAGTTGTCGATATTCCTTCTCATTTCTTAGTGTGCAATTTCAAGTTGAGTGGCGGTTTCATAGCAGCGATGCCCAGAGGGTTCCGAAGAATGTAGTATTTGGACCTAGATATGTCATCCGATTCATAAACCGCCAAGACATCCACACTACACGCTTATCCAGGAATTCAGTGAAATAAATAAATCCTGGAGCTGCGTCAATACGCTCGGCCCCTGTGGGACCCCAGTCTTGGCTGGTTGTGGAACAGTCTGGACTTGACTCTGGTCTGGAGGGGAACATACGCACTGTAATGTCTTGCTTTAAATGTTGTGTTCGACCTCTCCCCTCTTAATGACCTGCCTACCGACCAGTGTTTGCACCACAAAATATGTCAATTTTTTTTAAGTAGCCTTGTTTTTTTTCAATGCATTTCTAGGCACTAAAGCAATACACACAAACAATTGTATTATTTTAATGTATTTTGTAAATCTGCTTAAGCCCTGAATCTCACAATAGATATATCCATCTTAAAACATTCCCATATGTGAGCTTAGCAGATATTGCAAATTGAAGTCAAACACGGACAAAGACTTTCTCGAACAATGAAAACACAAGAAGCAACTGCCAAATATCTTCACTGCCTCTAAGGAGACAGAAACATGGAGTGACAGTAAGAGAGGGAATTGAGAATATGTGAGACAGATAAAAGGAGAAAGCTTTTGGAAAATGAAACAATCCGGTCCTTATGTCAATTCAGACTGGATGTTTCTTTCTCGCCGTTTTCTACCGCCTCTTTATTTTCCCAGTGTCTCCGGAAAGCCAATCTAGTCTTGCTTTAGGCACTGCTCTCGGAAGTCAAGCCAAACTCTGTGCCTGCTAACACCCTGAATCTATTCAGTTCTCCAATTCCCCCTCACACTCCTATCTGAATGTTATAGAGTACCTGTCCTTATCACTCAACAGGGATAGAGATTTGTATTAATTAATTAATAATAAGTCTAAATTCTAATTAAAATGTCGTTTTTGCGTCTTATTGGCTTAGAGGTCTTTCGTGTGAAAATATGCTGAAGTCCTCACTCGGGGGTTTAATTAGTTGGGCACTGTGTTACGTTCTGTGTTTGGTTATTGCGCACACCTGGTTTTAGTTGGTTAATTAGTAGGTCTATTTAGTTCAATGGGTGTGGTTAGAATTCGGTTGGCATGGTTCCTGTTTGTTGTCCAGTTACGGTGATACTGGGTGAGTGTTTGTCTTTTCGTACACCATAGAAACGTGACACGGGTCACTGAGGTCAGTGTGTTTGATCAACTCAGTGTCCCCAGTCAGACATGCCATTCATTCACTGGACCCCTCTAATGGGGCTGGCTGACTGAGTATCCCAGACTAACTCTTACAGATCACTGTCCCTTTTCTTTCTTAAATCTGAAGTAACTCCAGACCACTTGTTGCTGGGATGCCTGTTTTCACTTGTCAATCCAACTGTGTATGGTGTCAGAGTGCCTCCTACTCACTCTTTCAACACGAGATGTGTCATTATGACGCTGTCCTCCTCTCCACACCTCCTCTCTCCAGATCCTGCCTTGCTTCTCTTCCACTTTTTTATCTTTGAACACGTGTGTGTGTGTTAGACTATGTGTGTGTGTGTGTGTGTTAGGCCGTGTGTGTGTTAGGCCATGTGCACACATACAAACTCACATACACATGCACATGTTTGATCTCTTACCCCATCTGCACTCTCTCCCTTTCTCTCCTTCCACTCCACGTCTCTCTCTCTCTCTCTCTCTCTCTCTCTTCCACCTCACGTCTCTCTCTCTCTCTCCTTCCACCTCACGTCTCTCTCTCTCTCCTTCCACCCCACGTCTCTCTCTCCTTACTCCCCCTGTCTCTCTCTCCTTCCACTCCGCGTCTCTCTCTCCTTCCACCCCACGTCTCTCTCTCTCTCTCCTTCCACTCCACGTCTCTCTCTCCCCCTCTACCACATCTTTCCCTCCACACAGTGCTTGCTAACACATTCTCTCTGTGTCTTCCGATTCTAAACGTCTCTCTTTCTCCGCCCTCCCTCTCTCTCCATCGTCCCTCCTCTCTCTCAGATCCAGCTATAGCTCCCGGGTCTACCTTTGGTAGAATGCTGACTGCGCACAACCTCAACAACATGTTGTGCTCTTAAGACTAACATTGCTAACGATCGCTAATGGACCTTCTCTTCAAACCTAATCGCCAATAGTCACTCCAGGGGGGCCAATCGTTACCACGTAAGATAAATATTCACCATAGGTCCCGCATAGAATATTCAGCACTTTGTCTGATTAAAGGTAGATATAGTAACTGAATTAACGACTTGGAAAGATACTGGAAAGCCCTGTATTCCAAATAGCGCCCTATTCCCTACATAATTCATTTGTTTTCACTTAGACCCCTAGTTTGCCAGTAGGGATCTGTGCATAAGTAGGGTACAGCATAGGGAACAGGGTGGCATCTGGGACACGAGCCTTTTTCAGACCATCACTACCATCTGAAATGGCCCCTGGCCATATGGATGTCTGTTCGCTGACTCTGCAATAGCTAACTCTGTCTCGTGCGCCACGCTGCGGCCATGTCCTCCTCGGGTCATGTTCAATGCTCTTCTTTGTGTGCTTCTTTCGCTTCACTGTGCTATGGCGGTTCACCAGGTAAACAGCGATGATCTTTTGAAGCTAAGAACACATAAGTGTCACAGTGGATTTTGTCACAGAGTTTTTTGCGAGGTGCCTTTCTGGTCGGTCACACGCTGACTTCTAATTGGGCGATGAACAGAAAGGGGTGTGTTTGAAGGGAGATGGAGGGTAAGCCCATCTGGGTGGCTTTGAGTTGGGCCGGCACAGAAGGAGGCGGTGTTTCCCCCTGCTTCAGAAGGCCCCCGGAGACTGGCACACAGGATGTCGTGGGGTTGGGATTGTAACAGAGAGATAAGAGACGGTCACTCCAGGTTTAAGGAAGTCGGGAAGGTACACAAATGCCTCTGGTTTCTGCCTAATAAGCACAGAGGAAGACGTGAGGAGATTTATCGGACGAAGACCGAGGCTTTAATACAAAGTAAATGTCGCTGTATTGTGAACGCATGTTAAAAGACCGGGGAAAGATATGGACCTTTCAAGGCTGTCCGGTTCCCTCGCTGCTCAATCAGTAGAGCGCGCCTCGTCAGAATTAACCACTATTTAAACTCGCTGTTGTTATTGCCAGTTAAACGGACAAATGTTAGAATCCAGCCGGGTTGAATACATACTTTCTAAATTCGGCGGACGGTAATTCTAAATTTAACTCCACTGTCCTGTTATCTCGAACCGCACAGACAGTCTTATTTCATCTGACTTCACATCTATTTTATGTTCTGTATCTAGGTAGAGAAAGAGAGAGAGAAAGAATTGAAAATCACATTTGTGTCTTTGCTTTTTCAAAGAATCCAGGCCATGCCGCTCACTTGTGAGTGTTATTTCACAGGATTTATTTTTAGATGGACGCTGTGGAGATTGATTCATGTTCCAACTTCCTCCATGCTGGTGACGGCCTAGTATAATTAGTTCCCCAAAGTATAGTATCATTCACCTACCTCATTGGGCTGTCTGTTGATTGGACCTATATGTTTGTTAATGGCTGTCCTAATTGGTCACTGCAAATACATAGAAGTCACTGGGTGATTCATGTTAAAATGATGGATAGTGAAGAAACGGCGTTGTTCATATTAAAGTTCAATGACCGAGGTCTTCCGGTCAGATTTAGAAGGCATAGCTGACTGGTGGATGAGGTGCCTAGGGTTTTTCACCCACAGACTACCGAAGACAGATCCTGGTTGGATATGGCCATATTGTCATGGATAGAATAAACTGTGAGATGTTAAGGCCCGCTAAGGACGGAAAGTAATCTATCCCCCTAAAGCTTCTGAACGTCACACGGACCAGTCGTGGAGCTGATGCAAATCAGACATCTCCCTCAAAGCTGAATCCCAAAATGATTTGATCTGCTTATAGGCTTCTTACACATGTTATTAGCTCAGGGTTATCTTAGTCCAAAGCACAGAGCCCCCCTGAGATGTCGATACTAACACGGCTCCAGGGAAAGGTCAGCTAGCCCCGGGTTAACTGTGCATCCCTTGGGACTAAAATGATCTTTTAGATGTGGGCTCTAGAGGGTCTTAGACCTGGGCTAGGGTGCATTGTAACACACGCTGTTGGTCTAACTGCCAGATCACTGGCAAGTGTTGTAATCTCCGCTCCCTTCTATCTACTACAGCTGGGAAATCTCTCCTCTCCTGCTCCGGCGATCTGTAAATCAGCCTCTTACTCGGGTTGGACCTGACCGACGAAGAGGAGGGGTCCAGTCCCCTTCAGTTATGACAGAGCGGTTGACATCAAATAGAGAAAAGAAAATAGTCAGAGGACACAATGGTAAAAGAGAGGAAACTGGGAAGGGGGGAAAAGGCGGCGGAAGAGGCGAAAGAGAGACTGACGGAGAATAGTGAGAGCGGTGGAGGGTGGGGGGGTTGGGGGGTAGGGGTCTGGGGGTCTGAGAGCACACACCCGTGGGAGATTGTAGAGTCAACGCACACCTTCTCCTTTTACCGAGTGAAGACGGAGGAATGTCAGCGGGACCTTCACGGCCTGAGAGTGGCTGTTCTGTCGTCGTTGTCTTCGCTCTCTGTAACTTCAGACGGACAGCGGGTTATGGAGAACGCGAACGTTTACACACTCGTAGGTGTACAGTCGCCTACGCATCTACGGATTTATATTACGTTGAGTCTCAGCCGTGTGTCTGATATACAACCCTCCTGCCGTCCACTGGCAGCAGACGAGACTGCAGCGCTGTTGTCTGTTTCTCTGTCTGGGTTTGTCATCAGAGGAATTCTATGAAAGCCTGATTGTAACCGAAGTGTGTGTGTGTTTGTGTGTGTGTGCACAAATAATGATGAATGTCAGTGACATAAGGTGGATGAGATGAGCAGACACTGTGTGGGTTTGTGTTTGTCTGTGTGTGTGTGTGTGTGACAACCCTAAACATACCGCCACCACAAACCCAACATACCTCTCTGTGTATAAGTCCCGGGATTACCTTCTCTCTATACGGGGTACACTGAATCCTTCTCTCTATACGGGGTACACTGAATCCTTCTCTCTATACGGGATACACTGAATCCTTCTCTCTATACGGGGTACACTGAATCCTTCTCTCTATACGGGATACACTGAATCCTTCTCTCTATACGGGATACACTGAATCCTTCTCTCTATACGGGGTACACTGAATCCTTCTCTCTATACGGGATACACTGAATCCTTCTCTCTATACGGGATACACTGAATCCTTCTCTCTATAAGGGATACACTGTAGGACACAGCCAACGATACACCATGAGGGCTAGGCGATACTGTGCCAGTAGCCCATAACCCGAACCATCGAACAAACCGTGTAAACACTTCGGGTCGAGTTGCATTTTGCTCTGTCGCGTTCCGCGGGCCAAGTGTAATCTCGTAATATCACTTCTCTCCGTAAACCACAGCGTCACAGTGCTGGAACATTCGTCATCGTGTCAGAATTAGAATCCGTCTTATTCGCCAAGTCTGTTTACACACAAACACACACACACACACAAGGACTTTTTTCTGACCACTAGATTTTCTGTGGCGGCCCTGAAGATGTCCCGATCAGTACAGTCCAGACAATCACGTAGAGACTCTTTGGCTTCAGTGCTCCACGTTTTTGAACTTGCTACAACAGGCTTGGAGAGTTTTAATATTTGGCTGTACAGTTACTCTGAGAGGTCCAGTTCGGCACGGGCCACAACATGGCAGGCATTCTACACTGTAGTGTAACAGTGGTCTAGAGAGTTTGCATCTCTGGTCGGGATATTAATAACTCGTTCGTGTTTAGGAAGCTTGTGGATCAGGTTACCTTTGTTAAAGTCGCCAAGGACGATAACTAGAGAGTCCGGGTGTAGACGCTCAGTCGCCAGTGTTTGTTCAGCTAGCAGCCTTTGTAAACACCAGCCAGAATGAACGATGAAAATTCCGGTTGAATGTCTTGCAGTTAATGAATTCTGATTCCAGTTCAGGAGAAGGATGGCTGTTATGTCGTTGCACCATTTCTCACTGGTGTAGAAGCTGATTCCAGCACCTGTTGTTACGGCAGAGAGACGTGAGCTTCGATCCGCCCGGAGGAGTGAGAAGCCGGGCAGGCTCGTCCCAGAATCTGGCATGCAGTCACCAAGCCACGTATTCGTGACACACCTAATTTATTTTATATGCCATTTGCACACAGCGTACTGTTGCTACCTCCTGCCTACACACTGCTAACTATTAACCTGATTTGCCATTTGCACAACGCATTCCGTTTGTACTCCTCAGTGCTACCTCAGGCCCTACACACAGCTAACACATTTATTGTTTCATTCGCTTGCACAATGCGGACTGTTGTACTATTCATTTACAACTTGCACAGATGTTTTCGGCTCGAATCGCCCTCTGCCCATTTTTTTATTGAATACCTGCACATTTACTTATCCTTGTCAATTGCACATCCTTAATGAGGTGTACTCTGTCTCATTTGACTCACACATTTGGCTCATATATCGGGTTGCGCGTGAGTCATATACATTCAAAGTTAGGCGTTAGGCTTTAGTGGTGCAACCTTTAACTCTACTACATTTCCAATGCTGAATTAAAACGCAATTCTCTTCTGTGTGTGACTTCAACCAAACACTTGACTTGGACTCAACACAGACTGAGACAACAAGTCTTGTGAATTGACTCAGACTTGAGCATACAAAACTTGGGACCTGGGAGTTTAATGACTTGACTTGGGAGGTCTGGAATATGGATTGAAACCCGGCTCGAATGGACCTCTGGCCCTCTGTGGCTCCGGTTCTAGCGGGTTTATCCGTCACTGTTCTCAGACGGGGCGGGACACTTTTTACCTCCTATGGCTAATTTGCAACCTGAAATGGAACAAATCAGGAAAAAACTCCCGGGTTTTGCGAGAAATGTGCTCTTCAGAAAAGCATCGGCATTCATCAGCGGTGTGTGATGAGATTTTAATGGGCCTCTATGCACAGGCATCCTGAGACACCATCGCTGACCGCGCCAAGCCTGATCGCTCTTGACATGGTTTCTTCTAATTTACAGTCGGGTTTCGACCGCCTGTTACCACGGAGTTTCCTACGGCTCGGGTTTAGGGACGCACGGTTTCAACGTAGCTAATCCGAGAGCGTTGACGTGTCCCAAGTAGTACGCTAGTGCACAATGTAGGCAGCGGTGTGTTGTTTTGGATCGGTCCTGTATGCTCTGAATGTGAGCCGTCCGGCTCCTTAACAGGGCTGGTTCGCGTTAAGCTCTCCTTAGTGTGAACTGGAATCTTTCAGTAGATGCTACAGTCGACCGCTTTAAATCAAAGGAACTACAAGTTCCGGATCCCGGTGCCAGTTTGGTCATGGCTAACTTTTCCCGTCTCTCTCATTCCATTACGTCGGATGAGCCCCGAGGGAGTTTCTCTGCGGTGTGGCCTAGATGGGATGCCGTGGGGATTAGCCGCACACTGGGTGGAAGCAGATTCCTGTTCTTACCGGTAGCGTTACCGCATTACTTTTAATGGATTACATCACAGATGTCTCATTCATAGCGGGATCTCCGATCATTCAGCATGATGTCCGCTGGACTGTTGGTTGTGGTTAGGATGTGTCGTGTATCATATGTTTCTAGTGATGCGTCGCCTGGCATGAACGCAACCAGTAATGATGTTTCTGATTGGTCGTCGCGAATCACGCTCACGTGCCTCTTGTGTCTTTTTGTCCACTTTGGAAATAATTGGAGCGTCCAAACGTGAACTGTGCCCCAAGCGATTTGGAGTCTTTATTGTCTATTGTCAAGCACATTTGCATATTTTTGGCACAGCTGATAGAAATATTTTTGTTAGTTATATACAAATTGTTAAATAATTGGCCTAATTGCGCGTTCGGCTTTTCCTATAAATTGGTGAGACGAACTCACAATTTAAGTTGGGTATGTTTCGTTTTGATGGTAACCTGTATTGGAACGTACTTAATATGTCTATATATTTAATAGTAGTTACACCAGTCGCCCTTACTGAAGCCAAGCCGAGCTTTACTGACGCAGTTTTCGCATTGTTATATTCGGGTCATTTGACATTCCGGTAATCTCTTTACCATTCCTGTGGTTGAATATACTGTATGTGCTATAATACGGTTACAGAGTTGATCCAGATCAGTTTGCGTAACATGGGACAGCTTCAGGACGGTTCTCTCTGGTTCCTTATAGCACTCTGAAGGGGTAAAGAATGGGTTATTAAACGTTTACCGCTCCTTCGATAACCCGAGTGGGAGGGTTTTCCTGGCAATAATTTAAAATATTGTATTTCTTAATTCTGATGGAACGAAGACAGTATGTCAAATGAAACAATATTTTCTGGCTTTCGTCTTGAATTCCCTCGAATAGCGTCTGGAATTTATTTCCCGTTCACCAGCGACGGTTAGAGGAATATATGGCAATGGATATTGGTCCTCTGGTGAATTTGTAATGTGGAATGTGGATTCCTTTATTTTCCTCTCGTCTGTGGTGCCGAGAAGACTGCCCCCCCGCCCCTCCTTTTAAAAAGAGATAGGATCCATCTTGCTCACGAGGTTCATATGTGTTTTCGTTTTGAAATGATCAGATAAAGTCTCCGTCTCCACATCTGTCCGAGTGTCTGCGGGCGCACCGGGGCAACGATCTGTCGCGTTAACGTGACGTCGAGTGCTCGTGTGTCTCCGTGGTTTCTGCACGCCGTCATACGTGACATGGGTGTGTGGCGGGACGACGGTTGCTTTTGCGTCCTGTCAGAGTGAAAAATGACGGCGTGGCTAAATGAGGTGGGAGACATTAAAGTCTTACGGTCCAGGGACCGGTTGTGCCTGGATTGATGTGCTGCGATCGTGGCGTCACTCTCACCGAGTGCCCAGTTTTCTGCTACAAAATCCGAGTAAATAAAAGGTTGAGCGCGGACAATGTCTGTCTCAAACTGTCATTACAAGTTGAGTTGAACATTTTAGCCTGAATATTACGTTCGGCTGGTGCGTCGGAGAAACCACTGTGCCTTGGCCTTCGACGATATGTGGGTCCGCGGATTACGTCAGAGCTCACGAGACAACAGAGTCTCATGTGTAGCAGCGCGGCGTTATGTCATGGCTTCTGGTCATGGCGTGTACACTCTCCCTGCCAACGCTTCTCTTTTGGCCGTTATTGCAATGAGTCGCTCTCCTGTCCTCCTTTGAGGGGAATGACGTTTTTAGAGGCTACTATTGCCGTTTGAAATCCACGCTGTGGGGCCGCGCGATGGCAACGCCGCTAGGAAAAATAGATAATCGCTCTGTTTTCCATCGTCGATTTATTCGGACTCGTTGTGGAGGGGAATCGTCGGTGGAAGTGGCATTTGGCCAGAGCTTCTAGATGGGCTGTCTGCCCTGAAGTGTGCCCCTTCAAAGGATTTATCTTTTCCCTTTGACGGCTAGTCTGTTCTGTACCTGCATTTTTTTTTCTCAGGGTCTATAGTGTCACCATCATCTCCTACATCTCCTCACGTTAACAGACGATCACCAACGAACCAAACAGCCAAACGTTCCCAGTCCAATCCAAACCTTTCTGCTAAATCTCAGCAGAATGACGTCAGGTTAAACCTACAGCCTCAACAATACACAAGACATCTTTCAGCCGAGTGGTAATATAAATAAAGACTACACAAACATCACGGAGAGCATGTTCTCAGGCCTGCGCAACGACCTGCTACGGTAATTGCTCTGTCTGCCATTGATTGGCTCTTCGTTGGGTGGTGAGGTCACGCCCAATGGACCATCAAGGACAATGTGGCTGCACCCCGAGACGCTCCAGGGGCATCACTGAAAACCCGTTCCAACCCTCAGGACATCAGATTGGCAACTTCACCATCCACGTTCACTTTACTCCGATCTGTATCATAGAGCCGTCTGAACACTCACACACAGTAGATCTCAGACTTGAAATCAGTTGATACTTTGAGTCACATGTTTAACTGGTAATTGACATGGCATTATGAAATATCTGGCAGAAGGTGGAGCATAAGAAAAGGCATTAAGTTGAGTATAATGAATTTCACAGCAGCCAGATCACCACGCAGTTTATTGTAATGCATACGTCAGGGGTTGTCCTTTGAAGCAGGGTGGCAGAGTGGCCGAGTGGCAGAGTGGCAGGGTGGCAGGGTGGCAGAGTGGCAGCCAGACACGTCAGGTACTTGGCCTGCAACACAACCAGGTGGGTTATTGGAAGGGCCTGCTACAAGTCCTTAGGGCTTAGTAGTCCCCAGGTCAATGTGCTCATGTTCTCCTACGTTTAAATGGAGCAAGATACGTTAACGAAACGTTAAACACCCTGGTCCTCTACACCCCTGGCACAATATACCAACAGTGTAAAACTCCAAGGATGAGATGGGGGAGTGCAGTGGCACTGTGGCCCTATCCTGGCTAGGCCCCGGACGAGGCCCAAGAGCTGAGGATGACATATATCTACTGTTGGTTGGTAACTTCTACCTGATATTTGATTCGTGTTCCAGTTTTCTGTCTTGTTGCCAGAGTGCCTGCAGTCTCCCTGGTCAACTACTGCTGTGTAGAGTTGATTGAAGTTGCATTTACCAATAACATTTTCATCCACATCAGCTGAACACCCGAAGAAGACGTGCTTGATTTAAGATGAGCGCAACGCTCGTGAATAATTTTACGTTTGATAAAACAAAGAACACATTACTCATTATGTTACAGATTCATTTAGAGCCAGCTATGCTTGCTAGCTAGTGACAGTTCGCGAGCTGCTGACGTAATGTTTATGTAGCACTTCTGGGCTCGAGTGAATTGAATCATTATGGTTTGGTTTTGAGTGTCACTGCGTGTTAAGACAGCGTTAGAAATGAAAGGACGGCCACTGTTTCATTCCTCGATATTAGCTGATTTTAGGTAACAAAGCCATAACGTTGTTTGCGATCCAAATATGGGCATTTCAGAGACTGTTGCTGTAATTAGTTCTCAGAAAATAAATCAATGAAGTAATTCCTCTGTACTAGGTGTGTATTTGAGTGTGTGCGTGTGTTTGTGTGTATACCCTGTGAGTGTTTGAGTGTATGTCTGAGTGTTTATTATTTCTGGTGCCGGGTGTTTGGGGCAGCAGGAGGTTGCTTCCTCTTGTGTCCACCCATTAGTGGGTCAGTTTAATTGAATAAACAGCCATCAATACCATGCTGTGGACCAGTGATGTAGACACATATACACACACACACACACACACACAAACACCAATACACACACAGACACACACACACTGTCCCATAGCCAAAAGTTGCACGGAAACAAAGCAAGCCAGCGTTGCAGCCCTCCTCGGTCCCGTGAAGCCCTGTCATGACCAAGGTCTCTGGTGTCAACCCCCTGCCGGAGTGATCTATCAAGGGACAGCTTCAACAACATTATGGTGCCGCCGGCCTCAATCTGAGATGCGAGGAGCGACGGGATTCACACGGCCGTCCGACCTACACGAACGCCGCCAACCCCAACACACAGGCCCCTTTGATAAACCCCCCCCCGGCCCTTGTAAATGTGGGTTCAAATATGAAGCTCCGCGTGGTGTCTTCGGGAACCGACAAGCCCGAGGAGCAGGAGACGAGACCCGCTTCAAAGCTGCGGCGCGTTCTTGGCTGTTCACCACTCAACGGGGCGAGGGGGAAAGGAGGCCGTCCTTTTTGTGGCTTTGCAGAGGCTGAGATATAGTAGCGGGCGGGAATGAGACGTGTGTGTGTAGTTTAGACGGGCTCTGTATCAACGCTGGTGGGGGGAGGGGATCGGGTGGGTAATGGGGGCAGGTTGTGAGTCTTGGCCGGGCTCTGCGTGGAGCTGCCAGGCAGGAGGAAGTTAATATGGTCTGTGTTCTGAGGGGCTTGGCTCACCTTTACTCGCTGTGTGTGTGTGTGTGTGTGTGTGTGTGTATGGTTGTGGGTTTGTGTGTGGGTTCGTGTTTGTGTTTATGTGTGTGTGTGTGTTATATGTGCGTGGCAGCGTACTAAAGAGCTTGGCTGATACATAGCCGCCGGCCATGCCACAACACCCCCTCGAAAGACTTGCGGGCAGCACCAGCGATCCCGGGTACCGAACCTTCAACCTGTGCCAGGGCTTCGCCAGAGACCGTTCCTGCCACATTGACTAATGGGATGCGAACACGCGTGCAGAATCTTCAAAGCCTTCCCTCTCTGGTGATTAATCGATTGGAATAAGCATCTCTCTTCAGAGAGCCAGATGAGTTAAATGGCTACAGGATGTGAGGCGGGAGACCAAACGGTGATCGCTGGTAGGTTGTCTCTAGTTGAGCTCGTGTGGCACGGACTGGCGCCCGCGCCACGCATGGCAGCCATTTAGGCCACCTCGCCGAGCCCCCGCGAATCGGACTTCTCTCATCTCTACACGGCCGAGGACATGGTACTTTCTCTCTTCCAATCCTTTAATCATCTTTAGATGTTGCGGGTTTTTTGCCGTCGGCGTCAGTTAACGGAATACTTTTCCGTGGGGCATCGGTTACCCAGGGATGCCCTGGGACAGTCACACTGGCGCCTGTGACATCACAGCTTGTGTCTCCGTAGCGGCTCTGAGATGACGGAGCATTTCAGTCTGCGTGCATCGGTGTCTGTATGTATCGTGTGTGTGTGTTAAGTGATAGACACTGAGAACCATGGGCCCACCAATGACTCATTGAACACCATTGTGCCAATCGCCACAGACCAGGCTATTGCCGGACACGCATGACAAGAAGCAGTGTCTCTAAGCCTGACAGGTTAATAGCAATCCTCATTAAACCTGATATTAAATATGCCGCTTTTTAAAAGTCACCAAAAAACCGAAGGGCTGCGGAACACAACATAATTCACAACGCAGTTAATGTGCGTCCAATGTTTTGTTCTAACTCGAAGTCCGTCACAGGAGAAGGTTACAGTCTCGTTGCAGGGCTTGTCTGATGATGCAGAATAACCAGGAATGAATATGAGGCATAATAATTTGATACTAATGGAACAAAGCAGCTCTGCTTTAAAGAGGGTTGACATGGCATTAGGACTTTCCACTGAACACTTATATAAGGCTTTGAAGGAGTGCTTTATGAAAGGAACACCCAAGTATTTCTCAGCTTAAACCAAAGATATCTCTCTCACCATAACCCTGAGAAGACCTTTGGTTTTGGCTCTGTGTTTCTGCTACTCAAATTCTGCTACTCGGGTCTGGAACAGTGACTAGACCCTCAGTCTGGAACTGGGTTTGGAATTAGGTCTGTAACTATGGCTGGGACTTGGCTTAGAGTTGGGTCTGTAACTGTGACTGGAACTAGAAATGGAACCGGGTCTGGAACCATAACTAGAACTGAGTCTGGAACTGGACCCATGGAACTGGGTTTCGAATTTGGGCTGGAACTGCGACTAGAACTAGAAATGGAACTGGAACCGAGCAGAACGAGGCTGGTAACCATTAAATGATTGGTTGCCTGGGTCTGTAATCCACCAATGGGAAAACAAATTGGCTCTCGTTCTCTCCAGTCTTTCGATCCACTCTCTACATGTTGCCAACCGTCCAACTATTTAAAACACTTTTGGTGCCATGACCATGATGGGCATTTAAAACAAAGTGGTGATAAGTGGAGTTAGATGGCTGGCTGGTAGACAGAGTGTGAGCCGATACACACACGCATTCAGAGTAACACACACAACACAAATGCGAGCTCGCTCACACAGACACAGACAATACAAAAGCGAGCTCGCACACAAACACACACACACACACACGCACATCACAAATGCAAGTTCACACACACACACACAGACACACACAGTCACAGACACACAGACACACAAACATACACTCACCCTGACCGGCAAAATCAAGATAACTTCAACAGGGATCGCATACGCATATGATTAAATCCTGAGAGATGTCATTTTGAACTGTCCTTCATGGTAAGCAGAAAGGGAGAGAGTTTTAAATGAAGACAGGAAGATATTAACAAAATGCTTAATAGACCGACGCAGACATTTTGCTATTCTGGTGTCAAGGAACCGCAATACGGCCAAGGCTGGACGCATAAAGTAGTCCCTGGTAGCCTCAAATCCCCGATCAATCAGCCCTGCTGGTTTTTATCGCACATCAAAGGCCAGTCTGGATTAAACTTAAATGCCCATTTGAATAAACGGGAGGGCGTTCTGGTTTCGCATTGCTTCTCTGCCAGTCAGACAGCCTGGGGGGATGAGACGGGTGGTAGAGAGGGATAGAGATTGAAAAAGGATGCAGATAGAGGACGAGGCAACCGAGGGGAGAGAGTTCATAGCTCCTGCCCCAATGACATATTTAAACATTCGTCCATAACACTTTATATGGCAGCCACACACACACACACACACACACAGGCGCGCACGCAACAAACCGATACACTGTTCACACACACATGTCGAACATATGTTCTGTGTTTGTGTGAAGAGCTCTCTGCGCTGCATGGCGAGTGTGGAGTGGCCCCGGGTTGGGTGAGTGTGAGGAGGCCTCTGCCAGTCTGTTTGGCTCTCAGCACACTGATTAGAGAAAGGCCTATCAAGTTGCACCTCAGACACTCCTGGACCGGGTCCCAGAGCAGACTTGATTACCTCGTTAAGGCCATATAGCTCACATGCTAGTCTGCAGTTAAGGAAGTAGTGTGTAATTAGGGACGCAGAGCATAAAATAGGCACTTACACGTGTTACAGCCAGTGACTCATGAAATAGGACCCTAACCCATGTTACTACTATAGACTCATTATATAGGCCCCTAACCCATGTTACTACTATAGACTCATAATATGGGCCCCTAACCCATGTTACTACTATAGACTCATTATATGGGCCCCTAACCCATGTTACTATTATAGACTCATAATATGGGCCCCTAACCCATGTTACTACTATAGACTCATAATATGGGCCCCTAACCCATGTTACTACTATAGACTCATTATATAGGCCCCTAACCCATGTTACTACTATAGACTCATAATATGGGCCCCTAACCCATGTTACTATTATAGACTCATTATATAGTCCCCTAACCCATGTTACTACTATAGACTCATAATATGGGCCCCTAACCCATGTTACTATTATAGACTCATTATATGGGCCCCTAACCCATGTTACTACTATAGACTCATAATATGGGCCCCTAACCCATGTTACTATTATAGACTCATAATATGGGCCCCTAACCCATGTTACTATTATAGACTCATAATATGGGCCCCTAACCCATGTTACTATTATAGACTCATTATATAGTCCCCTAACCCATGTTACTACTATAGACTCATTATATAGTCCCCTAACCCATGTTACTATTATAGACTCATTATATAGGCCTCTAACCCATGTTACTACTATAGACTCATAATATGGGCCCCTAACCCATGTTACTACTATAGACTCATAATATGGGCCCCTAACCCATGTTACTACTATAGACTCATTATATAGGCCCCTAACCCATGTTACTACTATAGACTCATTATATGGGCCCCTAACCCATGTTACTACTATAGACTCATTATATAGGCCCCTAACCCATGTTACTACTATAGACTCATAATATGGACCCCTAACCCATGTTACTATTATAGACTCATTATATAGTCCCCTAACCCATGTTACTACTATAGACTCATAATATGGGCCCCTAACCCATGTTACTATTATAGACTCATTATATGGGCCCCTAACCCATGTTACTATTATAGACTCATAATATGGGCCCCTAACCCATGTTACTATTATAGACTCATTATATAGTCCCCTAACCCATGTTACTACTATAGACTCATTATATAGTCCCCTAACCCATGTTACTATTATAGACTCATTATATAGGCCCCTAACCCATGTTACTACTATAGACTCATAATATGGGCCCCTAACCCATGTTACTACTATAGACTCATAATATGGGCCCCTAACCCATGTTACTACTATAGACTCATTATATAGGCCCCTAACCCATGTTACTACTATAGACTCATAATATGGGCCCCTAACCCATGTTACTACTATAGACTCATTATATAGGCCCCTAACCCATGTTACTACTATAGACTCATAATATGGGCCCCTAACCCATGTTACTACTATAGACTCATTATATGGGCCCCTAACCCATGTTACTACTATAGACTCATAATATGGGCCCCTAACCCATGTTACTACTATAGACTCATTATATAGGCCCCTAACCCATGTTACTACTATAGACTCATAATATGGGCCCCTAACCCATGTTACTATTATAGACTCATTATATGGGCCCCTAACCCATGTTACTACTATAGACTCATTATATGGGCCCCTAACCCATGTTACTATTATAGACTCATTATATGGGCCCCTAACCCATGTTACTACTATAGACTCATTATATAGTCCCCTAACCCATGTTACTATTATAGACTCATAATATAGGCTCCTAACCCATGTTACTACTATAGACTCATTATATAGTCCCCTAACCCATGTTACTATTATAGACTCATAATATGGGCCCCTAACCCATGTTACTACTATAGACTCATTATATGGGCCCCTAACCCATGTTACTATTATAGACTCATAATATGGGCCCCTAACCCATGTTACTATTATAGACTCATTATATAGTCCCCTAACCCATGTTACTACTATAGACTCATTATATGGGCCCCTAACCCATGTTACTATTATAGACTCATAATATGGGCCCCTAACCCATGTTACTACTATAGACTCATAATATGGGCCCCTAACCCATGTTACTACTATAGACTCATTATATAGGCCCCTAACCCATGTTACTATTATAGACTCATAATATGGGCCCCTAACCCATGTTACTATTATAGACTCATTATATAGTCCCCTAACCCATGTTACTACTATAGACTCATTATATGGGCCCCTAACCCATGTTACTATTATAGACTCATAATATGGGCCCCTAACCCATGTTACTATTATAGACTCATTATATAGTCCCCTAACCCATGTTACTATTATAGACTCATTATATGGGCCCCTAACCCATGTTACTATTATAGACTCATAATATGGGCCCCTAACCCATGTTACTACTATAGACTCATTATATAGTCCCCTAACCCATGTTACTACTATAGACTCATTATATGGGCCCCTAACCCATGTTACTATTATAGACTCATAATATGGGCCCCTAACCCATGTTACTACTATAGACTCATTATATGGGCCCCTAACCCATGTTACTATTATAGACTCATAATATGGGCCCCTAACCCATGTTACTACTATAGACTCATTATATAGGCCCCTAACCCATTTTACTATTATAGACTCATAATATGGGCCCCTAACCCATGTTACTATTATAGACTCATAATATGGGCCCCTAACCCATGTTACTACTATAGACTCATTATATAGTCCCCTAACCCATGTTACTATTATAGACTCATAATATGGGCCCCTAACCCATGTTACTATTATAGACTCATAATATAGGCCCCTAACCCATGTTACTACTATAGACTCATTATATAGTCCCCTAACCCATGTTACTATTATAGACTCATAATATGGGCCCCTAACCCATGTTACTATTATAGACTCATTATATAGTCCCCTAACCCATGTTACTATTATAGACTCATTATATAGGCCCCTAACCCATGTTACTATTATAGACTCATTATATAAACCCCTAACCCATGTTACTATTATAGACTCATTATATAGGCCCCTAACCCATGTTACTATTATAGACTCATTATATAGGCCCCTAACCCATGTTACTACTATAGACTCATTATATAGGCCCCTAACCCATGTTACTATTATAGACTCATAATATGGGCCCCTAACCCATGTTACTACTATAGACTCATTATATAGTCCCCTAACCCATGTTACTATTATAGACTCATAATATAGGCCCCTAACCCATGTTACTACTATAGACTCATTATATAGGCCCCTAACCCATGTTACTATTATAGACTCATAATATAGGCCCCTAACCCATGTTACTACTATAGACTCATTATATAGTCCCCTAACCCATGTTACTACTATAGACTCATTATATAGGCCCCTAACCCATGTTACTATTATAGACTCATAATATGGGCCCCTAACCCATGTTACTATTATAGACTCATAATATGGGCCCCTAACCCATGTTACTATTATAGACTCATAATATGGGCCCCTAACCCATGTTACTACTATAGACTCATTATATAGTCCCCTAACCCATGTTACTATTATAGACTCATAATATGGGCCCCTAACCCATGTTACTATTATAGACTCATTATATAGTCCCCTAACCCATGTTACTACTATAGACTCATTATATAGGCCCCTAACCCATGTTACTATTATAGA
Organism: Dallia pectoralis; assembly: GCA_029465975.1. Taxonomy (NCBI): domain Eukaryota; kingdom Metazoa; phylum Chordata; class Actinopteri; order Esociformes; family Umbridae; genus Dallia; species Dallia pectoralis. The sequence goes on along the minus strand of CM055764.1, from coordinate 6,289,594 downwards.
CTCATAATATGGGCCCCTAACCCATGTTACTACTATAGACTCATTATATAGTCCCCTAACCCATGTTACTATTATAGACTCATAATATAGGCCCCTAACCCATGTTACTACTATAGACTCATTATATAGGCCCCTAACCCATGTTACTATTATAGACTCATAATATAGGCCCCTAACCCATGTTACTACTATAGACTCATTATATAGTCCCCTAACCCATGTTACTACTATAGACTCATTATATAGGCCCCTAACCCATGTTACTATTATAGACTCATAATATGGGCCCCTAACCCATGTTACTACTATAGACTCATTATATGGGCCTCTAACCCATGTTACTATTATAGACTCATAATATGGGCCCCTAACCCATGTTACTATTATAGACTCATTATATAGGCCCCTAACCCATGTTACTACTATAGACTCATTATATGGGCCCCTAACCCATGTTACTATTATAGACTCATAATATGGGCCCCTAACCCATGTTACTATTATAGACTCATTATATAGGCCCCTAACCCATGTTACTATTATAGACTCATAATATGGGCCCCTAACCCATGTTACTACTATAGACTCATTATATAGGCCCCTAACCCATGTTACTATTATAGACTCATAATATGGGCCCCTAACCCATGTTACTATTATAGACTCATAATATGTGCCCCTAACCCATGTTACTATTATAGACTCATAATATGGGCCCCTAACCCATGTTACTATTATAGACTCATTATATAGTCCCCTAACCCATGTTACTACTATAGACTCATAATATGGGCCCCTAACCCATGTTACTACTATAGACTCATAATATGGGCCCCTAACCCATGTTACTACTATAGACTCATAATATGGGCCCCTAACCCATGTTACTATTATAGACTCATAATATGGGCCCCTAACCCATGTTACTATTATAGACTCATTATATAGGCCCCTAACCCATGTTACTACTATAGACTCATTATATAGTCCCCTAACCCATGTTACTATTATAGACTCATAATATGGGCCCCTAACCCATGTTACTATTATAGACTCATAATATGTGCCCCTAACCCATGTTACTATTATAGACTCATAATATGGGCCCCTAACCCATGTTACTATTATAGACTCATTATATAGTCCCCTAACCCATGTTACTACTATAGACTCATAATATGGGCCCCTAACCCATGTTACTACTATAGACTCATAATATGGGCCCCTAACCCATGTTACTACTATAGACTCATAATATGGGCCCCTAACCCATGTTACTATTATAGACTCATAATATGGGCCCCTAACCCATGTTACTATTATAGACTCATTATATAGTCCCCTAACCCATGTTACTATTATAGACTCATTATATAGGCCCCTAACCCATGTTACTATTATAGACTCATTATATAGGCCCCTAACCCATGTTACTACTATAGACTCATTATATAGGCCCCTAACCCATGTTACTATTATAGACTCATAATATGGGCCCCTAGCCCATGTTACTACTATAGACTCATTATATAGTCCCCTAACCCATGTTACTATTATAGACTCATAATATAGGCCCCTAACCCATGTTACTACTATAGACTCATTATATAGGCCCCTAACCCATGTTACTATTATAGACTCATAATATAGGCCCCTAACCCATGTTACTACTATAGACTCATTATATAGTCCCCTAACCCATGTTACTACTATAGACTCATTATATAGGCCCCTAACCCATGTTACTATTATAGACTCATAATATGGGCCCCTAACCCATGTTACTATTATAGACTCATAATATGGGCCCCTAACCCATGTTACTATTATAGACTCATAATATGGGCCCCTAACCCATGTTACTATTATAGACTCATTATATAGTCCCCTAACCCATGTTACTACTATAGACTCATTATATAGGCCCCTAACCCATGTTACTATTATAGACTCATAATATGGGCCCCTAACCCATGTTACTACTATAGACTCATTATATAGTCCCCTAACCCATGTTACTATTATAGACTCATAATATAGGCCCCTAACCCATGTTACTACTATAGACTCATTATATAGTCCCCTAACCCATGTTACTACTATAGACTCATTATATAGGCCCCTAACCCATGTTACTATTATAGACTCATAATATGGGCCCCTAACCCATGTTACTACTATAGACTCATATATGGGCCCCTAACCCATGTTACTATTATAGACTCATAATATGGGCCCCTAACCCATGTTACTATTATAGACTCATTATATAGGCCCCTAACCCATGTTACTACTATAGACTCATTATATGGGCCCCTAACCCATGTTACTATTATAGACTCATAATATGGGCCCCTAACCCATGTTACTATTATAGACTCATTATATAGGCCCCTAACCCATGTTACTATTATAGACTCATAATATGGGCCCCTAACCCATGTTACTACTATAGACTCATTATATAGGCCCCTAACCCATGTTACTATTATAGACTCATAATATGGGCCCCTAACCCATGTTACTATTATAGACTCATAATATGTGCCCCTAACCCATGTTACTATTATAGACTCATAATATGGGCCCCTAACCCATGTTACTATTATAGACTCATTATATAGTCCCTAACCCATGTTACTACTATAGACTCATAATATGGGCCCCTAACCCATGTTACTACTATAGACTCATAATATGGGCCCCTAACCCATGTTACTACTATAGACTCATAATATGGGCCCCTAACCCATGTTACTATTATAGACTCATAATATGGGCCCCTAACCCATGTTACTATTATAGACTCATTATATAGGCCCCTAACCCATGTTACTACTATAGACTCATTATATAGTCCCCTAACCCATGTTACTATTATAGACTCATAATATGGGCCCCTAACCCATGTTACTATTATAGACTCATAATATGTGCCCCTAACCCATGTTACTATTATAGACTCATAATATGGGCCCCTAACCCATGTTACTATTATAGACTCATTATATAGTCCCCTAACCCATGTTACTACTATAGACTCATAATATGGGCCCCTAACCCATGTTACTACTATAGACTCATAATATGGGCCCCTAACCCATGTTACTACTATAGACTCATAATATGGGCCCCTAACCCATGTTACTATTATAGACTCATAATATGGGCCCCTAACCCATGTTACTATTATAGACTCATTATATAGGCCCCTAACCCATGTTACTACTATAGACTCATTATATAGTCCCCTAACCCATGTTACTATTATAGACTCATTATATAGGCCCCTAACCCATTTTACTATTATAGACTCATAATATGGGCCCCTAACCCATGTTACTACTATAGACTCATAATATGGGCCCCTAACCCATGTTACTACTATAGACTCATTATATAGTCCCCTAACCCATGTTACTATTATAGACTCATTATATGGGCCCCTAACCCATGTTACTATTATAGACTCATTATATGGGCCCCTAACCCATGTTACTACTATAGACTCATTATATGGGCCCCTAACCCATGTTACTATTATAGACTCATAATATGGGCCCCTAACCCATGTTACTATTATAGACTCATTATATGGGCCCCTAACCCATGTTACTATTATAGACTCATAATATGGGCCCCTAACCCATGTTACTATTATAGACTCATTATATGGGCCCCTAACCCATGTTACTATTATAGACTCATAATATGGGCCCCTAACCCATGTTACTACTATAGACTCATTATATAGTCCCCTAACCCATGTTACTATTATAGACTCAAAATATGGGCCCCTAACCCATGTTACTACTATAGACTCATAATATGGGCCCCTAACCCATGTTACTACTATAGACTCATTATATAGTCCCCTAACCCATGTTACTATTATAGACTCATAATATGGGCCCCTAACCCATGTTACAACTATAGACTCGTAATATGGGCCCCTAACCCATGTTACTACTATAGACTCATAATATGGGCCCCTAACCCATGTTACTACTATAGACTCATAATATGGGCCCCTAACCCATGTTACTACTATAGACTCATTATATAGTCCCCTAACCCATGTTACTACTATAGACTCATAATATGGGCCCCTAACCCATGTTACTACTATAGACTCATAATATGGGCCCCTAACCCATGTTACTACTATAGACTCGTAATATGGGCCCTTGCCACACATTTCCTCTGCATTGCACTGAACACACTGACCTGGAACTGGCCTCATTCATCAGATTCCAGGCTGGTTGGCTGGTTAGTTGTAAACACACAGATGAGGATGATGATGAGAGAATGCCAGCCACCACTTTTAGTTCTGCATTTGTATGGGTTTAAAAGGTCATGTTTATCATGTTCACAGGGCATTCTCAGTCTCGGCTAGTCTCAGACTGTCATTGTCTGGGGCTACATAATTAACACTATGTTCACTACTTGACACCGATACGACGGCGTGGACTGAAAACCCACGATCCACGATCTACACCAGCCCGTTGTTTAATCGTCTGTCTGTGTGCTTTCTCCAACTCACTGTTTCCAAAGTTACACTCTGCCAACCAAAGCATTCCACGTTCAAATCCAGCGTTCAGTCGTCGGAACGCCGCTGAGCAACGCGGTGAGGAACGTGCTGATATTCCCGTTCACCCGGGATCTGTTACTCAGCCAATGGGAGTAAAAGGATCTGATTTAACATCTCCTTCAACACGTCAAAGAGTCCCTTGTGTGTCTGCGGACGGTGCTTTGTTCCATATGCAACGGTTCGTGCCGGGCGAACTCCTTTTGCCTAACCGAAACGAACGTTCGCTCACAATGAAAACACAAAATCGGGGAAACCCGGTCGTTTGTGGCGCATATTATATGTGATAAATTTTAGTGCGGGTTGGCAGGTTCTTCGGAGGAGATGTAACGTTTTCTTAAGAGCAGAGTCTAGTTCTAGCATAGCCACTCTTATTAGACGCTTGGGAGATGAACTCAGAGTCATGGTCTTCTTCGTCTACAAGACCCTCTTTGGTCGTTATGTTTTCCGAACCACACCTTGCTACTCACGGACGGGAATGTAACGCGTTCCACTACAGCGAATGTCTCTGTGTCACGGTGATACGGTAGGCAACAGTCATTTGCTAGTAAATGTGCTATGGTGTCGATTCTGTCTACTGTCTCTGCAGGAACACGAGGTGGACCTGCCAGTGATCTCCATTGATCTCCATTGATCTTGAATGGCTGGTCACGACTACAAAGGAAAACTGCGAAGCACGATAAATCCCTTTGATCTGCTGTTACGTCTTGCTGACATTTTGGAACAGGAAGTTGTCCTGGTACCGAACTATTAGCTCTTTGACATCGGGCATCGGACATTGATTCTATGGTGGCCTGTTAAGACAACTGCCAGCAGGTTCATATGGTATAATGCAACTCAGTTTATTGTCTAGCCTGTAACCATGTCGTTTTTAAATAAGGAATTAATCTCATCTCTGTATCTGTCTGCCTTGCCCACTTGATGGTTCGTCTGACGTAGCAGCGTACTATTATGTAGACATCTGGATTCGTAAGCCGCATCTTGAAAGCAGCCATTTGGACTTGTGTCTTAGTGCAGAGGACCACCTTAATAGAATATTAATGCTCCTGAAATGTGAAAACCCTAACCCTCATTAACCTAGCGACTGTTGTGGTGGAACCATAAATGCTATTGGATGATGACTTACAGAACGTTAGCCAGTTTTAGAGTTTAGCGCACAGCGATGGTCGAATTGCTTCCATAAGGAATCAAACGAAACCTCAACGTTCAGAGTATGGTTCCGTTCTGAACAACATCCTTCTGCGGGGCTAACTCTGGACCTCAAAGACAGTTCCGCTACCATTTTTTCATTGCATCCCCCTGGAGCTTATTTGGACCTGAACAACAGGTTGCAATTAATGCCAAGGCAGAACCGAAGACCAGCAGACGCTGGATCTCCAAGTGCACGAGTTGAATAGCCCTGTCATACTGCAAACAAAGTTAAATAACTTGAAGAAGAACGAGCGAACGAAGAAACAATATCGTAAGTCAGATTGAAGGAGAGTTGGCGTAGAGCACGAGGTTTCTACAGCCAAAACTAAAGTCGCTTTGAATGTCTCCCACACGCATTTGCTCTCGTTTTGCTTTCCCTCTCACTCTCTTCCACTTTTTATGTCACATTCTTTCCCCTTTTTCTTTCTTTCTTTGACCAACATTACTGCCAAATTTAAACCTGGCCTGCCACATACAATTAGCATATTGTCATGAAGAGCGGTGACGGTGAATACATTTGTGCACATTTTATTTGATAAAATCTGTATGTTCTGTGATGGATTCCGTTTATCTGATGACTCACTCACCCTCCATTACAACCTCTGTAAATCATTAACAGCCAAAAGGCCTTCAGTTATTCCCTTGTCTACGACTAAACAATTAACACAAATCAAACTTCTCTCACTGATTTGTTTTCCTATTCTTTTCAACTGCCTCATGGTTTAATTTAACTCTGCGTGCCCTGGGAGTCAAAGTGTGGCCAGAATAAAATGTCAAAATCAAACAGTTCGTACTCCATTTTCAGTCACTTTGCCCCAGTGAGTCATCAGACGAAAGCCAACAGAACTGTCTCCTGTGGTGCCAACAGTTCTGAACTCAAATCGGAATATTGTTGAGCCTGCGTTAATGTTTATTCAGCACATAGTCTCCGTTCAAAATGTCTCCGTTCATCACTTCACCCCATCCAGGTGAGTTGTACTGACCGCATTTCCGTAACTGGACCCAAAACTGGATTAAATAGGTATTTGTGACTGGTGTGTTGGCTGTTACTCAAACTAATGGCATATTGTTACATTGCCTCACGTGTCTTGGTATATCTGATTCTCCAGTTTGTTGCGTGTGCTCAGTGAATTTTATTCTTCATTCATTTATTCTCTAAGTAGTTATTTTGAGAATCAAACAAGGGGAATCAGCTGTGTCTGGCTAGATCGGTCAACCAGTTAGTCATTTATTCACAGAGGCCAGTCTGGTAGCTCTTTGCTCTGTCCATAGGCCTTCCTGTGTGATCTCCCGAATGTTCGCCACAAAAGAGGGGTTTGGCCCAAATGATTCATCAGTCGGCGATTAGCGGTGACTTACTGGCCTGGTATTCATTCACTCTTTTCCCACAAACCCCATTTAGCCGTGTTTCGACGGAGGCTATTTGAAGCTGAGTGGGCCAGTTACGCTAACCATGCTAACCAGGCCTGTTTAATGTGGAGCCGAGATGCATGTTGTGTCTCCTAACAATTTTAGAAAAAGCTAAAGAACAAACTGAGAAGAGTAGAATCAAACGGGGAAGGCACTGCGTCTGTGTCGTACCGTGAATGTACGTTCTGTGGCATGTAAACTCCACAGTTCCGCCCCGACACATGCCTTCATGACAGTGTGGCTCCAGTGCTGGCTGAGATTTTGCATTGGTGTGCATGATGGCCAATGGAGCAACAAGCTGGGCTCACTCAGGAATGCATATTAACCCTCCCGTCGTATTTTGGGGGAGTGGGCGGAAGCCCCACCACAGCTCCGCCCCTTCTTCCATGCCATACTGGATCTGGGTTTGATGGTTTTCTTTAAATGCTTCAGCTGGGCTTGGCTGAGCTTGCCCTGTGCAGAGTAGTCCCACGAGTAACCCTGGCTAATCTGGTACTGTAAACCAAGGCTATTATGTTACTGTAAACCTAGGCCAATCTGGTCCTGTAAACCAATGCCAATTGGGTACTTCAAACCCAGGCCAATCTGGTACTTTGAACCAAGGCGAATCTGGTTCTGTAAACCCAGGCCAATCTGGTACTTTAAACCAATGCCTATTTGGTACTTCAAACCCAGGCCAATCTGGTACTTTGAACCAAGCTCAATATAGTACTGTAAACCCAGGCCAATCTGGTACTACAAACCCAGCTAGGCCAATCTGGTACTTCAAACCCAGGCCAATCTGGTACTGTGAACCCCGGCCAATCTGGTACTGTAAACCCAGGCCATCCTAATTGATTTATTGACAGGTAGAGTCAGGAAATGTATTGTCGGATTGTTTATCTGGCAACAGGTGTCTATTAAGCAATAACGCACGAGGGACCTACGTGCAGTTTTCTGCCTAGACACAGTAGCTGTGATGCATTATATAATAATATACCACAACCCCTTTACGATGCCATACTGCTGTTGTAGACCGGTGCCCAAATCAATTAGAGCAGTAAGAATTGATGTGAAGTCCTGCCCGTGGTGTACAATCTCATCTGCTGCACCACGGGTTTCATCCAATCGGCACTCAGGATTTAAACCAGACTGTTTATCATTCAGAACTGTTTTAAGCAACATATCGGAGGGGGAAATGGTATCTGAGACGATGTGAGTCCTATTTTATTTCCATTCATATTTGAATAGAACAGTCAAAACGGACTTTCTCACGGTCCGTCTGCAGAGATATGCCAAGTGTGGTGAAGAGGACACAAAAAGCTTGATTTGTCGTGACAGCTACCGTGCATTTATGTAAACCAGGGTTTGGTGGTGACTATAGTAGAACGTAATATACAAATGATTGGTGTTTTAGTTTGGTTGGATAAATTAACGAATTGACAAAGTTGAAAAGCATCCTCCTGTAACAATCAGGACAGTTGACCTAATCAACCAAACTGATCATCCTCAGGGAAGATCTCCCTCTTCTCTAAGATGGAAGACATTTACTTAATGGCATTCAACCAACCATTACGTCTGAAGCATCTGTGTGTCATTGTTGCAAAACGCAAGTCTCTATTGCGTCTGTCCCTAGGGTTATAGGTTCTATAGGGTTAAAGGTTATATAGGGTTAAAGGTTATATAGGTTTATAGGTAATATAGGGTTATGGGTTATATAGGGTTATAGGTTATATAGAGTTATAGGTTATATAGGTTTATAGGTTATATATGGTTATATAGGGATATAGGTTATATAGGTTATATAGGGTTATAGGTTATATAGGGTTATATAGGGTTATAGGTTATATTATATAGGGTTATATACGGTTATAGGTTATATAGGGTTATAGGTTATATAGGGTTATAGGTTATATAGGGTTATAGGTTATATAGGGTTATATAGGTTTATAGGTTATATAGGGTTATAGGTTATATACGGTTATAGGTTATATAGGGTTATAGGTTATATAGGGTTATAGGTTATATAGGTTTATATACGGTTATAGGTTATATAGGGTTAAATGTTATATAGGTTTATATACGGTTATAGGTTATATAGGGTTATAGGTTATATAGGGTTATAGGTTATATAGGGTTATATAGGTTTATAGGTTATATAGAGTTATAGGTTATATACGGTTATATACAGTTATAGGTTGTATAGGGTTATAGGTTTATATAGGGTTAGAGGTTATATAGCGTTATATAGGGTTATGGGTTATATAGGGTTATAGGTTATATAGGGTTATAGGTTTATATAGGGTTATAGGTTATATAGGGTTATAGGTTATATAGGGTTATATAGGGTTATAGGTTATATAGGTTTATATAGGGTTATAGGTTATATACGGTTATAGGTTATATAGGGTTATAGGTTATATAGGGTTATAGGTTATATAGGTTTATATACGGTTATAGGTTATATAGGGTTAAATGTTATATAGGTTTATATACGGTTATAGGTTATATAGGGTTATAGGTTATATAGGGTTATAGGTTATATAGGGTTATATAGGTTTATAGGTTATATAGAGTTATAGGTTATATACGGTTATATACAGTTATAGGTTGTATAGGGTTATAGGTTTATATAGGGTTAGAGGTTATATAGCGTTATATAGGGTTATGGGTTATATAGGGTTATAGGTTATATAGGGTTATAGGTTTATATAGGGTTATAGGTTATATAGGGTTATAGGTTATATAGGGTTATATAGGGTTATAGGTTATATAGGGTTATAGGTTATATAGGGTTATAGGTTATATAGGGTTATAGGTTATATAGGGTTATATAGGGTTATAGGTTATATAGGTTTATATAGGGTTATAGGTTATATAGGGTTATATAGGGTTATAGGTTATATAGGGTTATATAGGGTTATAGGTTATATAGGGTTATAGGTTATATAGGGTTATAGGTTATATAGGGTTATAGGTTATATAGGGTTATAGGTTATATAGGGTTATATAGAGTTAAATATGGTTATATAGGGTTATAGGTTATATAGGGTTATATAGGGTTATAGGTTATATAGGGTTATAGGTTATATAGGGTTATATAGAGTTATATATGGTTATATAGGGTTATTTGGTCTTCTCCCAATAATGAATAATATCTATACACACACTATTCCAGTTTAGTGGAGGCCCCAGTGTGTGAAGGGCTCTCAAGTTTAGTCAGTTTGGATCTCACCCTCATGTTATTGTTTAGGTCTCAAATGGGCACCAGTTAAATGAAATCAAACAAAACCAGAATTAAACCCTTACAAACTCTGCAATCTCAACAAACATGTGAAGTCCACCAAAGGTGAGTATCAGACATGAATAATCTCACTGCTTATTTTCTATGACACCTTCTCCATCTCTTCTCGTTTTCTCCATTTCAGTATTTTAAGGAAACCTCAGAGAACCGTACAAATAGAAAAACTGGTTATAATATAATAATATCTATTCCAGGAGTCAACCAACCAGTACTGTCTTCTCTTCAGTCTTTTTGTGTAATGACCATTGTTGGGAAGAGAGGCTATTTTACATTGTACAATAGGCTTTTTATGTAATAGCTTTTATTCGAGTCCACTCTATCACTCTAACTGTCTCTGGTTGAGAATAAGGTGACATTTTGGAAGAAAGCAATTTGCTCACACGTTGTGGTGGAGGTGGTGCATAATCTGAAGAAAACGCTTCCAATTGGGAAGGATTTGTCTGCCATTGCCTTTTTGTCAGTCACTCCATTGCTTTTCCTGGCTACTTTAGGAATCTGGTTTTGTTTTGGATGAAAACTGAGAATAATTGGCCAACCGGCCTTAGGTTGAAGTAGGCTATTACGTAACGGGGAAAGGGGTCCATCTTGGACGCCAGCTTCTGTGAAAAAACCATTGTGAAGGCTACACAAGAAGATACTGGAGGATCCTTCAAAGTTTCTGAAACTCTGGGGAATTCATCTTAAAGGAACGTTTAGAAAATACAATTTTAATGAACTTAACTTTATATTAATTACACAAATAGTTGTTTGAAAGCTTCTTCAAGGTACTTCTAAATAGGTGTTTTTTGAAGAACACGGGGAACGATTCTCCAACAACCTTTCCCTTTCAGAATGTTGCATTTCCTATAGGGATCTCCATGGTTAGAAGTAGAGGGGTCTAGCAGGGCTGGTTCTAATACCCAGCAGCTTTTCATGTGTAGTGGTTTCTTCTAGATCAGTCCAGCTGCATACGTCCACATATATTTACTCATTACTTATTTACTGCATCTCTAATCGCTGTTGTGGTGAATGCTTTTTGAAAGGCGTAACACAAGTGGAACATGTACGTCCAAATATAGACCGTTTTCAGCCGACATAACCTGAGGGTTATTTTGTTTGTCGTCGGTCCGCCGATGATCTCTGATGTTATCGTGGATTTTCCGCGTTGTGTTGCAAAAGCGTCGTTATTGTCAATGTTCATCGAACCGCCAATGTTGAAAGTCTGGAACCGGGGGAGGAGACGATAGATCTGTTCAAAGCATCGGACGTAGAACCAAAGAGAGAAGAGAAACCAAAGGAGAGGGTGCAATAGAAGAAATTGTAAGTCTTGACCGCAGCCAAGTTAATGACAATGCTGGATAAAGCGTGTCACGAACCGGGATCAAAGCATTCATTCGGACATCTCTCTCTAACTCCAAGGCTTAAAGGTAGTTGAAGGCGGTTCCTCCACAAAGTATGGCCTTGGGGTTCTCCGTGCTCATAATTGCAGCTGGACGAGACGGAAGAAACCTCTGGTTCTGGTGATTCATTTCTTGGAGTCCGGCCTCGATCCCGTCACGAGCTCAAAGGGAACCTTTATGGTGGCTGACAGGTCTTTTGTGTCCCTTCCAAGAGCTACGCACGTGTCCAGCTTTCGCCAGTTACTTCGACCGTTGCGATTAATAATAAGGGACTGATCATGTGTACCACTGATGCCTCCTTACCACCTGGAGATGTTCGAGTGCTCCGGTCCCTCCCACTCCCCCTCCGATTGGTCTAGTGATGGACGTCTGTCATCGCATCCCCGCCCCCGCCCCATCCTCTCCAGAGAACCCCGTCTCTCGAAGGGTTAACGACATCACCTCGGCCCCCCCCCTAAATGATTCCCTGTGATGTCCCGATGCGACTTCTTCTCCCATCCCCCCGTCGTGATTGGACAGGAAGTCGGAGCGTTTCCGTGGCAACGGACGTTGTGTTTGTGTACACAAATAGTTTTCTAGTACCGGGGGAGGCGTTTCAGGATGAGGAAATGAATCACCGTGGGGAACTGCAGGTCACTGTTAGAGGGGGCTCTGGGCAGTAGCTCTATTGGGGAACCCACAACCCCCCTTTTTCCCTTCCGTACCCCACTCAGACATTCACCAGCACCTATCCCATTTCACCTCCAGTGGTGATTAGAAACCATAACCTCATGCTTCACTGTCACACCGTGTTCATTCAACCTCCACCGCTAAACAACCTGTTGGTGTGACTAAACTGGGTACTCCGGGTCAAGGGCGTTCAGAGGTGAAATCACCCGCACGGAGTGCCCACAGTGGCCCCTAGCCCCATATCACCTCCGGTGACATGGTAATCAGGACGAGGTCAGGGGTCGTGTTTGTGCGGTACTGATGAATATTTGACAGTCGGCGTGCCTCGGGCCTGGTCAGGGCCTCCTCGGATTACCGCTTTGATCCGACCAGTACCGGTACCAGATTGGTTGCCCCTCAGGCTGGTTCTGTCTATGCCATTACCTAAAGAACTACCATTAGTACAGTGCAGCAATGATTGAGTGCGACCTACAGCAGAGGAATCCTACCCGCTAATGGGTTGCCTCTTAACGTTTTTTAAGAGCGAGCAGCGAGTTCCCTCTAGAGGTTTAGCCTCCTGGTTCGGGGACAACTGGTCTGTTCTCTGCGCCACAGCTCTTGTCTCTAAGGACGGTGTCAGACTCCTGATGTGTATCTCCTAATTCAAATAATTGGTTCTGCCAGACCAATTGGACTTCATCTTGTGATTTGCTATCAGATTTTCTGCATCAATATCTGACTCAGCAGCAGCGCATAAATTCTGCGCTCAATGGGTATTGGATCGACATAGACAAATATACATATATATGGAATGCAAATAAAACAGGTGGATTTTAGTTGAATGAACTGTCGAGGCAAGAAAACGTTCATTAACGACTAGACTGTATATTCAGTATAGTGGAGTTTGCAGACAGTCCCTTTAATGATGTTAAATCAATTTGAATACGTGCTGGTATCAACCCACAGCTAATGGCTATGAAGGAGCTCAGTGAGCAGGAAAAGGAGCCCTGTCTGCCTGTCCTCCGTCTGCCTGTTCTCTACCTGCCAGTTCTTTCTCTACCTGTTCTGTGTCTGCATGCTGTCTGTCTGCATGCTGTCTGTCTGCATGCTGTCTGTCTGCCATCTCTGTGTAAGAGCTATCTAATAGCAGAGACTAGACACACATGGTAATAAAAGCCAAAATAGTTGCATCTGGAGTTTTTCACCAATAATATTTTCAGTCTCTTTGTTCAGGAACCTCTCTCTGTATGGCTGCATTGAATATGGCCTTGTACTTTCTTTCCAATAGCGTATAATTAATTGTTTGTAACTTCATAGCCACCTCGCCCTTATTAGAGACACAGAATTGTTCCATGGAACATGGCAATCAAGTTGGTCGTACTGTCAGCTTAACACCAAACCAAGGTCCTATTGGCTCAATGTTCATGCATTTGGAACTCTTTTGAAGTCTATGGGTCCAAGCCGATGATGTCTGGCCCAGGGTTAGGGTTAGTCAGTGGGTCAGAGCAGCCAGGGAATGACCCCTTCAATAAAACAGAGGCTGTCTTATCTGATCAGTGGACGTATTCTGCATGGACCAAATGCTCAGTCAAGGTGTCGTGTCTTCAAACAGAACTTCTCTCATCCCCCTCTGCCCTGGCTTGGATTCAGCCGCAAATCTTTTAAAGGAAAACAATTACCGGTTGATAAAAAAAACAATAGACCTGACATTGACAGTTTAAACCAAATGGTTTATTTAGAGTTTAAAGACTCGATACGTTCTTGTTGGTTTGACGTATAGAAGAGCCGAAGCATCATCAGGTTGTTACAGTAAAAAGCACACAACGGAGACAGAGACGGGTTCTGAAGACTCAATCAAACACCTGTACCGGGAGACAGGTCCCATATCTCCCTTATCCTCTCTCCATCACTCTCTCATGTTCCTCTGGTCGGTCTCTCCTTTTGAATCTCCGATGCGTGTCAGTGATCACAAGGCTGGGGGGGAGAAAGGGCAGGATGGCTCAGAACTTGAAGGAGCTCAGTGAGGGAGACGTGGCGTGGGAGAGGAAGAGCATTGCACCGCAGAACTCCACAGAGGGCCTTTCAAGTGCTTCTCTCTTCTATCCACCAACCAACCAGCACGCTCCCTCATGACCCGCCCGTCCGCCCGCCCGGATTGGCCAGTTAGAACACGAGTCGCGAGGGCTCGCTTTTTACTTTAGGACTTTTGAGTTTGTCTTCATCAATTCCTCAACTAGACATGCCGTTTCCTGGCCGGAGCGAAGACACGCTGGTATACCCAGAAATGCTCTTTCAAGTTGCTGACCTGGAGAGACAGAAGTCTACATTTGTCTGAATGTGCAGGTGTAATGTAACCGTCAGTAAAGTGAGAAATACAGTTCAGTAGCAGCTGAATAATAGTCTAATACCCAAAACACGATGCTATATCATAATATATATCAAGTATAACAAATAAACCCTTGCATAATGAGAAACATAAACTTGCCTAATGACAGAGGTGGTTTCAAGCACAAATAATTCATTTGCAGTAGCTGCTTTTAACATGTGTGTGTGGGTGTTTTTGCGGGGGTGTGTGTGTGTGTGTGTGTTTGTGTGATTTGTTGCGAGGTAAGTAGGCCTATATCCAAACAGAGGTATTTCTTCTAACGATTTCTTGAGCCAACAGTAAATCAGATGACCATTCAACGGCCATTTAGCAAATTTACAAACACAAAGACAGTCTAACTGCATTATAATCAGTTTGAGTCTCACCAATAAATCTTCTGAATGCTTTGCTTCCAGCCTGCGCTAAGGCCAGCTGGCGCTTCTGGGAAAATCTCAACATCACTTGATTCTACTTTTAGACATTTACAACACACACACACACACAAACACACCACAAAAACACACATCACAAAAGTGTTCTGATCAAATCCTTGGGCGTATTGCACCATATTGTAACAAACCCCTTTACAAATCATATCATTCAGTGATATAAATTCTCAACTTGGAAGGCTGCAACAAATTAATATGCAATGACATTGAAATGTATTTAATATTGTTAACGTGATTTTGTATGATTGCATATAACTAAATGAATTAATCAGACATTAATTATGTACTACATGGAAATTTCAAACAGGGTAAACACAAAATAAGTCAATATGTTATCTAAAGATGTCAATATGTTATCTAAATATGTCAATATTTAATCTTCAAAACACAAGTATCAAATACTGCTGTAAATGCATGCAGTACTCCTTAATATGCATGCAGTACTCATTGATATGCATACAGTACTCCTTGATATGCATACAGTACTCCTTGATATGCATACCGTACTCCTTGATATGCATACAGTACTCCTTGATATGCATACCGTACTCCTTGATATGCATACCGTACTCCTTGATATGCATACAGTACTCCTTGATATGCATACAGTACTCCTTGATATGCATACAGTACTCCTTGATATGCATACCGTACTCCTTGATATGCATCTCAGAGAAGTTGGTAGCTCAGTGGTGAAGTGCATGCTTTGTATGTATGATGTCCTGAATTTAATCCCAAGCTTCTTCCGGGTCGCGTTGCAAATGTGCATTTGTTCTCCATCAGCCTACCTGGATAAATAAAGGTTAAATAAAAAATGAAAATACCCTGTAGACAGTTAAGATCAATGAAACAACATAATATCACTGCATACCCTCCAGTCACTGTGCTAACGCTATTGGCTGATTACGCCAGCTTGAGGGTTTGAACACACCAATCTCGGAGAAACTGCATTTTTCCCCCAACGGACCCATAAACAACCGTGTACGTCTACAGATTAAAGGAAAAAAGCACGAACGCTATTACTCAGGGTACAGTCCTACCCGTAGCATAGAAAATATTGACAAAGAACACCATTTATTTACTGAGAAACGCCACCCCCGCTATTTCAATCAATGTGCTGTTTGTGTGTACAGCCAGAAGGACTGCTGAGAACTGAATGGAAATTTAAATGACGGCTAGACTGATGGGAAACGCTTATTCATGAAGCTCTATTCATCCCTGTATGTTCTACTGGTTAAGGGCCGTCACTGAACAGGACAATATGATGGTTTGTGTTTATGTCTCATTAATATGTCCTCTACCTGAGTGTTTCCAGAGCTACAAGAGGCTGGCTGGTTGTACACAGTTGCTGCTTAATGTGACTGTGAGAGTTCCCAGACATAATGGAGACTACTGGAACTAGTTGGTGTTGAGTTTCTATAGACATAGTGTCTGGGCATAGTGCCTAGTTTCTATATAGAAACTAGGCACTATGCCCAGACACTATGTCTATAGAAACTAGACACTATGTCTATAGAAACTAGACACTACGTAGTGTCTAGTTTCTATAGACATAGTGTCTAGTTTCTATAGACATAGTGTCTAGTTTCTATAGACATAGTGTCTAGTTTCTATAGACAAAGTGTCTAGTTTCTATAGACATAGTGTCTAGTTTGTATAGACATAGTGTCTAGTTTCTATAGACATAGTGTCTAGTTTCTATAGACATAGTGTCTAGTTTCTATAGACATAGTGTCTAGTTTCTATAGACATAGTGTCTAATTTCTATAGACATAGTGTCTAGTTTCTATAGACATAGTGTCTAGTTTCTATAGACATAGTGTCTAGTTTGTATAGACATAGTGTCTAGTTTCTATAGACATAGTGTCTAGTTTCTATAGACATAGTGTCTAGTTTCTATAGACATAGTGTCTAGTTTCTATAGACATGGTGTCTAGTTTCTATAGACATAGTGTCTAGTTTCTATAGACATAGTGTCTAGTTTCTATAGACATAGTGTTTAGTTTCTATAGACATAGTGTCTAGTTTCTATAGACATAGTGTCTAGTTTCTATAGACAAAGTGTCTAGTTTCTATAGACATAGTGTCTAGTTTCTATAGACATAGTGTCTAGTTTCTATAGACATAGTGTCTAGTTTCTATAGACATAGTGTCTAGTTTATATAGACATAGTGTCTAGTTTCTATAGACAAAGTGTCTAGTTTCTATAGACATAGTGTCTAGTTTCTATAGACATAGTGTCTAGTTTCTATAGACATAGTGTCTAGTTTCTATAGACATAGTGTCTAGTTTATATAGACATAGTGTCTAGTTTCTATAGACAAAGTGTCTAGTTTCTATAGACATAGTGTCTAGTTTCTATAGACATAGTGTCTAGTTTCTATAGACATAGTACATAGTGTCTAGTTTCTATAGACATAGTGTCTAGTTTCTATAGACATAGTGTCTAGTTTCTATAGACAAAGTGTCTAGTTTCTATAGACATAGTGTCTAGTTTGTATAGACATAGTGTCTAGTTTCTATAGACATAGTGTCTAGTTTCTATAGACATAGTGTCTAGTTTCTATAGACATAGTGTCTAGTTTCTATAGACATAGTGTCTAGTTTCTATAGACATAGTGTCTAGTTTCTATAGACATAGTGTCTGGATATAGAGTCTAGCCTGTAGACATTCAGAGTAATAACTACTAGAGCTCTGGCTAACATAAATTACATACCATTTTGGATAAGATATGTCGAAAACTGCTGCTAAATACAGAAAAGAAAATGAATACCCGAAAATGAACTGCTCACATTGGGGGCAGATTTTGAGTTCGAGATGAACATTTGTGAGTTACTGACGGCGTGGTCGTTGCGGTCGTGTTTCCGGGCCACTCTAAAGGGATCGCATCAGTATTTGGTATGATCCGCTTGGACAACATAAATGGGCAAACTACACGCCATTTCAGGTGGTGACTCACAGCAACGGCATCCAGCTGTGATTTACGGGGGGAAAGTCACAAATCACAGACGTTTCTTCGCGTGTCACGGCTGTTATTCAGCCCTGTGAAAATTTAGACTAATATTTGTGCCTCCGATTGGCGCTGAGGCGAATACGTTTTAGGGATCGCTGAAACACGACAAATGGTTTTCCTATAGGCAGGGCATGCATCTCCGAGCGTTAGTATGACAGAGCCTCACCACTGACACGGCGTGAGGACAGAGGTATTGCCGAATATAAAGACCCCTGTTTCACGACGTCTTCCTGATGGGGTCGAGGTCAGAGGGCAAGTGAGGTGGAAACATTACTGTCCCCACTGGGAGTATTGGGTAATGGAATGGGAGAGCCAGGTCAAACGGCAACACACACACACACACGTAGGCATTGGCAAACACAATATGCACGAGCACACACATATACACACACACACACACACAGAGGACTGACAGACGGGAGCTCTAGTACACACTCACAATCGCCCAAGTCAACAACGGGAGCGATTTGGGGAGTTTCCTCGTCCGCGGGGACGGGGTGAAGAGAGAAGCTTTGATGCTCCATTTGTGACTGGGAGGAGAACGGCGGGTGAGCTGAAGCTGCAGTAATGGCCATTAAAATCAAATCCGGCGACAAAAGGAGTCATAAATCTCATCAGAAACCCGTTTACCGTCTTCCACATTTCGGACTGTAATTTAATTTCACCGAATCGCCTCGTGTCCCTCTTCCATTTGGAAGTCATGTCATTATTATCACGGCACACTTACAGGCGCCGGCGGCACCGGGGATTTTTCAACGGGATATGTTGAGGACGGGGGCGGTGCTTACCGCCGGGGGTTGTTGATTACTCACATGCGGCCGTTTGTATTCGGGTAATATTTGTACTCGAGTGATGTGCGCCTCATTAAAGAATCGCTTCGACATCCCCCAGTGTCAACCTCCGGTCCGGTCGTCTGATGGGCGCTCGTCGACTCGAGTGATCCCAGCCAACGCGTTCGCGCATCCTTCTTCTAAGCGCTAATGGGACCGTCCGGTTGATACCTGGCGGCGTTTATCCCGGTCGCCCCGGCCTGCCACCTCCAATACTCGCTAAGGATCGCTTAACGGGAAAATAGTTACTCTCCGGAGTTCGTTCAAATAAACCGGGAAGATAATCGATTATTCAGACAATGTGGTATGTGAATCGTCGTCAGGCGTGAATCGAATCTCCCTGTCTGTCTCCACAGTGAGTTGTAAGCCCAGTAGGTTATGCTAATGCTAATGCTAATGCTACGATAGTGACACTGAGTCTGGATGGGAGTCAATATCTCCCTGTGTCCGTTCCCACTGGGATCTCTTCGCCTGTCACCTGTCAGAAACTCCCCCTGTGAGGGACCGATCTCCCCGCCTACGTCCCCCTGACGGGAAACAAAGCTGGAATGACAGGACTGTGATCTTTCCCGGTACGCCACAGAGCAGGGGTCGACTTTTGACACACAAACACACACACACGCGCATCGCGCACACACACATGCGTGTACAGAGAGAAGATGGGACCGCGCTCTCCTGAGGTGCGTGTAGCTGTGTCCGTCTGTCAGTGTGAGTGACAGAGTGACGGGGCAGACGCTGGAGGCTATTGGGAGCCAGTCAGGATAATGTCTCTCAGAGAATAACTAGACCGTTATAAGCTAATGAGTTCTGGTCTCTCTGACTGGAGTTGAAACTGACATTCCACACACATGGATCCTATTGACTAGCTAATAACAGTACACTCAACTTCAAATCAACCGCACGGAGTAAACGCGCACGACCTAATAACAGAACCAAGTAAAATTGACGCTCTTTTACCGGAACTATAAAACTGCTGGTAAAATCCGGCTAACCAACACGTGACGCTGTAGCACATTTGATTTCAAGCGAATGCTTTTCACTTTCGCTTCGGTTTGGAATCGGTCAGATAAGCCCCCCCCCTTAGCAACGCAGTTAGCTCCACGAGGAGACGCCGCGGCAACTGGATTTAATCACCCGTTTCTACTCCGTCCGCAGTCCACCACATCTCCGTTTATCCTGGTCCTCCACTGGTGTAAATGAACCAGGCACACATTGCTCCAGCCCCTCTCGGGCCAAAGCAACGGCACTCCATTGTGATATATCTTGCCACTATCTGCACCAGGGCCCCAGGCGCCAGTAAACCCAATCAGCCCTGCAATGAGGACCATCTACGCTGGTTGAGATATGGCACCCCGGAGACCGCCCTGTTTGATCATGTCTGGACCCAGAGAGAGGGGTGTCTGGAGTGCAGCCTCCACAGGGTGCGTCCTCCCCTCCGGGGGGTCATATACACCGCGAGCAATTACAGACCCCCTCCACATTACCAACACCAATATTTGTTCTGCTGACATCTTGTAGAAGCCATTGTTACGCTGATCTCCTAACAGTCATTAGTTCGGCTCTAAAGGTCTCTAGCTGTCCTCTCTTCCTCTTGATTATCTTTCTCTCTTTCTCCGTTCACAGCTCCTCTCACTTGCCGTCCTCTTCGTAATCGCTTGGCAATTATATGCGATTGGTCCCGAATGTTCTCTTCCTCTGTTTGCTGTTCGTCGCCAATTGAATCGTTTATTTGGACAGTATTTTCTGCGATACAGGGCTCTTGTACTACTGTATTGGACAGCGATTGGACAGCGAACGTGACTGTAGGAAACAATGTTCTGCATCTGCCAATCCGTAATAAAACATAAACAGTGAGTAATCTGACTCGACCTGACAGGTCTGCCCTTCTTTTAACGGCTCAAGAAAACATTTTGAGGAAACCGAAAGACAAACAAGACCGCCTGATAACCATCTCAACCTGATCCAGACAATTAGCGTCTGTTTACCTCAGGAAGCTGGCAGTGCTAGATCAGAGGCCAGAGGCTGTATCTGTGACTATGGTCTAGAGGTGAGAGGGCTCTCTAACTATGGCTCTCTAAATTGTTTCGTTATATCTATGGCTCTCGATCTGGTTCCTCTATATCTATGCCTCTCTAACTGGTTCCTCTATATATATGACTCTCTATCTGGTTCCTCTATATCTATGGCTCTCGGTCTGGTTCCTCTATATCTATATCTCTCTATCTGGTTCCTCTATATCTATGGCTCTCGGTCTGGTTCCTCTATATCTATGGCTCTCGGTCTGGTTCCTCTATATCTATGGCTCTCTGTCTGGTTCCTCTATATCTATGGCTCTCTATCTGGTTCCTCTATATCTATGGCTCTCGGTCTGGTTTCTCTATATCTATGGCTCTCGGTCTGGTTCCTCTATATCTATGGCTCTCGGTCTGGTTTCTCTATATCTATGGCTCTCGGTCTGGTTCCTCTATATCTATGGCTCTCTATCTGGTTCCTCTATATCTATGCCTCTCTATCTGGTTCCACTATATATATGGCTCTCGGTCTGGTTCCTCTATATCTATGGCTCTCTATCTGGTTCCTATATATATATGGCTCTCTATCTGGTTCCTCTATATCTATGGCTCTCTATCTGGTTCCTCTATATCTATGGCTCTCGGTCTGGTTCATCTATATCTATGGCTCTCTATCTGGTTCCTTTATATCTATGGCTCTCTATCTGGTTCCTCTATATCTATGGCTCTCTATCTGGTTCCTCTATATCTATGCCTCTCTACTTGGTTCCTTTATATCTATGACTCTCGATCTTTCTTTATATATCTGTTTTTCTTTCGTTCTCTGTTTGACATTAACAAAGTGCATAATGCCAGACCATATTTAGGAAACCACAAGAATAAGTTCACTATATAACTGAATTGATAGGTTTACCTTTTTGATCTCTGTCTCTCTGTATATCACTCTGTCTTTCTGTATATCGCTCTGTCTTTCTGTCTCTCTGTACATCGCTCCATCTTTCTGTGTCTCACTGTGAGCCTCCTGTGGATCTATGACCTGAGGGGAACTTTGACCCTAACCCCTGAGAAGGCCCTGAGGCCTCCGTGCTCCCACTGACCTCCATGTCATTCTCCCACCTACAGCCTTCTGTACTGCTTGCTGGCTGGCCGCTTGGACAGTGGGTGTGTGTGTTTAGATTCCAGGATTGTGCTGTCTGGGCTATGTGTGTGTGTGTGTGTGTGTGTGGGCTATGTGTGTGTGTGCACGGTGTCTGGGGTACAACGGGGAGCTCAGACAGGCTACATACAGGGGGGCTCAACGAGGGCTAGCCGTTATCAGGGTACAGAGACTAAAGCAGAAGAGGACATCACCAGATATCCACATCCAGGGCCGATATGACTACGGGGGGGCTTGGTGGCTTATCTCTGGCCTGCATGGTCCCAAAGGGTCCCCCACACACACACACACACACACACACACATTTTACATAAGCGCTTTTCCTTGCGCGCACCCCTCTAGCAGACAATTTGCGACACGGCTGCCAGTTTTGGATGCTGTCTGTCTCTGTGAGCCTGTCTCACCCCGGAGCCTCCCAGCTTGCAGCAGGTTACGATGGTCAGTGTTCTGTCTCTTCTGTCTGAGAGGAAGATAGGCTGCAAAACTGGAGCCAGGGACTCTCTTGGCAGTTTATGACTGTCTGTCATCCAGCTAAAAGCCGTCAGCATTTTTTTTCACACTACTCTTCTTCTTTTACTGCCTGTCAGTGTGACTGTGTGAGTGCCTGTTGTATTGTCTGTCAGTGCGACTGTGTGAATACCTGGTGTATTGTCTGTCGGTGTGACTGTGTGAGTGCCTGGTGTATTGTCTGTCGGTGTGACTGTGTGAATACCTGGTGTATTGTCTGTCAGTGTGACTGTGTGAATACCTGGTGTATTGTCTGTCGGTGTGACTGTGTGAGTGCCTGGTGTATTGTCTGTCGGTGTGACTGTGTGAATACCTGGTGTATTGTCTGTCGGTGTGACTGTGTGAATACCTGGTGTATTGTCTGTCAGTGTGACTGTGTGAGTGCCTGGTGTATTGTCTGTCGGTGCGACTGTGTGAATACCTGGTGTATTGTCTGTCAGTGTGACTGTGTGAGTGCCTGTTGTATTGTCTGTCGGTGTGACTGTGTGAGTGCCTGGTGTATTGTCTGTCGGTGTGACTGTGTGAATACCTGGTGTATTGTCTGTCGGTGTGACTGTGTGAATACCGGGTGTATTGTCTGTCAGTGTGACTGTGTGAGTGCCTGGTGTATTGTCTGTCGGTGCGACTGTGTGAATACCTGGTGTATTGTCTGTCAGTGTGACTGTGTGAGTGCCTGTTGTATTGTCTGTCGGTGTGACTGTGTGAGTGCCTGGTGTATTGTCTGTCGGTGTGACTGTGTGAATACCTGGTGTATTGTCTGTCGGTGTGACTGTGTGAATACCTGGTGTATTGTCTGTCGGTGTGACTGTGTGAGTGCCTGGTGTATTGTCTGTCGGTGCGACTGTGTGAATACCTGGTGTATTGTCTGTCAGTGTGACTGTGTGAGTGCCTGTTGTATTGTCTGTCGGTGTGACTGTGTGAGTGCCTGGTGTATTGTCTGTCGGTGTGACTGTGTGAATACCTGGTGTATTGTCTGTCAGTGTGACTGTGTGAATACCTGGTGTATTGTCTGTCAGTGTGACTGTGTGAATACCTGGTGTATTGTCTGTCAGTGTGACTGTGTGAATACCTGGTGTATTGTCTGTCAGTGTGACTGTGTGAATACCTGGTGTATTGTCTGTCGGTGTGACTGTGTGAATACCTGGTGTATTGTCTGTCAGTGTGACTGTGTGAGTGCTAGCCAGTGTCATCCACCAGTTCTCTCTGTCTCCTTGCAGTGGCCTAGAAGAAACGAAGGAGATGATGACAGCTGGAAGAAGAGAAAAGATGAGAAAGAAGAATGAAATCTAGGTCAGCTCTCGGTATGATTGCATCAGCAAGTCAGTTATTTCTGCACCCCAGATGCATCATTTATTATAATGGCAGCTGGGCGCTAGGTAAGACGAACTCTTTTAAAGAGTCTTGAAGGTTCATTGGGCAAAATTGAAACTATTAAAGTCTGTCCCTTTCTTTTTTCCTGCAAATGTTAGATGATTAAATACAAAATAAAGCGCAGGAGAACCCGTTCAGAGGTCGCGAAATAAAAATCATGCAACGGGTTATTTTTAAATGATCATCCGTTCAGAGTCTTTAGATCGCTGGTGTGCTAGAAGGGGAAAATAATATTATTTTCTGAATGAAGAATTGATCTGGACCTGCTTCGATATTGGACGTAAGTATGACACATTGGGTCGGGATTAATTGTGGCTGTTGGATCCTACAATGTGATTGGCTATACAGTGCAACCAATGGGCTTCTAACTATATCCCACGGGTGCTTTTTCTTGATATTATAAAAATGACATTAGTATTTAAGATTATTTTTGACGATTACCCTCAGTTGACATTTGAAAATAATGTATATTGTGGGAATATTGTATACGTTTATGTTAAACCATGTATTATTCAGAATTATCTTATTTAATTCATTTGAGGTCCAGTGGTTGGTTCCTTTTATAATGCATGACAGACAATACAGCCTCCCATCCTCATGGCGATAGAATCTGCTGCGAAGGGACAGATAGAGAATCAAATCTGATCGGCGGGTGAGCTGTGCATTTTCAACACTTGGACGTTATAAGATGCAGTCAACCAATCAGGCAGCAAGTTTGATTCAGCGCATTGGTTGTATAGGTTCCCGACCAGACGGCTCTATTTCTTGAAACACATATGTGTAGATTTGCTCCAGAACTGTTTTAACAGTTCTAACTGATTCACCAACGTTCACGAATGACCCGCAGGACATTTCACAATCGACCACATCTCCGGTCTCTGGTCCAAAACTTTACCCAGTTGACCTAACCCACGTTCGCTGTGACCCACGGGCACGTGTTCAGACACAGGTTGGGTTGAGGTGACGCGCTCTCGTGCCGCCTGGTCCCTCTAGGGTTAAAGCCATGTTAGCCGGGTGACCTTGAGCCCGGGGTCAGGGGTCAGGCTGAGGTTGGAGATAGCAGAGTGGAGAATAATGGGTTTGTTTAGTCCAACATGGCAACCTAGCCTCTATGACCTTTCCTCAACCCGCCAACCCGATCTGGGCGACCTTTACCTCAGTCAAAGGCAGCCAGATGTATGAAGGTTCTTCAAAGGCATCAGAGGGCAGGGAGCAGAGAGGTTAGCCCCGGGGTTTGGTGGCTGTGGGAGGGAAACCTGATCCTCTTCATTCATCTTTATCAGTTGTCCCCCTGGCCCCTCTGATACGTAGACACATTAGCGCACACACACACACACACACACACACACACACACACACAGGTACAAAATGGACAAACAGCGTGAACACAAGCTCAGAAATATCTCTGCATTTGACTCGACAAAACCCTTACCATAACTTCAATAACTTAACATTTTTGCCGAAACTTAATGTCGGCCTAATGCCAAACCTAATCCAATGCCAAACCTAAACCTAATCCAAAAAATAGTAATCATAATACCTACCCAGATGGTAAGTTTGGTCCTAAAGACAACCTCCAAAAAAAGGTGAAAAAACTCTTGAACTTTTCCTAGTAAGGGCATATTTTTCACGTTATACTCCCCTTGTAATGACTTCTGGTCCAAATTTCGACCCGTGAAACAAAAACACACAGCGAAAGACAAACACACACACACACACGCACACACGCACGCACGCACATTGACCACTTGAGCTCCACAGACCTTAGCCACGCTGCCAGTCAGTTGATCATGGGCCATAAGTCACGTCTCCCGGGTCCCCGGTTCAGAAGGAATTACCTGATGAGGAATGGCAGTGATCAGGCCTGCTATCCAACTCCATCCAATCATTCCGGACCAATTAGCCTCAGTATTACCCTGTTTAGCTGACCCGGACCAGAAGCTCACTTACAAGCGGAGCAATTACGAAATGTGCACCACAACACGTGGTCCATATGATACCCGGGCCTGCTGTGGGACGGGGGCACGCCAGCCTGCTTGGGTTCTTTACCATAAGGCAGGCGAGAACCAGCCCACGGGTGAGTCTACTCAGATGCTTGTCCCGGTTGGAACTATACTTCTAGTTTTCACACAGAGCTGCATTAGATTAGATTATAACTTTATTTTCATTGGACAGAACAAGTACAGTACAACGAAATGCAGTTTGCATCCAACCAGAAGTGCAAAAGAGCAAACGCAGAAAGATACTGAGTCCAGTGTGAGGACAAGTAAGTAAATGTGCAGGTGTTCAGCAATGTAGCAAATGTGCAGAGGGCACGCCAGTGGAGAACATCTGTGCAAGCGGTAAACAGATAGTACAAACGATAAACATTGTGCAAAATGCAAATATAATAAATAGGCTAGCAGTATGCAGGGCAAGAGGAGTACCACAGGATGTATTGTGCAAATGGCACATCAGGTAAATAAGTTAGCCGTGTGTAGGTAGAGGTAGCAATGGATGTACAACGGTACATAGTGAAAATGGCAGGTAAAAAGAAAGCAGTGTGAATGCAAGGTTACCGACGGGTTTCAGAGTTCAACATGTTAACAGCAGTTGGGAAGAAACTGTTCTATTAGAATAGTGGAGTGTTGATGGAATGTGGCCTTAATGCATGGACACTTGGCACAATGCTGTGTTTTTCATTTAAGCCTGGGTCCTGTGCCCTGTTGCAATATGCCTTTCACTGTCTGTCTTCGTCTGCATTGATGTCAGACTGTTTTCCCTAGCAGCTCTGCCAGCATGTCCGTCTGCCATATCCGCCTGCCTTGTGAGTGACTTTAAAAGTCTCATTTCACTTCATTAACTACTCGGTCGGGGGTCCGTCCAGGGCCGAAATTATGTATTACTGCGAGTGACAAACACACACACACAGACACACACACACACACAGACACAGACAGACACAGTCTTGGCACGTGTGTGTGAAGAGAAACAGAGTGTCAGAGATGGGCTGAGCACTTAGCGTTAATGGTGAAATGTGTAAATGCGTTTCCTCAGATGCATCGCAGCTTTTCTGTTACTCAGACCTTGGGGTCCCGCCAACTCTGTTACTATGGTTACTGTATCGACGACTCTCTCGGACCCGAAGCCTCACACTTTATTATTTCCACGAAAACGGCCAGTTGCAGCAGAGTGCCATTTGCCAGATTTTGGCCGGCATCGCGTGTAAAAGAATCTTACCACGGACCTGATATCGGAGTATGACGAAAGTGTCCCGGCATCCGGGGCGGTTACTCGCGACGGCACAAATATCCCGCGGGACGTGTTCAGTTATCTGCCGCTCGATCTCGTGTTCGCCGGCGTCGGTTGTTATTGTTTTCCTTGTTGTCTGGATTTATGACGTGGAGATTTTCTGAGGAAGTTGTTTAGAGCAGTTTAAAGTGTAATCGGTTAAATTGATCTGGATTACACCGGCTTGTTTTCTTACCGATTGTGTTGGGAAATTGGGCAGCACTTAAAGCCTGTGTTGTGTTTTGCCTTGTATTTATTTTCCGCCTGATGTGGTGTTCTTTACACAGCTGAGCGAGGAGAAAAAAGTCACATTCAGATGTTTCATTTTGGTCTTTGAAAATCAGGACAACTAGGGAAAGCGTCTAAATATATAATTCAAGTGTCCAATTGAGATCGGAGATCCACAGGAAACAGACATCCATTTCCCCTCATGGGCAGTTCAATACCCAGCCGTCGCACATCCAACGGCTATGGGGGGAGCACGCGGAAATTGTGTGGTTTCGTAATTAAAGGATGAAAAAGATCTCTCGTCCAAAACGAAATCGGGAACCCACAATGACTGCAGTGAGATGAGTGAGAGGCTGTGTGATCTATAGCCTGAGCCAGATCGTCAATGCCGTGAATACGGTGTCAATTCTGTTCTTCTGACTGTTGAAGTCAACCCGGCTATCACAAACAAGCAAAAACTCAAATTGGTATGTTAGAAGCTCACATTCTGGCATGTTAAAAGCCAGTTGAGGTGGAGTTTGCAGAAAGACAAGAAAGAAAGTCCAGGGAGTTACACTACTCTGCACCCGCCAATGTACCCAGGTTCAGACAAACACACACACACACACACACACTTATATACACACACCAATGTACCATGATACACACAAACACACACACACTTATACACACACACACACAGACTGTTGGTTTTTCCGATTGTTTGGGCATGGCAAACATTTCACTTAGGATATTTTCGTTTCTTCCCTCTGGGCTGTCTGTTGTGAAATCTGACTGGATAACACCTACAGAATAACAATCAAATGAATAAAACAAACAAGAGAGTAGCCTCGTTCAAATCAAATAAATAATTCCTCAATTGAATTTAATCTATTAACATAAACCATGAACACATTTGTGGACTGGCCACCTATCAAACCCCTATACGCTGAGACAAAGCTTGGTTAGTTCGTCCTTTTGCCGATTTGGACTTGCCTTTTTGCATATGTTGATTTTGGTTATCATGTGATCGAAGGTCGATCTACGCGAGCGCGCCAACCAACTAAGGACAGACCTCGTCCTGGCAGCCGGCGTCAAACACCCAGTTCTACACATTAATCTCTCACAGCGAACGTTCATTTAAGTTTACGGATTGTTTAACAAGGCACGAGGTAAACACATTGTTAAAGCGCACTTCTTAATCTGCTCTTCATTAGTAGTCCCGTGAAAGCTTTTACTTTATTACAGTGAGTCAATTTATTTCACCCGTGTAGACAAATAAAGCACGCGTCCCCGTATTCACAAGCCGGCGCTGTAAAGCGTTTCAGAGTGATCTTCTGGGTTGTGTCGTTTTTACATGATTCCACTCTGCTTGTTAATGAACAACTTATTCCAAAACGTGTTTTATTTTATTGGATGAGAACTGGCATTGGAGCTGGTGCTGCCTGCAGACTTTTATGGTGCTCGGTAAAGTATTTTTTTATGGGATTAATTTGGATAATTTACGTGCCCCATCCCCCGTGTTAAAAAAAAGCATGAATATGTTTTGTTAGCAAAGGAATCTCTCTCTCTCTTTCTATCTCTTTAAATGCATTTTCTTTCAGAAATATTTAAACCGTTTCCTTGACAGAGGAGAGCAGAGCGTACATGATTTGATCTCTGTGTTTGAAGAGAGCCTAACAGTGTGTGTGTGTGCGTGTGTGTGTGTGTGCGTGTGTGTGCATGCGAGTGTGTGTGTGCGTGCGCGTTGTGAGCATGCAAACTGTGTGCCACACATTCAAACTTGTTTTGGCTCTCTGGGGCCTCTCTCTCGCTCCGTCTCTTTATATTCCAGATTAGATTTATGTCTTTCATTCCCTCTTTCTTTCCATCCCTCTATCTTATCCTAAGTTTGTACATTCTTGCAATTATGTCCATTAAAATACTCGAACAAACTATTATGTGCGTCTGTACGTGTGTGTGCGTCCATGCGTGTGTATGTCCGTGTATGTACGTCCCTGGGCCTGCATGTTTAAGAGAATGAGTTTGCGTGTGTGTGTGTGAAGCTGTTGCCGATGCTAATGTTTCATTTCTTCACTCGTCTTTCTCGTGGGGTCAGGGGGGGTGGGGTCATTGAGGTCTACATCTACAGCTTTGTAGCGGAATCACCTCGGCTGTGGTCAAAGCAGGCAGCCAGCCAGCCCTAATTTATATTAGCAAGACAAAGGCTCCCGGGAGGGGCCAGCCCCGAGATGAGCTTTAATTTAGTCTCATATGCGCCGTGAGGAAACCCAGAGGCCCACGCTCTAGCACACACAGACACCTATCATTAGCTCACATCTAATGGAGCCGGGGTCTGGCAGCGAGAGGCAATCGTTCAGAATTAACGAACGGCGGGGTTTTCCTGCCGGTGACGGTTATGTGTTCTGGGAACGACCGGCAGCCCAGGGGCCTGAGGTACGTCTAGGACCGTCGGCGAAGGGAATCGTGGCAAACGGGACAACGGGGCGTTCCGTTCCGAGGCGTATTGTTCCGCGGGCTCCGTCGGGCTGGACGGGGCCATCGTGAATGGAGGCTTGACGTGATGATGTATGCATTCAGGGCATTGTGTCGCGGGTCTTTACATCGCCGCGCGGCCGCTCTGACAGGAGGGGAAGAGGAGTGCCACTTCTGATGGACGCGATGAAGACGTCGGGTACACGCGAACACAGGAGGCGTTTGTGTTTCTGTTTGTCGGACCACTCCCTTCTTCTGATGGTCGCCGTGTTTGTTTTGTGTGTCCGTCTAGAGATCTCAGAGTGCGGGAATTCCCTGATTGACAGACCCTACTGAGTGGAAGTACGAGACCGCAGAATCTTTTGGAATTTAGAAGTAACAATAAACATGTCGAATAAGTAACTCCACAAAAGTAAATTAAAGGTATTACGTAAGGGGCCTTAGCGCGATAGAATATCCTTCGTGATGGTAGCCTTGTACCTGCTAAATCACTGGGATTAGAAGTGATAATTGCTCACAGCCTGTGTTTCTTGTGTGGTATTTGAGGAATGAAGGTGTAAGGCAACAAATGGTGAAGTTTGAATTGTTACAAGGTTCCAGGCTAACTCTCAGTTAGAATAACCTGGTTTCCAAACCCTGACCCCCTGTCCGCTGCATTCCACATCGCCTCAACCTGCTCAAAATCTCCTGACCTTAATGACCCCCCACCTGCCTTTACACGTGCACACACACACACACACACACTCAAATTCCCAACCTTTACCCTTTGAACCCCACCATCCTGGTACTATGGCCTCTCCCAATATTCTTATTAAGATTTTCCGCACCCCAGTCAAAGCCGACCTCACATGTTCCCAACAGTTTAGCTGGTCGGACCTCACATGTACCTGTTTGGCTGGTCGGACCTCACATGTACCCAGCAGTTTGGCTGGTCGGACCTCACATGTACCTGTTTGGCTGGTCAGACCTCACATGTACCCAGCAGTTTGGCTGGTCGGACCTCACATATAGCCAGTGTGTTTAGCAGGTCAGACCTCACATGTTCCCAACAGTTTAGCTGGTCAGACCTCACATGTTCCCAACAGTTTAGCTGGTCAGACCTCACATGTACCCAACAGTTTAGCTGGTCAGACCTCACATGTTCCCAACAGTTTAGCTGGTCAGTCCTCACATGTACCCAACAGTTTATCTGGTCAGACCTCACATGTATCTGTTTGGCTGGTCAGACCTCACATGTACCTGTTTGGCTGGTCGGACCTCACATGTACCTGTTTGGCTGGTCAGATCTCACATGTACCTGTTTGGCTGGTCGGACCTCACATGTACCTGTTTGGCTGGTTGGACCTCACATGTACCTGTTTGGCTGGTCAGACCTCACATGTACCTGTTTGGCTGGTCAGACCTCACATGTACCTGTTTAGCTGGTCAGACCTCACATGTACCTGTTTGGCTGGTCGGACCTCACATATAGCCAGTGTGTTTAGCTGGTCAGACCTCACATGTACCCAACAGTTTAGCTGGTCAGACCTCACATGTACCCAACAGTTTAGCTGGTCAGACCTCACATGTACCCAACAGTTTAGCTGGTCAGACCTCACATATAGCCAGTGTGTTTAGCTGGTCAGACCTCACATGTTCCCAACAGTTTAGCTGGTCAGACCTCACATGTACCTATTTGGCTGGTCACGGCACACTCTCCTATAACGCTCCTCTCACCCGGTCCCACAGGTGCAGCTAAGGTCAGGGTTCGGGCTTCATACAGCGAATGACCTGGGCTGGCCCTGTCCCAAGTGGTCCCCTATTCTCTAAGTAGTGAGCAACCTTAGACTAGGGTCCACAGGGGAACTACAGGGCCATTGGGGACACGCCACTGATCTCTGAACTCTGTTTGCGATGTAAGGTGGCGTCATAATGTTTCGCTATATAACCAGCACTGTGGAGGTTAGCTGTTTTTGAAGATGTGGTAACAGAAAATAGGACAAACGTGTGTTTGGTGACTCTGTTTGTCTAAGTCAAGTGTGTTATCAGTTTGTGAAGGTGGCAGTTCAAAGTTCAGTCTGGCCCACCTCTGAATGCCGAAGAGCAGCAAGTGATTCTTTTTTTAAATGTACCTTTTTTCTCGGTCTGTAATTTGTCAGTCATGCTGATTTTATTCAATCACTGAATTGGACCTCGTCACAACTGCATCGTTTAAACGGACCCCTGTATAGCCATCGTGTATTTTACTACCTACAGTTTTTATTTAAAAAACCTTTAGATCTTTGTGTTAATGTTATTTGCGTGGGTTGATCTGGAACGAGTCTTTTCCTTTGACATAGTAAAGTCGTGTGGTTGGGGGTGGCGTTCATTTTACTAATGTGTGAATATGCCAGTGCCATTATCAGCGTATGTCAGTTCTATTTAACAGCTTGACTCTGTGGGCTTTCTGTCTGTGGAGTTCACTCAGCCAAATCTGCTTCTGAGAAAAGCAATAAACAAAACAACCTAATGAAAAACCGTCCGGGCAGCTCGTTCTCTATAGAGACCAGGCATATTTCATTTTGCTTGTTTATATTTGTGGTGCGGGATATCTAGAGGTTTACTGTTGAGCAATGTTTCTTCTAAGAAGTCGTGTCACTTTATAGAAAAGACACATCGAAGCGCTGTAACGTTTGCAGACATAGAGTCCGGACACAAGCACCGGGCGAAGGATGGATCTTTAATGAAAACTAAACTAGATAGGAACCAGACAAGAAATCAAACCAGACTAGGAATCAAAACCAGACAAGAACTCAAACTAGACACAACAACAAAGGCTGCAAGCGACATTGATGGACAGGGTGCTCTGGGAAAGCCGAAACTTTACCAGGTGTTTATTTTTTGGGTTATTTTGTGTTGCTTGGTTGTGTCATAAGCACATTATATGTTAATAGAACTAATCTTGTATTAAAAACCCAGACAGAATTTGACCGAATAGCATACTAGCACTGCATTTTACAGCGATTTCCGTTTGAATTCCGTTTGAATACCGTCGATATCTGTTGTTTTATAATTGCCTTGTCCAATAGAAACATTAATGAGATGATGTTCTATCCTGTCCTTTTATTTCCAGCATGCTACCCAAACAACACATGCAGATGTGAGGACCACTATGGTTGGCCAAGTGACAAGTGTCACTATTATGGGTCCTGTAACAATGTCACTACAGACATGTGTGGATGTATCAACTCCGTTCCTGCTAATGGACCATTCTGTCAACTAATCCCACGTAATTATTTCCTACAACTGACACAATGTAGCTTTAGTCCAGTAATAATGTCAATATTTGAACTAATTTCTGACCCTTTCTCCTTTGCTATAGATGTGACGGCATGTCCATCTCCTACACCAGGTATGAGATTATTGCCATGGAACGGCAGTGATTTCCTGTATTAATTACAGTGTTACTAAACGCAACTTTCCAGGTTTACATTTTACAGGGACATAAACTTGGCAGACGCTATTGTACACAATGCGCTAACCTTAAGATAGCTAGCGCGAACAGCTTGTTTCGTCTGTAAACATGGAGGCAGGTCACAAGCGCAGGGCCAAGGAAGGATCTGGAATTTGATGTAAAACAACTAAACTACCTGATAATATTTGATCTAAACCAACTAAACCACCTGATCATATTTGATCTAAACCAACTGAACCACCTGATCATATTTGATCTAAACCAACTGAACCACCTGATCATATTTGATCTAAACCAACTGAACCACCTGATCATATTTGATCTAAACCAACTGAACCACCTGATCATATTTGATCTAAACCAACTGAACCACCTGATCATTATATTTTGTATTATCACACCGCATGTGTGTATTTGTAGCAACGCTGTTAGACACCTTAACCAATCTGTTTAGCTTTTACATCTGTCTGGGCCAATAACAGGCTATATGCCAGGTTTTGTTTTGAGCCTCTGTTCCACCTGCCACACTCTTATAAAGATATATTGATTCTCAGAGTAGAGTAAAGAGAGTCAGAGTAAAGAATATACACACGTAAGTCCATAAAATGAAGACGTGCGAAAGCAAGAAAACAGAGCCATCTGTCACTCACTGATTTGACTCGCTCCGTTTTCTCCACATCTTAGAGTGTACTGGGGACGTTCTGGAATGCAAAAAGACATGAAAAGGAGGTTCCTCCTCACCGCAGGGGTCCCCCCCAAAAGGATACACATAAACTAAAGTAGAGACGGGAGAGGCGAACCCATTCACACACACACACAATACACACACACACAATACACACAAACAGACATGAGAAGATGTGCACGCATGAGGGAAAACAGACGCAAACACAAATGCATGCACGACTGCGGAAACACCCAGAAACACACACGTACAAATGCAGGCACACACTAAATCAAGCACACACACACACACACACACTAAAATTGCTCCTGCGTACTTAGGTTGATCAGAATGAGGAGAAAGAAATCAATACAAACTAGGTAAAGAAATAGAATGAAAGAAGAAGAAAAGACAAGGTTATGGGGACGAGAAGAACACGGACGACGAACGAGGAGGACGAAAACGGAAGGGGGTCAGTGTTTGATCGAGGGCGATCAAGGAGATTTACGTGTGTGTGTGACCCGTTTCCTCCAGAACTAATCGCGAGTACCGTGTCACGAACGCCTACGTGTCGCACAGACATACGCGGCTCGGCTCCGTGCGACCGGCCCGTTCAGCGAATGCCGGTTTAGCACGCGAGTGAGCCCGGACGTTTCTCCGGCGGCGTGCGAATAATGTCGGCGATGTGCGAGTGAGGCGCCGCGTCCCGGCGGACCGGGAGGCTTTGTGCGGCTCGCTGAGAGGCCCCGTGATAGAGGGTGCCAGTCTGGTTCCCCCGAGCTGAGGGGAGCGAGTTCAGGGGTCGCCGTGGTCGGGCTCGAGATAAATGCGCCCCATTGTCGGCATTAAGGAGATGCTCTCAGTAGGGAGTCCATAAAGCCCGGTGGAAACACTAACACCCGGAGTTCTGGAGCTACCCCCGAGGGGACCCTGAGGGACCCCCCGACCTGAGAACGGATCCGGGGCCGACGGGCAAGGGGACAGAAAGGGACAAGGGGACACATCCGCCCGTACGCCTCCTCGTCAGGTTCTCCTCGACTGGGTCAACCCGAACGGACCTCAGATTGTAACAGACCCGAACACCACCAGAACACCGACCGCCACAGAATGATGCCTTTGTTCCAGAGGAACTGGCACAAGTTTCTCTTTTCCCTTACCGAGGTGATTTGGGGTGGACGGGCGGTGGGGGGGTAATGAGGTGTTTTTCACTGTGTGTGTGTGTGCTGGCCTACAGGGGGCATTGAGCTCCGTGGAATGTCCCCTTTCCCCTTTTCAGAGACATGAGATGGGCAAACATGAAATCAAATTGGAAAAGCCCCACAAAAGGGTGGGGGGTGTTTAGGGCGGGGGGGCGGGGGGATACTTAGGGCGGGGGTGGTGGGGTACCCCATATACCTCGGTACTACCAGCCAAGCGTCACCCCATCTCTGGCCCCCAGGAAGCACCGGGCCCCCGTAGCGGCATGAAAAGGACCCGTATAAGGGACTTGGCTGTTCCGCCTGCCTCGGATTAAGGGCCCAAACAAACAGGCTGCCAAACACGCTACATACATCTTTTATTTTATCACTCATTCTCACCGTCACAAGCTTGGCGGGACCGAGGGCTTTATGCCGGAGTCTATTGTAACCCGTGGAATTCTCTACGGCTACAAATGTGTTAATCACATGCAAACAGAGGAAATTCGGAAAGACACATACATACACACCCTAACACACGGACAAAGTCATACATATATATATACATATATATTTAGCACTTGCGATCTACAGTGTGCGTTTGCGTTCGGAGTAATAGTTCAGATTGTCCTCTGTCACGGCGATTGTCCTCTGTTTTCTGCTTCCTGCGACGTCATGAATGGTCCGTTTCACGTGAATCTCCGTACGCATGCGTCTATCCGGAGGGCGTGGTCCTCTAGTGAGCTTCAGGGAGTTCTGACTGCTTGTCTGGATTTACAGTTTCTTATGGGTCAAACATAAAGTGGACATTATTAGATTTGGCATGCATATGCCCACACACAAACACACACACATACATAGTCCCGCTCACACATTCATGTGAGAGCGCACGCTACGAATACGCACACACACACACACACACACACACACACACACACACACACACACACACACACACACACACACACACACACACACACACACCCCTCAGCCGTAGGTGTCACTGAACGTCTGGAAAATAAAGGGATGTCGCGCTCCAAATGGGATTGTGTTTTTTCTCCTGAGGTAATGACGGCTACTGTGAAGGCTGTCTGCTGCAGGGCATTATGGGGGAGTATGATGCCGTAGGTAGTACCTGCCTGGTAATACAGACCTTATGAGTAGCGAGGAGAATGGTTTATTGATCGGGGCAGTTAGAGAAAGTTAAAAGGGAGGACGGCCAAAACGCTCACTTGGGCTTTAATCCATGTTTGAAAAAGAGATGGAGACGCTGACAGAGAGAGACGCTGCCAGAGAGAGAGAAAGAGAGAGAGACGCTTACAGGGAGAGGGAGAGGGAGAGGGAGGGAGAGGGAGGGAGGGAGAGGGAGAGAGTGGGAGACGCTTACAGAGAGAGAGAGACCAAAACACAGACCAAAGTAGTGTTTAACGTTTATCCTCAACAAGACTAAGTTTAACGTGTTGAATGTTACAGTGTGTCGGTGTAACGTTGAGGCGGCGTTCATGTGCTCTCAGACAGACTCTCACGGTTCCACCTGCCCCCTGCCTCTGGCCCCCTGCCTCTGACCCCCTGCCTCTGACCCCCTGCCTCTGACCCCCTGCCTCTGGCCCCCTGCCTCTGACCCCCTGCCTCTGGCCCCTGCCTTTGATCCCCTGCCTCTGGCCCCCTGCTTCTGACCCCTGCCTCTGGCCCCCTGCCTCTGGCCCCCTGCCTCTGGCCCCCTGCCTCTGGCCCCCTGCCTCTGGCCCCCTGCCTCTGACCCCCTGCCTCTAGCCCCCTGCCTCTGGCCCCGTGCCTCTGGCCCCCTGCCTCTGGCCCCCTGTCTCTGGCCCCGTGCCTCTGGCCCCCTGCCTCTGGCCCCCTGCCTCTGGCCCCGTGCCTCTGGCCCCCTGCCTCTGGCCCCCTGCCTCTGACCCCCTGCCTCTAGCCCCCTGCCTCTGGCCCCCTGCCTCTGACCCCCTGCCTCTGGCCCCCTGCCTCTGGCCCCCTGCCTCTGGCCCCCTGCCTCTGGCCCCCTGCCTCTGGCTCCCGGCAGATGTTTTCCACCCATCATCACCATGAGGTCACTGATGTGGTCATTACACCGTCCCGTCATTTGCTGCTCCCCTTTGACCGTCACAGTTTGGATGGTGGTGGTGTGGTGGTGGTGGACACACATGAGCCTGATTACCTTAATATCCCTGTACAGCACTGACCAGGCTGGGACCAGGGGAAGGCCCTCTTGTTGAAAGGACCTTTGTGTTAATCCAGCGTTGCCGTGATGTCATCGTCTGGAGTTGACATGATTAATGTCTGAATGTTCTCCAGCTCTTTCACGGTTCTCCTGGACCGCACCACAACAGCACGCTGAACCGGGGAACACATACTCACCCCCTGGAGGGGGGAGAGACAGAATAATTACAAGAGAGGAGGAGAGTGGAAAGAAGGGAGAAAACAAGAGGGAATGAGAGAGTGATCGAAAGGAGAGAGGGAAATGTAGGATGAGCGAAGTATCAGATGAGATGACTGTAGGACGAGTGAAGTATCAGATATGAGATGAATGTAGGACGAGTGAAGTATCAGATATGAGATGAATGTAGGACGAGTGAAGTATCAGATATGAGAATGTAGGACGAGTGAAGTATCAGATATGAGAATGTAGGACGAGTGAAGTATCAGATATGAGATGAATGTAGGACGAGTGAAGTATCAGATATGAGAATGTAGGACGAGTGAAGTATCAGATATGAGAATGTAGGACGAGTGAAGTATCAGATATGAGATGAATGTAGGACGAGTGAAGTATCAGATATGAGATGAATGTAGGACGAGTGAAGTATCAGATATGAGATGAATGTAGGACGAGTGAAGTATCAGATATGAGATGAATGTAGGACGAGTGAAGTATCAGATATGAGAATGTAGGACGAGTGAAGTATCAGATATGAGAATGTAGGACGAGTGAAGTATCAGATATGAGATGAATGTAGGACGAGTGAAGTATCAGATATGAGATGAATGTAGGACGAGTGAAGTATCAGATATGAGAAATGTAGGAAGAGGGCTGTATCAGATCAGATGAATAAACACAAGCTTGTAATTAGAATGGAAGTCACGTTCCAATCAGAACCACTTCCTCTGGCCAGGTGACCTGCGCTTTCTTTACTGGATCACTGTCATGGGTTTGGTTGTTTCAGTTGTTACAGCAGGTATTACCATAGAGACCACATGATGTGTGTGTGTGTGTGTGTGTTGACATGGTAGTGAGTGGTTATTAATGTACTCTCCCAGCCCCCGACCTCACTCAGCTCTTTGGCACCACACGGCTTCTTTCTCCCGGTCTTGTCCGCTCACTTTCTGTCTCGCTATCTGTGTCTGTCTGTCTTTTTCCTTTGAGATGAATGCCAACCGACATCCAGAGAGAAGTTCATTTCGCAGATTGCTAGAGGATTTCCTCCCGCTCGACGTTTGACAGGACGAGATGGCCATGCTTAGGCCTCGTCACTGTGTCAGGGGAGGGGGAGAGATTGAACCGTTTTCTTCTGCTAAGCGAGCGAAGGGAGTGAAGGGGTTTAGGGAACATGCTGTCAAATTAGAGAGAAAAGGGAGACAGAGAGGGAGGGAGAGAGAGAGAGAGAGAGAGTGAGAGAGCGGAGGGGAGAAAAGGAAAAGAGCAGAAAGGGAAATGGAAGAATTGTAGAGGAAGAGAGAAAAAGCTTCAGAAAGAGACAGAGGGAGAAAGCATATATTTGTTCTGTGATTAGTGTACAGTGATCTCCGCTGCTCCACCATTTCTCTCTTTAATTAGTGATTTTCAAGAGCAGCAGAGGCCTCGCCGTTCTTATAGATGAACGGACCGGCTTTAATCTCATTCTTCGTCCGGCCGGATCAGTTCCGGTTGTGCTACTCTGGGATCTTGCATTAGAAATCCCAGAGTTTACCGTTCTGTGTTCAAACATTCAACATTTCCACCACGTTTATCTAAGCGGCTGTGGGCTTTCGCAGCTGTATGGAATTGATAGCGTGACGTTTCTCCCCTCTGTTCTCTCTATTTATCATTATTCTTTCTCTCCCGATATTTTCGCTCACCCTCCTGTCCATTGCCTGCCATCTTAGCGAGTATCCTGATCGTGTCGTCTCCCAACTTCGAGACGTCTCTGCCAAATCTCTAAGAAGCGCGAGGCGAGCGGGAAAGAATTCGGCTTAGTCTCAGAACGGCATGCGGCGGGCCTTTTCCGAGTTTTACTTCAGCACATCATTTTCTGGGGTGCCGTGGTAGATTTACTGTAATCTGCTAGATCAAAGGCAATGAGCTCCACCCGGTTCCCGTAATCCCGTTTGATGGGGACTTTTGCCTATGAAATAACACGGAGGGAATCGGTTCAAGTTGGTCGGCTGTTATCCTCTGTCTCGTGAGTCGTTACTTAAGGTGGGTTCACGTTCGTGCTCTCTTCCTCAAGCCACAAAACGTACTGGGTACAGGTAGCATCGAACAGAGTCGATTCCTACTACATTTCCGTTCAGTTCCTGCTGTTTGTATCCCTGCTTCAGGCAGACATCTTTCTTGCGGTCCTTCTTCGGATTCATTGTCGCTTGTCTCCTGACTTCTCTACATTCTTTAGTCTGATCTCTCTCCTCTTTCTCTCTCTCTTTTTCTCTCTCTTCTCCCCTTTTCTGTTCTAAGCTCCGGTTCTCCCTTCTCCACACAGACCCAGTTAAATGTGTGATATTAATCCAGAGATTAGACAGGACCTGGGTTCATCTCCCCGAAAAAGTATTGTGGCATGCCTCAAAGGAACGATGAACTCTGGACCATGTGACAAAAACAATCAGAGACTAGATATGTGAATACCCTGATGACTGCCTTCTCCTGTGTTTGCCAGATGATTGCAAACATCAACCTCCTAACCTGGGGGGGCCTGAATGAAAAACTGCACATTTGCGCCTATTTTTGCCTTCATACAAAACCAGAAACTGTCAGCTAGTCAGCTCCACTAGTCTACATTCTGCTCATTCCATTTTCTTTTCCTTCTTCCCCCAGTTTTGCACAATAATTGTAATTTTCTCTTGGGGAAAAAAATCCATTCCTCCCCGTCACACAGAAAATGGGAACCAGTCCGATGGCACATGTCTGATTAATGTGGGGATTTGTGGTTTTTCTCTGCCCTGATTTCAACATGTTTTCTTTCTTCTATTCCATTGTTCTTCTCCGCTTCTTAAGCCGCTCCGTCCCGACCAGAGTGATCTGTCAGTGGAACGCATTACTTGCTAATAACACAGGCAATCTAATGCGGCTCATTATTTAATCCTTTCTATTTGTGCTCTGGTTAGAGTTTCCTAACTGGTCGAGTACAGTGATGGAGTGAGCTTTGGTTGTTTGCGCAAGAGAGGTAACCTGTGGAGTCGAGACCCCCCTAGTGGGGACATTAATTACTGCCCCGTCTTTAGTTTCTGCCGTACTTCATCATTGTTTGCTTTTAATTTAGCCACTGGGAAGCTCTCCTCTTTTAAAAAAGGCAAAAAATGTCAGTGGAAATACATCATGTCTTAAGTAGCAGCATTGCACTGTTTACTCTGTCTGATATAGTGAGATATTCAATTCAAAATTGGCCCTTTTATATATTCCTTTATATGTAAGTGTTTCTGTATAATAACTTAATATGTGCATATACATGTATGGAGCTTTTTGTTTTAAGTGTTGGTCTTGACTATTTGTCATTACAGACTCAGGTAGTGTTTCTCTATCATGAGCTCTGCATGTGTTTTTGAGTGAATCGTCTCCCCAGGCACTGTTTAAAGGTGCCGGACTAAGGAGAACGTCATTGGTGTGTAACAACAGTTAGATGACATAGAACATATAAAATCCTATAATCATTATGAAAAATCAGTTGATGTTTGCTGGCCTCTCTCGGTTATATCATTGGTTAAATTATATATAATTCTGTCATAGGGAACGAAACAACATAAAAGCATATATTATCTGATCGATTTAACTTCCTAACCAATTTAAAGTTATTTATGTAATAAAGCATTTTGTACCTCAACATGAGACAATCATTCATAAACTCCAGTCGGTTAATTAGATGTTAGTACCAACTTTATTTCAGAAACGCAGTATTCCTCAGTGTATTCGGCTAAAAGCTGAGATTTGATTACATTGACACTGGAATAGTGCAGGAACAGGTTTTATTTCTGGCTTGTGGTAACTACGCGGTTTTAAATCAACATACCCAGTTGTTCGGTCATGAATTTGCAGTGTAGTACATGTCACAAGAAACTTTTTGTTCCAAGCAATATTCGTTATAAACTTCACCAGACCAATGTATCTTCTGGTTTTCAACTAAAAAAGCTGTGCTTTTAAACATAAACCCACTGTGTGAATACTGTCTCCATGTGACATCTTTAAGGACAACGACATACGGAGTAGAAGAAACGTTGATTAGGAAGTAAAATGTATTTTCTGCTCGGTTGGATCCAGGGTCATTTTAAACACGCCTCTCTACTGATCAGCATGCGTCTCGTCTGCGAGTCCTCATCTAACCTCTGATTACACAGTAAAGGGCAGGCGGAACCATCAAACGCAACGTTCTACATCAATAGCAGGAGTCTTTCCTCACGCATTCCTGCCTGGTTCCACCCAACATATATAGGAGGTCCGGATTCTCCATTACGGATGCGCTTGTTTGCACACCAATCAAGTTTGGTCCGAGCTACCGCCCGTTCCGTTGCGCCGGCGGCTTTAGCGGTGTGTTTCCTGTTTGTGTTGCCTGGTGTATTTTGATAGTTTGTCCGCTGTTGATTCGTCTAGCTGCTAGCTGAGAACACAGAGGAGAAGGCACTTCAGATTGCTATTGTCGAGGTCCGGTCGACCATATTGCAGGAGGCATGAACTGATTGATGGGTGGGTGGGTGACTGAGGGGGTTGGCGGACGGGTGAGGTGTGTTTGGGTGGAGATGGGGTGTGCCCTCTTACATCACTGTTTGTGCTTTTTTCTTTGTGTGTGTGTGTGCGTGTGTGTGTGTGTGTGTGTGCGCGTGTTCATGTGGTTTGTGGCCTGTCAGTAGAAATGAATGATTAATAGGCTGGTCCAATCAACATACTGGGCCACAATGCCTGAACATGCTATTCCTCCCTTCATCCCTCTCTCCCTCCCTTCCTCTATTCCTCCCCGAATCTATCGCTCCATCTCTCGCACAATCCTTTCATCCCGTCCTCCTTCCTCTCTAAAAAAAGGCTTGTTTTTCACCTGCTCTCGCCTTTGGTCAACTTTGCCAACATCTCTCCCCCCTCTCTCTCTCTCTCTCTCCCTCTCCCCCTCTCTCCCCCTCTCTCTCCCCCTCTCTCTCCCCCTCTCTCCCTCTCTCTCCCCCTCTCTCTCCCCCTCTCTCTCCCCCTCTCTCTCCCTCTCTCCTCTCTCTCTCCTCTCTCTCCCCCCTCTCTCCACTCTCTCTCTCCCCTCTCTCCCCTCTCTCCCCCCCGTCTCTCTCTGATCTGTGCATGTGTACTGTGGTGAAACTGGGCGGCACCGGAGAGAATCAACCCTAATGAAAGCCCAAAAGGAGCAGGGGTTTGAGGGGCGGGGCTACGGAGCAAAAGTAAACCAATGTTTATGTTTGACTCGACAAATCAAGTCGTGAGGTAATCGATGATTGATGAGGGCTGAGTTGTCAGGGGGCGGGGCCGATTGTGCGAGTCTGTGTGATCTCAAAGCCGTTCCGTGGCGCGCCGGGCCGCCCAAGGGGTCTGAGATAGAGGGCAAACACGGCGGTGACAGTTTGAACCATTGCTCTCTGGGAGGACTCGGTGCTCCAGGTGTGGTGGTGTGGGGGGTTAGGACGGTGGGTATTAGTTGACTGGGTGCGACAGGGTCACTCTCACTGACTGACTGATCACAGATCTGCTGTGGCGGTGGGAGCAGAGAGGGACGGGTGCCCTGCTGGTCGCATCTCTGGCCAACTGTCTTGGCACACGGCCACAGGTTGAAACAAACGCGCACGTATCTGTATCTGTAACGAGTGTGATTAATGAGACTATCAATTCTCCAAGAAAACCATGGCAGGGCGTGATGAAGAAACGCAGTGGACCTTGGTGATTTCTCTCAACGTGACACGAACACACACACACACACACACGAGCAAACGCGCACACACACATACCGTATCACTAAACCTGTCCTGACTGTGAAACACCTGTCTTCGGGGTCAGGGTTCAGCTTCACGTTTCTGTGGGTTTGTAAAGACTGCTTTATTACGATGTGTTGGGACCTAACTCGGCGAGTTGGGCCAATAGCAGCACTACAAACAGGGTGAGACAGTTCTGACGAGTTCCTGCACAACTAATCCTTTTCCATCCAGTTCATGAAGTTCCAGCAGAAGAATTAGACACACTGTGAGGGCTATTATTAGCCGTGTAAAACCTGGCCGGTGCAAACCCGTTCTCCGACAGGACAAATTAAAGTCATTAAATGCACATTCGCTTTCTCTCTCTCTCTTACGATTTCTTCGGCTCTTTCCTTTGCCCTGTTTAGAGGGATTGCTTTGCAACTGTGGTGACCTTTAAAGCCTCAGACGGTGAACAACCATTTACCACCATGCGACTTGAATGTTTTCCTTGCAAAGGGCAAACCGTAGTGTTAATGTGCTATGAAGTAACCCTACGTAAATATAATGCATGCCCTCATCTTCGGATATATGGTGTGGGGGCACTGCACACACACACACACACACACACACACACCACACACACCACATAAATAGAAGTGAGCACATGCATAAATTCCTGCTCTGCAATGATGATACATTTTGAATGTCAATGTGGTGAGGATAGAGTGACTTTCCCAGCACCACCAGATCTGGTCTCTAGCAGCACCACCAGACCTGGACTTTACCAGCAACACCAGTCCTGGGCCCTGCCTGACATCCCTGGAAAGCTAAGAGAAAACTGTGGGAGAGAGACTATAGCATTAGCGTAGTGTGGTTATTCCTGGCTACGATGGCAGGCTGTACGGCTGATCTCCTACTCAGCTCAAATTGCCTTGCGTTAAGACTGAGTCTGGACATAGACAACCAGGGCCCTTTGGATAGGTCAGCCACTAAAGATGAGAAAGGCCCCTTTAG
Source organism: Dallia pectoralis (assembly GCA_029465975.1). NCBI lineage: Eukaryota > Metazoa > Chordata > Actinopteri > Esociformes > Umbridae > Dallia > Dallia pectoralis. The sequence goes on along the minus strand of CM055764.1, from coordinate 6,245,071 downwards.
GAAGCATTATATCCCAAACTGGGTAGAAGATACCTTCCATGACACTCACACACGAACAAAACACAATGTGTGTAGCTGAAAAGACGTCTGTAAGTCTACGGAGAAAACAGCAGCAGTGACAGCTGTTTGTTCACTGGGTCGGCAGGGACCATCTCTGCTCTGGTTCTGGCAAATTAGGACAGACAGATAAATAGACAGCCAGACAGGCAGACTGGCAGACAGGCAGGCAGGCAACCAGACAGACAGACAGACACCGCCTGCCTCTACACTAATCTGACCTAATGCCTTCTCAGGAACGTGATACTCATTTATGTTACGGAGATACCTTGACAGACAGACACACAGACAGAAAAATTCAGGGTGTCCCATCCCATGACAGAAATCAAAATAAAATTGTAACGATGCACATGAGTTAAATAAAAGGATGCTATGGAATTACGGTGGGACATTCAAGTCATAAAAGAGATCTGCAAGCAGATTACATTTGAATAAACGTCAGATGCTGTCACTCTTCGTGACGGGAAGGTCAACCATTGATAGCAGACGAGAATATGAGCAGACCACGTCTGCAGTACAGAGAGACATATAACGCGGTCAGTCCTTTGAGAAAGGACAGAACACACACGAGTGCAGAATCACACACACACAGACACACACACACACACACACACACAGACACACACACACACACAGGATGTAACCCTGTCCTGCTGGTTGCATTTTCATCAGCAGTCCGCTGCTCCTCTCTGATTGAAACATTATCATAAGAAAAAAAACTGCCTGCACCTCCCTGTGGACGCCTCTGGACACCTCCCTCTGGACACCTCCCTCTAGACGTTAATTAATGTTCAAAGTTGGGATTAAAACCATGTGTCGACAGAAAGAGCATTCTCAGGGTCTGTGGATGTACCACAGTTTGACCAATCTTTTGGTTTTGTCTCTGCCATAATAGTTCTGTACATACCTGTGACGTGTTTATGTACCATGGCTGGCAGGCGCTCACAATGTACAGTCGTGCATGCCTACAGTGCCGCAGCTAACACGGGGACTGGTGGTTAGGATTCAGGGGGCCCATGGCTTGGCAGGGCCCAATGTCTATAAGTGGGGGGGCCCTAGGGATATTATTCAGGCGGGATTCCTAAATGTCTGCTTCCTGAGAAAAAATATCCCTCGTCGGAAAATATATCCTCTTGAACCGTTTTGTCAATGGTTTAAAGTATCTGGCTATAAGAGCTGACCAAGATCACTTTGTTTGATGAAGAAAAGGTTTATGCAAATCTAACGGATTTAGGGTTAGCCAAATGCCACACTGAAGTCATAAGAAGGAAACGACAAGAAGGAGATGTATGGAACGAGAGTGAAGATCCAACGGCACTTAGCTAATCAGCACTTCTCCCTCCATCTCTACACCCCTCCCTCACTCCCTCCCTGTATCATATCAAATACGCACAGCAGCTGAATTGTCAGGAAGGTAAATTAAACATTATGATAATCCCAAATCCCTCCCTATACACTATGGAATTCACTTTGGCCTTCCACAAGGCCCTGCACGGTTTTACTCAACATATTCTTACTTTCTAAGTGACAATATACTTTATATAATAGTTCTTACTTACTAAGAATTGACTACCGTTTGGGATGCTGCCCTGTCACATTTCCAAGGGGTTTCAGAGCCGGGGTGCGTCGTGCACTTCCGAATCGAAGTGCTCACATTCTCATGGCTGCCCCGCATAACGGTTAAGGCTAAGCGTCGTCTGTTCACACTGTTACACGTCTGTAGTGTCGTAGTGATTTAGCATCTATCTTCCCAGGGGTGTGCGCGGTAATGTGCTGGTGAACTCCCCTTGCAGCAGGCTGGATGGAGTTCCCTTCTCCGCTTCATTGATTCAAGAAGGTTATTAACACATAATCAAGGAAGTAATCACCTTATTAGAAGCCCATTGCTGGGGTTCGAGGGGCGAACCTTCCCCGTCCCAAATCGTGCCCTGTACCCTACCTGGTGCTTCACTTTAAACCCAGGCTCACCAAACCCGGGACAACCTAGTGCTCTGCACTGTTTTGCAGTCATCAGGGCACCATTTGGGACGCGCTACTTAGGCTTCTGTCGTGGCCTCATGTTCTGGAATGAGAAAATCACCTTATGAGGCTGAGGAAAGATAATTGGTTACATTAATGAACGCCGCCGCGCGAGGCCAGGGACCACGTGATTAGCCGTCGATTTGTGAGGATCGCAATTTAATTATGTCTCGAAATGTTTAGCTCGTTAACGTGGCATAATCCGAGGGTGATATTATTAATAACGGGTGAAATTAGAAAAGCAAATGAACAAAACCGCGTATTATTGATTCGTTGTTATTCAAGCTGCTAGGCTTATTAGTTAAACGAATGCCATATGCGGAATTCACGTTGACACTAGCGCAATGCCTCTGGACCGTGGCGTATATGAACGTTCCATCAGATCCGACTGTTTGAAATCACATTAGTGATATTCATGTTAACCACGCACACGCACGCGCACGCACACACCACCCTGGCCCTTGCCATTGTCCATTTGTCCTTAAGCTGACTTTAACCTGATATTGAACAGACCCGGAGAAAAGACAGCCCAGTACGCCGGAGCGACATCACTGTTCTCTCTCTCTCTCTCTCTCTCTCTCTCTCTCTCCCTCTCTCTCTCCCTCTCTCTCCCCCCTCCCTCTCTCCCTCTCTCTCTCTCTCTCCCTCCCTCTCTCTCCCTCTCTCTCTCTCTTCTCAACTGGGCATGCCCAGAGGATTCCAGCTCTCTTTGTACGGCGCTGCACATTGACACAATGGTCACAATGAGAGGACCCTCTCCACCTATCCTTCAGCCTGAGAGAAAGGCCGGACCGGGCATTCAACCCACCGTTGACCCCTGAGCAAGGCTTTTAGTGGTCAGATAATGGACGAGTTACACCACTAGCTCTCTATGGTACACCCCCTCCGCCTCCACCTCCCCCACTACATGCCCCCTGCGAACGGGGCGCATTGTCTCATTGTCCTCAGATTGATGGATCCAGCTTACGTAACGGAGACGACCGAAAAAAGAGAGACGGCTCGCAGAAGGGTCCGGATATTGATGCTTGGTTGGCGACATCGTTTCTAAACGCGCTCGGGTTTTATTTATAACAAGGCGACTTGTTCAAAGGGCTCGGGTTTTATTTATAACAAGGCGACTTGTTCAAAGGGCTCGGGCACGGCCTGCAAAAAGGCGGACCCGAACAAATGGCCAAATCTGACCACCGATACATCTTCGCAATGATAAAGAAAGACCTGAATCCTCTCTACCCGTCGGTTAGACTTGACCCGGTTCTGTGGTGACTGAATGCAGACGCCGTGAATAAGGGGCGGGGTTAGTTAACAGGGAGCAGGCCCGGGATGACATCACGGATCACACAGATCGCTGCGGCGAGGCTGTGCGAAGGAAGGCTTTGAAGCGTGCGGCGGGGACATTATAAATGCTAAACACCGATCCCGGACCAGCTGATCACCCTGGCCTGCGGCAATCAATAAGCGAATGGAGACCAGGTGGCGACTGTGCAATTTAACAACCAGAGAAGCAGGAGGAGGCAGGGAGAGAGAAGGAAAGACACAGGGAGCAAGTCAGCAAGGAAGAGATTAGACAGAGTGGTGCGATGGAGCGAAAGCCGCGAACAACCGAAAGCCAGAATATAACGGAAATCACTAGATGGATCTGCGCACGCCAGGATCAATATGAAATGAAGTATAAGAGTTGGATCAATTATTGTAGTGTAGTTCAGAGACGTGGAGCCCAGTGGCAGGACAGCTAGTGTTACATGTGACATAACTCTCAGGTGACGGTGTTGAATAGTGACTTGCAGATGCACCGAACACTTCTCTGTAGTTTGTATTTTTCACTCCAATGCCTCTCTACCTCTCCCTTCATCTCCATTTCTTTTATTCCCTTTTATTTCTTTCCTTCATCTTCTTTCCTGTTTTTTTTTACCCTCCTCTCCACTTACATAACTTTTCAAACGCCTCGTTTCGATTGTTCGGAAGTTCTTGCTAGAGACTTTTGGTAAGTTTGTAGCCCGATGGAAAACATTTCAGGTGGTGCGTTTGTGTTGTCCTGTAATGCAAACACAATGGAGAGGTTTGCAGCACAGAACGTTTTTCGGTTGTTATGGTATTTGGCTGTGAAGGAGGTAGAATCAGTGGACATGATAGGCTGTGCTTGTAAAGCATGAATTCATTGTGAATCACTTCACCCATACAAACCTTTTTCTGTCTATGCGGGCGGAGAAATGAACAGACAGGAAGCCGTATAACTGATCCAATGGCATTAAAAATCTATGTCAAAGCGCCTTGCAATAATTACAATTTTAGCACCTCAGCTAGAATGAGGTTGACGTATAAGAAATAACACGAAACAAAGAAACTGAGTGAATACGCCGTTTTCTCGGCTGGGATGTTTCTACCACGGGGTTTAACCCCCAGCATCTTTTAACCCAGATGTCGCTTACTGGCAAGTCGAGTTACCACAGATTGGACTTATTTTATTTTCTCCTTAGATGGTTATTGCATGTAACTCGAGTTGGTTTGTGATTGTAATGGAGTCCCCGATGAATTTGCTATTACAAAAGGGGCCCCAATAAGTCGAGAACTACTGGTCTACATCTCAGTGTGGTTGCGTAACTAAATCACAACACTGCATTTGGTTCCGGCACGGTCCCGTGTTAAGAGTCCCCAGGGAGAGTTTCAATGTCATTACGTCCTTTCGCAAGAACTTCATGGGTTCTTCTCACCAAGATCGTTAGTGGAAGGAACATTCTTCTCCAAGTGCCCTCATCCAAGTGGCTTCCTCATTAGGCAAATGTGTGTTACGAAGCTGTCAGGTTCAACATCCATCAGAGGACTTATGTCTGATTTGTCAATTATTCCTGGCCTGTGGCGAGGTATTGGATGTTACAAAATTGGGCGAAATGTGAAAAATGGGATCCCTGAAGGCGAACGTACGTCAAGCCAGCTTGCTACCACCTCCGACCGAACGTTCACAGTAACACCGCATTAGCGGCTAATCAAACCCTGGTGGTAACACACGTTAGCCCGCGAGGCCTGTTGCTTCTAATTAGTCCTGAATTTCACGACTCGATACTGTGAGTGGCGCGGCGCCGCTAGAGCGTGGGGCGAAGCGAGGGGTGACGCGAGGTGAGGTGAAAGTGAGGTGAAAGTGAAGTGAGGCCAAGTAATCGAGGTCCTCCGGACAGATGAATCCACCGCCTGACGCTGAAACGAGCCTTTGTGTTTGGGAGCCTTCTGCGGGCCACTCACGTGGGATAATGAGTGACTGAAACACCGCACCGCGATGTAGAACGAGCCAGAGAGAAGTGGTTCCTTTGTATTGCACGTCTACTCGCTTGTTAGGGTTTGATTCCCATTTAACGACGCTCGTTTGTTTTTTTACCCGTCCGACAACCGTAAATCCTGTGGCGTCCAACGTTGAATTTCGCTACCGTTTAATTTCGGACGAGTGCAAATTGTTTGTGCCTTTTTATTGCGTTTTTTTACAGTGCCACAAAGTTGAAAATGACCAGGCAAGCAGTGGCAGATTGATGGGGTTCTAGAACCTGATGTGCACAGCACAGATTGATGGGGTTCCAGAACCTGATGTGCACGGCACAGATTGATGGGGTTCCGGAACCTGATGTGCACGGCACAGATTGATGGGTTTCTCGAACCTGAGGTGCACGGCACAGATTGCTGGGGTTCTAGAACCTGAGGTGCACGGCACAGATTGCTGGGGTTCTAGAACCTGAGGGGCAGGGCACAGATTGCTGGGGTTCTAGAACCTGAGGGGCAGGGCACAGATTGCTGGGGTTCTAGAACCTGAGTTGCACGGCACAGATTGCTGGGGTTCTAGAACCTGAGGGGCAGGGCACAGATTGCTGGGGTTCTAGAACCTGAGGGGCAGGGCATAGATTGCTGGGGTTCTAGAACCTGAGGGGCAGGGCATAGATTGCTGGGGTTCTAGAACCTGAGGGGCAGGGCACAGATTGCTGGGGTTCTAGAACCTGAGGGGCAGGGCACAGATTGATGGGGTTCCAGAACCTGAGGTGCACGGCACAGATTGATGGGGTTCCAGAACCTGATGTGCACGGCACAGATTGATGGGGTTCCAGAACCTGAGGTTTCTACCAGACGCTGACATGTGTTCACGTCCTCATCCTTTTCACATTACTATCCACATGTGTAAATGGGGCCAATTAAAACCAGGTATAAACGGGACGTCTATGGTGTCCTTGAGTGAGTGTCACACAGAGGTTTCGGGGTACAGATTAATGAACGCTCTGAAAACATCCATCAAATGAACCAGTGAGCAACTGGCTTCTGTTGAAGGAACCCCCTGTCTTTAAGAGCTATTGCGCTTAAACCAGAAACATATTGTTCCGCCTAAAGGCATGAAGGGATGTGGAAGTGAGGTTTCCAACATTTTGAGTTTTTCTAAAACAAAAGCGTATTGTCTCCAAAATGTTTCCAAAATGTTTGGATTTCATGTGCTTTTACTCCTTACTGCCCTAGGGAAAAAAAACGCTAGAGAGTCAGTCCAATGGGCCTTAATCAATCTCCCATTATCTTCTTTTTACTGCGAATGTAGCAAACCCAGGCGTTCTGAAGGACGGGGAAAGGTATCCCGGCCCAGTGGACCGCTGCGGGCTCTTCATGTTTTTCATTTAACTGACCTGGAAGTCCAGGTGTGTCGAATTAAGGCAATCACTGGTCTGATCCATTACCTCGGATGGGCAGGTGTGGTGCCGGGTTAAAACCAAACACCGCCAAACCTTCTGCCCCCAGCTACAGCTTTGACTTCCAACACCCTGAGAAATAGTTAGTGAGTTTAGAAATAGAACCGTGTTGACCATGATCGTGTTCTCTAGGGCTCCAGAAGCATTAAACTATATGGGGTTATGATTGGTGGATCTGGTCCCGAACAGCCTCGGGGATTGGCTGTTTTTCATCTGACATGGCAGACCAGATGTGTTACATTTAACCAATCACTGGACTGAGCGTCTCAGCTGATCAGGTGTGGTGCGTATTTGGAGCGGAATGTAGGCCCGAAACACGACTGCCGATACAGTACACTGTGCCATTTGGAAAACGAATCGAATCATTACCTCAGCTAGAGGAACCCAGAGGTTCCACACAGAATGTAGGCCCGAAACACGACTGCCGGTACGGTACACTGTGCCATTTGGAAAACGAATCGAATCATTACCTCAGCTAGAGGAACCCAGAGGTTCCACACAGAATGTAGGCCCGAAACACGACTGCCGGTACGGTACACGGTGCCATTTGGAAAACGAATCGAATCATTACCTCAGCTAGAGGAACCCAGAGGTTCCACACAGAATGTAGGCCCGAAACACGACTGCCGACCATCAGATATACGGTACACGGTGCCATTTGGAATGCGAATCAAATCATTACCTCAGCTAAAGGAACCCAGAAGTTCCACACTAGTAATACATCAGATAATACTCCTTTATTTTCGACCAGGATCCGGTCTCATCCCACCCCCTTTACTTAATTGTCCCTTTCTCTCTCACTCTCTGTTCGTCATCTAATTGAGGCACTGACTTGGGGTGAAAGTGTTTGTCCCGTGGAAGAACAGAGGCCAATCTCTCCCATTTCAGCCATATGCTGGTCTGACAGGTTCTATTGAGATCAATGCCCCCTTCCTTCTTTCCTTCCTTCCTCCCTTTCTTCCTCACACTGTGGTGTCTCCCGCCCCGAACCCTACCCTTCTTCTCCCTCGCTCGAAGACAATGCATTTTCACGACCAGTAGTTAGGAGTTAATGACTGATTCGATTGGGCCACTGAAAGGAGATGCCAGCTCATTGTCGGGCGTTAGTGGAAAAATAGTTTTCGGTTGAGCTCTGAAGAGGCCGTAAGGAATTAGGATACTTCTGGTCTCTTAGTGAAGAGAGAGCAAGAGAGAAAGGGTGAATTGCCTCTTTTATTTTACTTACATTGTAATTCAAATGCAGTTGTCTTTTAGGAGTAGGAGTGTGTATCTGCATGCATTGTTTTACATTTAAATGCCGATTTAAACTGCTATGAATGTGTGCACTGGAGCATTTAGAAGCAAAGGAACCCAACAGCCACTTAATATTGTGTATTTGTCATGTGTACTGCTACATGCTACACGCTACATGGTGGAACATGCTACATGCTACACGCTATATGCTACACGGCTACACTGCGGCTTGACGGGGCCGAAAGATAGATAAAATCAATTTCTGAATTAATGTAAATGTGTACGCACACACAAAATGCTAACGTAATCACTAAAGCACCAAGACTGCTGAGGATTCAGGAAGTGTAGAGCAGCAATGAGAATGTGAATGCGCTGACCTCTCTGTGGGGGTCCCCACCATGGTGGGACACAGCTGGTACCTCCACACCACCTAGAAGGAACCGGGGGAACGGGGCACGGCAGACACAGACCCAAACCGAGCCCTCTGCCAGCCCTCCACCTGCCGCCTCTGGAACCACCGCCCGACTCCGGAGACCTCCCGCTGAAAACCGGCATGGCAACCCCGGAGCCGCTTATTGATTGGCCAATCTGTTGCCAATTAGACATAGACACCAGACAGCTTCATCAACGCAGCCATTAGCATATAAAGAGGTGCAGGGGGCGTGTCCCAAATTGCACCCTTGTTCCGACATGGCCCACTTTCCCTGGTCAAAAGCAGTGCACTTCACATGGACTACGGTGACATTTAGAACCCTGGCAGAGATGTAAGATCATTTGGGGACATCCTAAAGGGCCCCGGGGCCCCTGTGTTACGATTCCTGAGGGTCCAGCGGTGCCCCGGAACCAACGGGCAGAGCACAGCCTGTCCTGTCAGCCATTTATTAGTCTCCTCCTGCAGGCTATTGGAAGGCAGTGAGCGGGTGGTAGAGGGTTGGGTGAGGTAAGCTGGTACAGCTGGGATACAATGCCCAGGGCCTGATGGGAAATAGGTCAGGGTTAGGGTTAGTCATCTCCGTCATAAATCTGACCCTAACCTAATGTCAACCCTAACCCCAGTCCCATCATTCATCATATAATAATATCATCCCCCCCTCCACCCCATAGTTGTATCGTTGCAAATATCCCTACAACAGGCTAAAAGTACAACCACTGTGTACGATCAAACCGTGGGGTCGCGAAGCGTTCAGTCAGTTAACGCCGCGCTGGACGTCCGCGAGATCAATGCCTATCTTGACTTAAAACGAGAAAAGACATCGTTAAAAGGTTGTTTGTGCTAACGAGGTGTACATCCCCCGGGTCCGAGTACAGTCATGTGCTCAGTACTTCTACCCCACGCGAATCGGATTGCCTGCCGCTATTGATTCGGCCAGTCGGGTCTGGAAGAACCTCGGAGAGATCGGAGGCTCCCATTCCACGTGGACATTGATTCGATCTAACGAGTTCTAACGAGATCAGGTATTTTAATAGCCCCACAGGGCGGGAGGCTGTTTCTCCTGTTTATGTGGCGTGAGGCGGATTAACGGACAAGGGCACCCCCTGGCAAGGAGACACATCTGGGGCAATTTGGTGGATTATAGGACCCGGTTCGACCTTACAATGCTCTCAGCATCTCTTGGTGTGACACGATAGTGATCTTGTTATCGTATCTGTCCGTCTGTATTCACTGTGTGAGGGCATGTTTTTGTATAAGTGCTGAGGGCGTACAGCTCCTTAGTAAAGCCCTAAGAATGAAGAACAACAATCCAGAACAAAGTGCTTTCCAGGGACGAGGACACTGAGAGAAGCGAGAGTGAGAGAGAAAGAAAGAGCGGTGTCACAGAAGTGCTCTTCAAAGGCTTTGCCTGGATGAAGCCCCGGGGAAACCAATCCTCACTCAGGATGAGGGCCGTCGGTCCAGGAAGTAAACAAGACCCGCGCAAAACACAAGGAAGCGTTTAGGTCAATGCAGGACGGTACGGACGGATGAAAGAAGGGGGCTGTGTTGGAGGGGAGGGCCGTCAATCACAAGATGAGGATGTCCGTTGGAGCGATATTAAGGAGGAAGGGGAAACTGAGGGGGAGGAGGAAGAGGACGTGAATGTTGATGGACAGATAATTGATAACAGATTACGTGGTCGTTAGTCTCAGGTGCACGCCGAGGACCTTAAAACTCAGATTCGGGTAATCAGTGCACGGTGAGATAAAATAGGGTGTCGTTTGGAACAGCAGCCAGCGTTCTAGCTTCAGGCGGTTTGGTCATTAGACAAGTTGTTTGAATCGAATTGCAGGGACCGAGAGACAAAGACCGCCAGCATCTCATTGTGCGCGTCGGCCATTTGTCCAAGTTCATCGGGTTGCGAGAGTTCCACGGAAACATCGCGCGTATTGTTTTTCATATGATAGGTACTATTCTAACCTGATTACTGCCAGAATGCACAGACGCACATGCATATACAAAACACACACATATACACACACGTGCACGTTTCACACACGCCCACACACAATTTCCACATCAGAGCTCCGGGAAAACTAGGTGCAAATCAACAGATCATGAAGTGTCTTCGGTTGTCTGGAGGAAATAGCAAATCACTGGTGACATACGGAAGAGAGGGATCAATATAGAAGAGAACGAGAGAGAGAGAGAGAAAACGAGAAGGAGAAGGAATTGACTATAGAGACTGTAGATAGAGAATGTATTTAAAGTGGGTGGTGGAATCTTATTCTGTTGGGAATGAGATTAAATTTTTAAAAAAATTCGGAGCGGCATGTTAAACTCTGAGGTAGAGCATGTGAAAAGGTGACAGGATGTGTTGGTTGGCGTTAAGTCTATGCGCAATAATGTATGCAGAGTCATGTATGCGCCGTTATGTATGCGCAATAATGTATGCACAAGAATGTATGCACAGTTATGTATGCACAATAATGTATGCAGAGTTATGTATGCACAGTTATGTATGTGCAATAATGTATGCAGAGTTATGTATGTGCAAGAATGTATGCAGAGTTATGTATGTGCAAGAATGTATGCACAGTTATGTATGTGCAATAATGTATGCAGAGTTATGTATGCACGGTTATGTTTGTGCAATAATGTATGCACAAGAATGTATGCACAGTTATGTATGTGCAATAATGTATGCAGAGTTATGTATGTGCAAGAATGTATGCACGGTTATGTTTGTGCAATAATGTATGCACAAGAATGTATGCACAGTTATGTATGTGCAATAATATATGCAGAGTTATGTATGCAGAGTTATGTATGCGCAAGAATGTATGCAGAGTTATGTATGCACAGTTATGCATGCGCGAGAATGTATGCAGAGTTATGTATGCACAGTTATGTATGTGCGAAAATGTATGCAGAGTTATGTATGCACAGTTATGTATGCGCGCGAATGTATGCACAGTTATGTATGCACAGTTATGTATGCGCGAGAATGTATGCACAGTTATGTATGCACAGTTATGTATGCACAGTTATGTATGCGCGAGAATGTATGCACAGTTATGTATGCACAGTTATGTATGCACAGTTATGTATGCGCGAGAATGTATGCACAGTTATGTATGCACAGTTATGTATGCACAGTTATGTATGCACAGTTATGTATGCGCGCGAATGTATGCACAGTTATGTATGCACAGTTATTTATGCCTGAGAATGTATGCACAGTTATGTATGCACAGTTATGTATGCGCGGGAATCTATGCACAGTTATGTATGCACAGTTATGTATGCGCGAGAATGTATGCACAGTTATGTATGCACAGTAATGTATGCGCGAGAATGTATGCACAGTTATGTATGCACAGTTATGCATGCGCGAGAATGTATGCACAGTTATGTATGCACAGTTATGTATGCGCGAGAATGTATGCACAGTTATGTATGCACGGTTATGCATGCGCGAGAATGTATGCACAGTTATGTATGCACAGTTATGTATGCGCGAGAATGTATGCGCGAGATTGTATGCACAGTTATGTATGCGCAAGAATGTATGCACAGTTATGTATGCACAGTTATGTATGCACAGTTATGTATGCGCGAGAATGTATGCACAGGTATGTATGTGCAATAATGGTTGATCCTGAGCTTATTTCAATGTGTAAAACTGATGGCTGGCTGACTTGACAAATGAGCTCTTTTGTCGCTGTATTCTCACTTTTGTGTTGTTTTTCAGCATCCTTTATTGAGGTCTCCCATCCCCACTGACTCTCTCCTCCCGCTGTCCTCCGGGGAAACCAGGAAGGCTCCAGATGGTTTAGCACTTGTCAGCTTGACTCGGTGACCCCAGATGCTGTCCAGATGCGGGTCAGTGAGGAGCTGGGCCGTTCACGTCCGACTGACTTATGGCCCATCGTAAAAATCCTCACTGGAAAGAAAAGAGCAGGGCCAACCCTAGACCCCGTCTAGCGGAATGGACGCATGGGCATGAAATCGACCGGAGATCGAATTCCACAGTTTCAGATTGAATTCCGGAGTTCCGAAGTTCAGACTTTTCTTCTCGTTTTGTGGTCGGCCTGTTTTTTATATCACCGGCGATAAACTCGGCACGCCGGCTTGAGATAAGCCATGTCGCGAGGTGTTTTTTTACCCCGTGCGTCGTTAGGAAGTTAATTAACAACTGTCGAGTACCCCCGAAGCTCTTGGAGACCTCAGGAAAGTGTAAAATGCTGACGAGCGCAGATCGGATTGGCGCTTTATGCAGACATCTGAACGGACCCTGGAATCTCCCTGATCCGTTTCATTCATCAACACAAACTCTAGTTATTATTTATCTATTTGGCTGATTCAAAAGACCCACTCCACCGTACGGTGAACACATCAAACGACTTCAGCACAGCGGTCCAAAAGAGTAAGCTAAATATGCATACGTCCTATCATGCAGTCCGGTTCGGCTTGTTTCCTGAAATGAAACATGGTTTTGTTTTTCTTTTGTAATTAACCACGGCGGTTTCAATAGTCCCAGAGCGACAAGTGACTGGGCTAATAGAAATGAAATGTGTTTAGCGGCCCTCAGCGGCAACCGCAGACTATAATATCCACCCCATTGGACCAGTGCCGGAACACCACCTCTCGCTGAGACCCGGCCCGTAAAAGCCAATGAACCATAAAAATATGTTTGCCATGTGGCCTTTGATTTGTTAAGAGGGAAATAGAAGGAGCAGCGTAGGAGAAGACATAAAGGGGGTGTGGAGGTGGGAGGGTAAGTGGGAACCCCCCGGACTCCTGGGGGGGGGGGCACTCTGGGGTCCCGCTCCTAACTGACCAGTCGTAGAGACTGACTGCTGTCTACCAATGCCTGTAGACGTGATCTATGGTCTGTGTTTAACCTGTAAAGTGTGCGTGTGTGTGTGTTTGAGAGTGTGTGTGTGTGTTTGAGAGTGTGTGTGTGTGTGTTTGAGAGTGTGTGTGTGTGTGTGTGCGTGTGTGAGTGCGTGCGTTTGCTTCATGTCCGATACGTTAATTACATCTATATGCGTGCGTTCCTCTCCTCACTCCATTACAGCCCATGCTATCATGCTATCATGCTATCAGCCCATGTGTGTGGTATAAATAGCGCCCTATTCCCTGTGCACTATGTCTAGCCACAGCCATTTCAGATCTACATGGCGAGAATAGTGTTCGGACTGTATTCCCAACCCGCCTGGAGATTCCTCACGACCATTAGGGAACGAGGGAAAACCATTGAGAGCGGATTACAGCATTTGTCATTGTTCCGCTTATCAACCTCTTTGCCGTGTAGATTAATCGTCATTGGCTTTTCTTATTTTTATTTTTCAGTCATTATCCCTCCTCAGCCTTTTCTGCCGATAATTAGGTTTACTAATCAGAGTTGCATTTCCCTTTGGGCCTGCATCCCAAATTATTCGCTATAAGCTATATAGAGCCGAACCCTATTGGCCTGTGTTAATCGAAGTGAACTACCTAGGGAGTGATTTGGAAAGCTTCTTTCTCTCTCGGATTTTGAGTCATTTCTCTGCTGCAACTGTGCCTGTGTCATTTCTCTTCGAACTTATTTAGCTCTATTGTTCACAGGAGTATGATCTGGTAATTATTTGCTCTGGGTGGGTGTTTAAGCTATTTGTATAACTCCCCTGAATTAGAGTGTCTGTACTACAGCGCCCTCTACAGACATACAGTGGGATTCTCTGCCCATTTTACTGTTCGGTAAAACACAAGACAAAGAAGGACCATGGTGAAATATCATTAGTTGTAATTTCACCAACTGGCCACATAGTGGGAGCATAAACCCATTTAATTATTTTGCTGTGAAATGGGTTAAGTAGCTAATGTATAGAAGGGGGCCACGATATCAGCAAAATGTGAGACCTGCTGCTAAAATAAAGACAAAGAAAAAACAAAGCCTATAGTAAATATAACAGTGTCCAATTAATTCCACTCGTTTATATTTTGTTACAGTTTATTCACGTTATTTTTTGCATTGGCACATAGTCAATGCAAAATGATAGACGGACTGGTTAGGAAGTGTAATTTGGGAATATGTGATTTCAAATGTACAACCAGCTGATCTTTTGAACAAGCGCCAATGATTAGCAGGTGCTTGGATATATGGCGTTCTCAATATCGCACAGGAATGATTTACGATCCACTTATAAACAGTTGCCCAGTTGTTCCATATTACGTCCTAGACGTCGCTCGCCGTCCTGTCCTAGATATGTTGAAGCCTAGGTTGGTCATATAGTTTAGTGTACATTCACTGTGTGCTTCGACCTGTATTTTAGCGTAGTTCAAATCGTGCTTAAACCAAGCAGGGGACCTCGTCTGTCTCTGTCTCGGCCAATAAAACGTCTGCGTTTCCAGAGTGAGTTTACGTTTGCGTGGGTGAGCTTGACGGATGAACTGGAGACGGGCTGGAGTTGATTCACTTCAGACAGTGCATCAGCTCCAGTGTTTCTGGGACATGATAGACACACAAAGGGTCAGAGGTCAGCCTGGGCGTCGATGACCTTGGGCACAGTACTAAGCTTGGTAAACCTTAGGGAGAAGGCCCGTGGGGCAGAGGCGCAAGAACGGGGATAACATAACCAGGATGTTAAATTAGCCAGGGCCACTGGGTTTCATCCCCCTCAGGATGAGAACCTCTTCCACGCGGTGTTCAAGCGGGCCCCGTGCGTCACCTTTGACTTCCTGGATCAGCGTTCAGGGGAGGACCAATCAGGACGATGAAGCCGAGTTCGTATTAGGAACCTGTTCCTGGGTCACAGGTCCGAACCAAAGTAACAGCAGACCGGAGTCGTGTTGTTAAACAGCCAGCGACCACAGGGATTTATGGACCCTGGAGAACGTTTGCACGTTGTGCCTGGGTCACCTTTGAAGAAGACAGCGATGTAAAAGCGAAGTGACACTGGTCAGACGACGTGGCTGCCATTCTAATCTCATTCAGCTGCGCCACATTCTCGCTCGTTTCACCCCGTCGTTCTCTACGTATTTCTGGATTAAGAGAGAAAACGTAAAAAAATTACGCCCCTCCTGGGAAAGTGATTGTAAGCAGATGGTGACATAGGCTGAATGGACAGAAAGACATAGGCCCCTTTGAAACATAATGCTATTTCAATTTCATGACCCTTAATTGTGTTTCTTGTCTGACACACACACACACACACGCACACACACACACACGCGCGTAGCACACACACGCACGCACGCACACACACACACACACACACACACGCCTGTCACCCTGCACCCAGGAACCCTCTGAATGAACTGTGATAGATTACGGAGGACCTTGTGCTTATTTCTCCATTCATTGTGTCGAAGAAATTAAAACATACGATCTCCCCATGGAGAGAAAAAGGAGGCGGGGAGCATAATGACACAGGGAGGAGTTGCATGGAAGGGGGAGGTTTGGGTGGGGAGTAGAAGGGGGAGGTTTGGGAGGGTAGAGTAGAAGGGAGAGATTTGGGGACAATGAATGGAAAAGATAAAGCAATTTTTTCAGCCTTGTCCGTCCTCCCATAGGGGGGTTTTCCATGAAACCTGTTTTAACGTCTTCGACACATTGAGTTTTAAAAAACAATGTAGCCTATTTGAAAAAAATCCAGGAAATGTAACATCGAATTTTAAATAACATTGTACTTTTAATCATTTCTCAATAGCAAAAGGATTCAGATTAAATTCCCTTTTCCACATAATGTACCTTAAACTATTTTTGTATTCAATGTTACTATTAACAAAAACAAATTGTTTATGTAAATGTCAGTATAACACTTTTAAACCCTGTGGAAAAACCCAGGGGAAAATTGTAATTTTCAAATAAAATGCGTTCATCATCAAGAACATTAACCTTGCACCTAAAAACCTCAAACTGGAAAAAGTCTGAATCAACATTAATCCGTGTTTTGGTGTTCAGTGTTATGTTTAAGACTTTACAATAGAGCGGTAATGTTGTAAAATACATCGCAGGAAAATGACATAACATTAATTATTTAAAAATATATACAAATTACCGTTCTGACTCTAGTAATCTGTATTCTGGGGGTGTGTCCAGGGTTCCTGTGTGCATGTGGATGTGCATCTGGAGGTTAGGGTTTGGGGGTGCCCTCATGACAGTCACCCACAGATCATGGCCGGGATAGGGGTGAAAAATGTGAAAGGGGAGGGGCGTGGCCAATCAGATTACAGCGACAGGAGTGACAGGGCGGAGTTTAGCACTGCTACAGCTGTCAATCAGCCGCCTGGAGGGAGGAGGACACGAGTGACGCTTATTTCAGTGGCCCCATTTGTCCTTCAGTTCAACCTCATGTTTTTACTTTCTTCTTCACGCCCTTCATTCAAATCCCATGTCCTTCAATTAAACCTCATGTTGTTCTTCTGTCCTCTGTGATGCCGCAGGTCCGACTGAAATGACGGTCTGAGCGGTCATCGTTTTAGGTCCAGAAAATCCTGCCATGACAATGTCACGAATGCCCTGAAGTGATACCTATCAAAAGCCCAGATAAACTGACAGTAAATCCATTAGATGAGGGGCCCTGTGGTTTGGCCTTGTGATCCTGACTGAGCTCAGTGATTAGATCAGCTGTTCATCCACTACTGGATTTGGGAATTATAGGAGGATCAATCATTAGTTCAGTTGAAAGGAAACGGACATCAGAAAAACAGACCGGACAATGAACACACAGATATAACCACTACAACTCATTAATATCCGCTCACTCATTCATTCACTCGCTCACTCACTCACACAATCAATGAATCCCTTGATCACGTGCGCACACCCACACTCTCTCACACACAGCCGTACACACACACACACACACTCAAACACACGCTCTTAAGAACTATGAAGCTTCAGTCTCTCCTAATGTCGTACGAGATGTATGCAAACACATCTGGGAATCGCAAACGAACAATGACACGCAGCTTTAAGTTTTAGAACAGTGGGGTCAAACAGGATGGACTGGTGAATGCAGGTTTGTGGTTTTTCCTTTAAATTTGTTCCCAGTCCAGATCTTAACAACCTGGTGATGGTAGAACCTAACAATTAGAGACCTAATTAATCAATCAAGTACAAGGTGAGTCTAACCTGAAAACCTAAAAACCTATGGACACTTGGGCCTCCATGGAAACGGTTTGACACATGTGTTTTAGAACCTCAATCTCTACAACATTTCTCTCCACCGGCCTGTCAGAACGGTATTAGCTGTTATTACAATATGTCACCACAAGATGGCGGAATCACCTAGTAAAACACAGTCAGGTCCTGATGACGAGAACCTACAATGAGACTCTTTCCTGAGCATTGTAAGTGGCTGTCCGGCATGGCAATTGCATCGGAAATCAATTCAACCAGAAGTGCACTTATTATTGCAGGTATAAAAGCATCGTCTGGTCAGGTCTAATCACTCAGTCTGACCTGTAGTACCCACTCAGATGGGTCTGCTAGCTTTGAGCGGTAAAACAATCCACGAGAGGGAGATTGAGTGGAAAGAGAAGAGAGAGCTGAATGAACAAGGGGAGAATATTCCAGTATATTTGCATTCTAGCCGACGGACATAGATCTGCATGAGTTGGAGATGCATTGCCTCGTCAAAGTACCTCAGAGCCCTTCGCTTCCTTCCTGTTTTGTTGTGTTATGGATACTTTCACTTTTTCATTCATTGATTATTGATTGAATATATTGTTCAATCTATTGTTCGCTGTCAATCTACGTGAAATGCATTTTTAGTAACGTGTGCCAATTTATTGAATATAATAAGTCTGAATATTCGTTCTGAACACTTTCTGAGGGCAGTATGTGGAGAAATACTGATAGCGTCTGAGCCATTTGACTTCACTTAAATAAGTACTGCAGGTCCTTAAATGTGGATATATAAGGTTATTATTAATAATAATCTATAGTGGGCCAGACATTCATGCTATTCACTGAATCCAACCCGTCATCAGCTTTCTGCATTGAGACGTTCATTAGAGGGATTACTAGAAAGCCTATAGTTGACCAAGTCATCGAGATGTCCGGTTTAAATCAAACTGTGACACGTTGTTTTCAGGAATGCAGCCAGCACACATCCTGTGGAATGTTTCATATGATTACCATAGTAACAATGAGTTGAACACGGGTGGGGTGACGGACCGGGGAAATGGAAGGCTTTAGAGTTGGCTGCAGTTTGACCATTAAAACAGGAAGTGGTCGGACGCAAATGGCGTTACAGTGCACGGGCATTTAAATGAACAAATGTCAATGTAACATGTTCCGTAAGGTTCCTTCTCTAAAAGAGCGACTGGGCCAGACGGAACATCACGCCTTTGACAGCCTGACCAGATCAGAGGTTACGATTACCCGGAGACATGAACACTCTCTCAGAACAGGTAAGGGCTTAATTGAGTGTTTGAGATGCATTTGTAAAGCATATATAACTATAATTCAAAAGGGAATTTCACTGAAACCTTTTGACTGTCTCGTTTTAAGTGCCCAGAGATGTCTACCTTTTTTCACCAGTTGTTTGTCATGTTTTCAGTTTAATAACTACATTAACGTACTCGAAGAATGTGGAACTGTGCAATCAGGGGACAAACCAAGGGCCAAATGACGGGCCAGTTGACCCAAAGACATTGGAAAATCGAGCTAAATGTCTACCTCTATCAATTCGGAGACTGTGTTTTAATATTCAGAGTCCGTACAGTGCTATTTAAAAGCGACCTTGGATTGCAGTAAATCAGCAGAGTGGTTTAATCCACTGTAACTATGTTAAACCAGCTGAACAACCACATCCAGGCTACGCTCTAACGCTACATCCCAACCACTGCATCAGCCTGCCTCGTCTGCCCTCTGGGATGAAGGTCATCTCTGATTCACCACCCTCACCACCCTCCGTGTACCCACGTGGTTGGGCAGATCTACCGGCCGCTTTTCTCGTAACGAAGACTCCGATTCTGTGGCCCCCCGGGGCCCATTCAAACGGCCCCTCTGAGCAGACAAACCTGAGTCTACCCTCTGGCCCGCACCTTCCACATGTACGCAGACGTGCACACACACACTGTCACAAATCCTTTGGTGACGTGCAGGAGGAACCCAAACGCAGAGTGGATAATCACGTTAATAACGCAAACGGAAAACAAACACTGTATAGAAATAAGCAAACCGTGCTTACACAAAGCGACTTAATAATTCTATAAAACAGTGAAAGACTTCAAACAACTACACTCACTCACATCAGACTGAACTTATTAGCAATACCAAGCACCCGTGACACTAAACAGGAACCTTAAATAACGCTCTGATTAAACGAACCTCAGCCCGGTGCTTGGCTAAACCCAAAACAGCTGTGCTCCTTATGAAGACAACACACAGGATGTGCTCCCCACCAACACCCTGTGTTGAACACAACTCGCCACCCCTGACACACACACACACACACACACTATTGAAATTAGGCTGGCCTTCACAACTCAAGCAACTTCACATCGTTGAACTTCAATTGTCGTATTTTCAGAATTTTTCCGGCCTTTTTAAGACATTGACTTTATTCAAGGGAGCCGTGTCAGAATTTCCACTCTGAAGCCGTGTCGCCGTTCCTTAGCGTATGGCGTAAGTCAAAAGGCTAGTCATTCCTCTGGTGAACACAGAGCAGCTATTTTAGAAGTGCTCAGTGTTAACCTTCATTAGGGACGGGAACCTAAAAGCCTCTAGTAGGCATCACACTGACTGCTATGAAGTTCAGTCAGAAATATCTAAGTCAACTTACAACACGTAAGGTTCCAACACAAGAAGTCCAACTCACATGAACGGAGACGGTTCAGATTTGGAAACGGCACGGGGTCGAACACTGACCTACACACTGTGTCCAGAACGTCAGAGTCAAATTCCTGCTTCCTGGATTCTTGAAATGTTCTCCACTGTACTGTGCGTCTGTCTTTACACTGTATCCGGACCTGACAACGTAGGGTGGCTACATAGCGGGTCGTCTCGTTTACCGTGGGGGTGCAGGGACGAAGAGAGGGAGGTGTCCCATTTAACAGCCGGGCCTATGAGTGCACAGCGACCACCTAGAGTGTTCTGACCTGTATATAATAGACGACCGCGCCACTGTGTAACTCCTAGGACTCTGCAAAACTAGTTCTATGCCACTGGCTTGTATGGTTGATTAAGTTCCCCGTCCATGAATGCCAAACAGACGTGAAACACGTCTGGAATGAAGAGCTCCATGTCGCCGTTTCGCAGACCGGTCTTCTGGTCAGAAGAGTCCTCCGGCTTTTGAAGTTCTAAAGACGCTAATGAATGCGTGATTCGTCTCGGGAACCGAAACCAACGCCACAACATATCATACACACATCATAGCATAACGTAATATCTACAGGTGCGTTTATAATCAGGCCAGTCCACTGTAGATTAGACCATACTTAAGGAGCGAGAGATCTGTCTCCTTGGTGTTAGCATGTTAGCCTCTCATGCCGGTTACATGACAACCGCGCTAGCTTTAGCGTTCCTCGCTAGCCATAAATACTCATGCATGAAGCGCCACAGATCACGATGGCACATACTCTAGTTGTGACCTGTGGTCACAGATATCTTGCAGACTGCTTTTACAAACACACACACACACGATCTTAATTCAGCGTATAACTCTGGGGTTGTTAAAGCCCACCACCGTGAATTCCTCTCATGTCTAGATTGGGATATTTATAGATAGCCTGCCTAGCCTGTCATGCTTCAGATGACTGGGATGTTACCAGACCGGCCGCTAAAGGCCATGCTACATACCCGACGCCCTCTGCTTGAGAGATACGGTTCCACTACCATAGAGAAACTCAGCTATAGCTGCTGTACTCTCCTGTCCATTTCTCCTTTATCTATCCTTCTGTCCATCCCTCCATCAATACATTCAAGGAGAAAGAACAGAAAGGGTGTGGTAATAATGTTTCTGTTGTGGCCGGGTGTTTGGGCTCTGATGTTTAACAGGTTTTATGATCGACAGATATGTTTTGCACAGCTCTCCTCGAAGAGGGGACTTGATTTATTTCCTAGAATTCAATACAAAATCTCTCCTCACGGAATCCCTTTTCTCTCGTTACATCCGAGTGTGGATGATGAAACAGATTTTAATTTTAACTTTTTGTTCTAAACTACAAATCGATCACGCATATTTAACTTCCAAATTTGCATAAGAAACATTAAACCCAGGAAATATTGCAAAAAAACTCAACCCAACTCTCAGAATACACAGCCAGATGGCCCAACTTAATCCAACTGCTAAGTGCACAGAGGAGAACAGGAACCACTGTAGGCCTGAAGTTTATATCCCAGCTTCCAGCTCATCCTGCCCTCGCTGGAGAGACAATGGCTTGGGTGGGGATGATGAAATGAGGAGGTGGGGATGATGAAATGAGGAGGTGCGGATGATGAAATGAGGAGGTGCGGATGATGAAATGAGGAGGTGCGGATGATGAAATGAGGAGGTGGGGATGATGAAATGAGGAGGTGGGGATGATGAAATGAGGAGGTGGGGATGATGAAATGAGGAGGTGGGGATGATGAAATGAGGAGGTGCGGATGATGAAATGAGGAGGTGGGGATGATGAAATGAGGAGGTGGGGATGATGAAATGAGGAGGTGGGGATGATGAAATGAGGAGGTGGGGATGATGAAATGAGGAGGTGGGGATGATGAAGTGAGGAGGTGGGGATGATGAAGTGAGGAGGTGGGGATGATGAAATGAGGAGGTGCGGATGACGAAATGAGGAGGTGGGGATGATGAAGTGAGGAGGTGGGGATGATGAAGTGAGGAGGTGGGGGTGATGAAGTGAGGAGGTGGGGATGATGAAGTGAGGAGGTGGGGATGATGAAGTGAGGAGGTGGGGGTGATGAAGTGAGGAGGTGGGGATGATGAAGGGAGGAGAATATAATTATTCAATAATGAAACATTTAATTTATTCTACAATAATGTTTAGATTGGATTAACATTTCCATCATCTTCCACCAGGCAGGAATCAGTTCCAGTTACCAGATCTACAGGTCATCCCTGCGGACAACAGAGAACAACAGAAGATAAATTCTATTTTATGCTAAGAACAAGGGGCCATAATGATAACTGATAGGAACGACAACAGAACAACAGGTTAAACATAGCACCAAAACAAATAGTATCACACAATCCTTCTCCGTGGTCAGACATTTTGCTACGGGGGAGGAGCGGGATTCTAAAAGGTTAAAGTCTGGTCTACGATCAAAACATTCCTTGGCAAACAGCCTGAAATGTGCAAGCGGTATTTCTGTCTTGATATAGTAGTAGGTTTGTATTTCAGCGTACACGCCTGAGTGGTTAAACCTCGCTGACATCTCTCAGACCAAATGTTTTCAAATTACACTTGAATAATTTGCTGAACTTTCCTCAGTGAACTTTCCTCAGTCAAGTCAGGAAAAAAATATGAAGAAGAAAAACATATGAAGCCTATGAAATGCTGTTTGACTATTTTTAACCTCTTTCAGTTAAGTGAGGAAGAGGGAGGAAGAGGGGGCTGTCTTTAAGCAAACCAAATACACATACTAATATACCTAAATTCCAAGGCGCAGCATATGAGACCTGTTACTATTACTGACTACTACTGTGTTTAGGATCTTTCCTTCATACGGCACAATTCAAAGCACTGCAAGGACCAGCAAGTATCTGTTTAAGTAAAAGATATCTTCCATGTTCCATGTTCCTGCAGTACCGGTCTGGGCTTACACCCTGGCTGTCTGTCTGCCGGACCTCCTGAGATGGTCAGCCTATGTCACTTATGTGTCTGACACAGTCCGAGACTTCCTGGAGCTTGACAAGAGGAGCAGGGCCGGGAACTCCACCTGTATCCCTCCACGTCAACCAATAAGATGTCAGATCCGTCCAGCACAACCAATCAGAAGTCCTACCCCCGTCGCGGTGACAGACCACCTCAGCATGTTTCCACGGTTCATGGTTCATCTTCATGGTCAGTGGATCAACAGCTCATCGTGTCCAGTGTTCTGCATAAGGCCTGACATTTACAGCAACAAGCATCTCCCTTCTTCTCTTTCGTCTACTGTACCATTCATCTCCTCTCCTGTGAGTTCTTGGACCAGTCCCCGTCTCACCATCTTTGCTCTCTTTCACTCACTCATTCCCACCAGACACACTGTTTACTGTATTTAGGGCGTTGTTGCTATGAGATTAATGAAGGAAGTGGGAAGACAGTGGGCCGGACACTATGCCAGCACTGACAATGAAACGATGGTGGGAGGACTCTGTAGACACTGTGGACCCTTTGTCCGCGCTACCACAGACAGGGACTCTGGTATCCAATCCTCACCCCACAAAGCCGCCAATCGGACAAAAGAACGGGTGCGCGGCAGTTCCGACGGAGATGAGGGAGCGCCTGCCATCCAAACTAACCTACGATGACAGTTATGTTGTCCGGCGGAGGTCAATCTGGTCCGTTCTATGAACAATGAGTGACAATGTTGATTTTGGGCTGAAATCGCCCGGTTGTTCTGAACAGAGATCGAGAACTGTCGAAATTCCCTCCCGCACCGACCTGTCGCATTCTTCCGTGTCTGGAGCTGAGTCGTCGGTGCCAATATGGGACGCTGCTATAGGGTGTATCAGAGGATGAACGTGTGCGTGTGTGAGATAGATGAAATGAAAGAGGGAAGAGAACAATATAGGAAGAGAGAATTTGAGCATGGCCAGAGCAAGCAGCATGCCGACGAACAGTGTTTTTAAGTACTCCGGTGCGTCTGTTCCTTATCGTCCAATCAGTGACGGGGAGAAATAGGTCACACTATAGACTGTGTAATTCTAAAGACCTAAACTGTGGGACTCTGTGACCTGTGACCTTAAATGGCTCATTCCTTATCTTGTGAACGCAATATTCATGTCTGTCCCATGTGTTTAGTTCAGATTTTGAAGAACTGGGAGAAAATGAGGTGTTTTTATTGGTGTAAGGGGTTGTGGAGGAGGGGAAAAGCATGGGAACAAGGAAGTGAATAATGTGTGGTTGGTCGACCATTTAGTTAATAGTAATAATAATACTAATTGAAACATATTGCATGTTTTAAGGCAGTCAGAGATGTGACAGTTGCTAATAAAAGTTGACATAAGTATTTATGACAACAGGATGAAAGACAATCTACCCTCAATTACTAATATATAACTGGTTTTGTATTATTGCATGCAGTTACTATTAACTATAAATAAGGCTGCTTTCCAAAATGTGATTAGATGAAATCCTCTAGTATGCAAGAGGGGAAAATCTGTAGTTTTTCTTCACCCAAAGCAATGCAGTATACGCTATTTGGTCCATCGTCTTCGCAGACATTAAAACAATAAAATCTCAGTAAACACCACTTCAATTAAGGACGCCAGCAGTAAAGTGTCGCCAGGATAAGTGTTGAGAAAAGCACAAATGGAAGAAATTGAAATGGTGTAAAGCACCTTGACAACGCTGCTGGCCACATATAGAGGGCGCTGTAGCTAACCGGTTCTGGGTCAGTGATGCGAGCTGAACTGCTGGTCTCTAAGTTGTATATCATCACAAGAAAAAGGGAGAGAGAAAAACAGGTGGTAATGTGCCAGCTATGCTTTGAGGTAGGGCGTAGTGGGGGGCCTTGGGTTGTCAGGTGGCCCCTGCTCTAACCTGACCTGAGGTCTGCACAGAAAAGACACAACATTCACCACCTGGAGCCAGCGGTCATCGTAACGCCTTGTTACGCACCGCGTCAAGGAACTGACAAGAGCTGGTCAGCAGCAAACGCACACAACCCCACGGTCGCCGTAATCAACACTCAATACTGTCAGTTGGCAAACACTCGCATACGAATGGGTTTAGGGTCCGTACCCGTTCATACATGGCCCTTGTTGGGATCAAACCCACCACCCGGGCAGTGTAAGTCCCGTGCTCTACCCAGCAAGCCGAGCAACAGGTCACTTACATCAGTCGGACACATCATTTCTTATATATATATGCAGTGTATTGCCTCCCACAACACTGAACCATACGAATATTTGTTTAGTATTTTGACATCTTCTCAGTTTTTTTTACTAGAATGACTAACAATAACCCAATATTTACGTATTCGTGTACTCACATAGGCCTCACTATTTGTCTGCCAGTGACTCCACCCTGATCCAGTTTAACTGTACCAGACATTCTATTGCTGTCTCCTAAAGTAATGGTGACCTTACCACCATGTGGAGGCCAGTACGGGTTAGGACACATTCCCAGCTGCTACAACACACACACACACGGGGACACACACACGGGTGGGCACACACACACACACACACACACACTATGATGTCCTACCTGGTACAACACACACACACACTATGATGTCCTACCTGGTACAACACACACACACACCATAATGTCCTACCATGTACAACACACACACACACACACCATAATGTCCTAGCTGGTATACGGCCACTAGGGGCATCAACTCTGTAAGTGCCTGTATGTCCACAAACGTCAGAAGGACTGACTGCAGATCCACAGCCTCTAATATACAGTAATGTCTGAACCATCAGAAGGACCGACTGCAGAACCACCAGGGGCCTCTAATATACAGTAATGTCTGAACCATCAGAAGGACCGACTGCAGAACCACCAGGGGCCTCTAATATACAGTAATGTCTGAACCATCAGAAGGACCGACTGCAGAACCACCAGGGGCCTCTAATATACAGTAATGTCTGAACCATCAGAAGGACCGACTGCAGAACCACCAGGGGCCTCTAATATACAGTAATGTCTGAACCATCAGAAGGACCGACTGCAGAACCACCAGGGGCCTCTAATATACGGTAATGTCTGAACCATCAGAAGGACCGACTGCAGAACCACCAGGGGCCTCTAATATACAGTAATGTCCGTGCTTCTCGTGTGTCCTACTTGTCATCACTGTGCAGCGTCAGTTTCTGGGTAAAGTGGAACTAAAAGAATTCGATATCAGTCGGAAGTCCAACTCTCTATTCCGAGTCTCAGTAAGGGCGTGTGCCCATCTCTGCCACATATCGCCACGCCGGAATTCTGGCACTTCTCGTTAACCTGAAGGCGGTTCCGGTGCGCTCAACGTACAGTGGTCACGATAGTTAGAAACTGAACAGGGGCTCACCATCCTACTGATCTCTGTGTTGGGTGAGAGCCCAAAGAGACGGCTACATTCGCCTTCCAGTCTGGTCTTTCTCCGTCAAACGGAAGAATAGCTCTATTCTACCGAGGTCCTGTTTGGATGACTTCGGTAGAACAATCTGGAAGATTGTGCGCAGCTCTCCTCAACCAGACGCCATCGGCATTCGGGAACGAGATAGAGGGGGCAGAGTGCAAAGGGAAAAAATGGAGGGAAAAAGAATTTGTCCGCCTTCGTGTTTATTACTGGACATCGGGTCAGCCTTTTGTTCGGGTACACAGACAGCCGATAGAGGACCGGCCCTGGTTACAGTGGAGTGGCATACCAGCGGGTATGGCACGATAAACCAGAGGCTGTTCTCGGTCAGGTGTGTGGCCGGGTAAAACACGTATTAATGTGTTGCGACAGATCTCAGCAACCAATCGGTGTGTTCGTGTTGCTGTGTTGCCGTGGCCACAGGGCTATTGCGTGGCAACATGCCTCAGGCGGCAGTATGTTTCGAATCATCTCTAGAACCCTGGCGCGGCTCAGGTTAAACACTCTGAGGACACTGCCTGACACTTTGACTGAGTACATCTGGACCCAGCGGCAGCTGACACACACAGGCCCAGGACAGCAGCTGCTTTAGTCCAATCTGCCGTTCACTTCAGACGGACGTTTGATTGTGCGAACGGACGGACATGCGGTGCCTCCCTCCTGCTGTAAAGTGCAGGGAGGGGAATTAGCAAATGGAACACTTAGCGAGAGATTGAGCGAACCGGGAACGGGAGAGGGACGGAGTGAGCGGATGAGTGAGGGAACGAGTGAACAAGTGAGAGAGTGTGAAAGGGCGAGAGCAAGGGGGAACGCACTCTTACGCCTTTTCCTTCCATGATGTGTCCTCGTAGTCCGGGGTCGACAGCCAAAAAACGTCAAACCGAAATATTAAAACGATATATATATATATATATATATATGAAGAATGTGTGAGGAGGGGAAATGTGTATATTGTCATGACAACAGCATGAAGACAAGTGTTTGCTGGATGAGTCACTAGAAACACACGGCAGAATTCTACTACGCTGAGTCGTACGCCTGGCTTCCTGCCTTCGTGACATGCTGTTTACGGAGCGGTTTGCCAAGTTACGGAGCGATTTGCCCGGTCAGAATAAGGACATTAGACCTCAGTAAGCAGAGTTGCTGGTGTTATTACGAACCTCGGTTTAATGTAACTACAGATTACCACAGATGGTACGGACGCACAGAGAGCCTGGATCCCAAATAGAGCATCAGTTCCATGTAGTGGACTAATTAGGGGATAGTGTGCACATTGGACCGTGGGCAGTTATTCGCCTGCACAGCTCCACTCCGTTTGGCCATAGCAATGACTTATTCCTTCCACTGCTGGCCTAGACCCAATCGGGGCTTAAAACATCATGCTCCAAGGAGGCAAGTAAGGTTCATGTTATTCCCCCGAGCGGCTCTGTGTATATATCCCCGCTGATGCATTATGGGCTTTAACTCCACGACCAAAACGACCAAGACGACGCCTGTCATGCCCGAGAGTTGTGTACGAAGGGGTGCGAGTCAGTGGGGTGAACACGCTGACATCTACAGTGAGCACCCTGCCGATATCAGAGGGACCCCGTCTGGGATCATGGGGATACATTGTGGCCCCGTGCCCGGCTGGACAATCCTGTAGTTCTCCTCCCCTACGCTCTGCTGCGCTCTAAACACACACACACACACACACACACGGTGCCTCCAGTGGAATGTGATGACTGGGTGCCAGACAAAGCCCCGCATTCACGTCCGCACATCCCACACAAGCAGCCTGGTCACTGAGCAGAAAGCCCGGCTTTGGGGACACGATCGCGGCGAGCCGTGACCCCGGGCCAGGCAGGGGTCGTGACGTTCCACACGCCCAGCTACACATACCCGTGTTGCAGCTCCAAATACCCAGCCTCAGCCTACCACCCCCCCCCCCTTCTCAATCCCATTCCTCCACCCCTTCGTCCCCTTTCGCCGCTCCCACCCACCCAGCCTAATCCGTGATCCGAACAGTTTGCTTTCTGAAAATAGACCGGCCGTGTGCGACGAGACATTATATGTAAACCCTCTGTATTAGGAGAATTTCGAAGTTTCCACAAACACCTAAACGCCTGCACACGTCATACAAACTGAAACACCCGTGAACAAACTCAAAGAGAGTGCAGGCCAGGGCACTGCGATCTGAAGTAAGCAATGTGAACCAATTCTTATTGCTTGCTCGTTTGGATGTCAGGCTCTGTTTTTAAAAGCATTTTGTGATGACTGCTGTAGTAGAATGAATTGATTTGGAATTCTTTTTTTATATTGTCTCCAATGCAGCATTTATTTCATACACACTGAATCACTTAGTACAGCATGCAGGTCTATTGTCATTAAAGATCTTTTGTGACTGTCGTTCTCTTTAACAGAAACCAACGAGTGAGTCAATCCAACTCAAGCGCTGAAGGAAAAATAAATGTACTGTCGTATATTTCTGTGTGTTAAAATTAAGTCATTGTTGGATCTGAAGTAACCCCGCGGTGATCTTGGGAAAGAAACCACTGAGGTACTTAAACCGATCCCATCCCGTATCTCTGTACATTCCATTTTCAGAAAGAAAGACAGAAAAGGCAAGTAGAAAAACAGCAATCTCCCAGTCTCTCCCAGTTTCTCCCAGTCTCTCCCAGTCTCTCTGCCAAGCTTTACTGTAATCCAGAGGTTTAGTGAGACGAACAGAAATGACGTTTGTACGCGACCAGATCAAGACGAACGGAGGAGACAGAAGCCCTGAATGATCCAGATACTCTCGTAAATTGTCTCTCATTAAGAGTTACTCACAACATCCATGGCAGTAGAAGAGCAGATACAAACGCAAGACAGTCGTGCCACAGAACCGTGGTCACCATCTCCCACACTTACCAAATCGAAGGTATTTTATGATGTAGCCAAGCTGTTGCTAGCAGACGGCCCAAGTACTGATTAGAGGAAACTTACTGGAAAAGAAAACATTAGTCTGTTATCAGAAAGAAGGCAGACTTGTACATTATTTAACAATATAAAGATGCTTTATATGATTCAGCTGTTTTCAATGCCAAGAAAGAAGTGCCTTTTTATCAATATAACCGACAAACAGTCAAGTTTAATGTAAAACAATTTGCAATTTGCTTTAATGTAAAACAGTTTGCTATTAGTTTGAAGGAACAATTAAACTGCCATTTAGCGATTGGCTACTAGACATAATCCTGTCCGGTAGCCAAGGCAACTCATTGTAAAAAAAAAGTAGGGTGCTACATAAATAATAGAATTCCATTTAGGACAGCGTCTGTGATCTCAAACGGGCCCAGAAAAGACAAGCGACGTCATTATGCACAATGGCATCAGATTGGCAGGGAGGTTTGGACGGTGTCATCAGATTTACCGGCTGATTTTCTTCACTCTTCTCCCTCCAGGTGGGGCAGCTCACTGAAACTAGACAGGCACAGTTTGTGAAAGCAGACGGAGTTTAACGTTTGTATGCACAGAGCCTACGGAAATAATTAGAACCGGATCTGAACATGACCCTATCTAGCCTGTCTATACCTACCTGATATGGGTTTGCCGTGTTTTGCGTGGATATGCAAAGCTCGGGCAGCGCAGTGTTTCCGTGTATGTGTGTGTGTGTGTCTGTGTATGTGTGTGTGTGTGTCTGTATGTCTACGTGTTCGACAGTCCAAGTCATTTTAATCAATGCAAGCAAGCAAGTTTATTTATATAGCACAATTCATACATAGAAGCAATTCAATGTGCTTTGAAGAGGAAAATAATAATAAAATACATGCATTTTATATTCATAGCAACCAGTTTACTGGCATTAAGCAGAACCTTTCATGTCAGTATTAACTGTGTACATTTTACATATTTTATATTACATATTTCATGTGTACGTATGTGTAAAGTCAGAACTATATTAGTGTCACAGTGTCACACTGACTGGCTGTGGGAACAAAGATCGCAGTAATCACACGACTCCCTGTTTCTGTCTCCGTAAAACCTCAGTCTGATGGCTAGCCACCCTGTCTCAAGTATCTAGATGCTTTAGGTCCCAATGAGTCAGGCTTTATATGTGCTTGCTTCCACCACGCCC
Source organism: Dallia pectoralis (assembly GCA_029465975.1). Classification (NCBI taxonomy): domain Eukaryota; kingdom Metazoa; phylum Chordata; class Actinopteri; order Esociformes; family Umbridae; genus Dallia; species Dallia pectoralis. The sequence goes on along the minus strand of CM055764.1, from coordinate 6,214,328 downwards.
TGCCCAGGGTTGCCAAGACAGAATGTCAGAACACATTAAACAGCCTTACATGACACAGCTCACTGGGGAGATGATACATCCACCGTTACGTCTCCATACGCACTGTCACTGACACAGGAATATAGCTGGACGGTCCTATTGAGAAAACAGTGTGGGTTTGATGTTAAGACAAGAGTTTGCCGTTCATTTACACGTGGACTCGTCTTATCATTTGTTTATGCCTAAAACATGTAAAGAGAACGAATCCTGTATGTCAGGGTTGGTCAATGGGAAGGCGTGAGGTAGCAGTTATTGTTTTAACGACGGGGGCTGGTACTTCAGTCGAAATGTAAACATTTACTGAATGAAGCAAGCACATTTATTTATATAGCACAATTCATGCAAAGAACCAATTAAATGTGGTTTACAAAGGAAAAAAATCATTAAAAAAATAATACTGGCATCATGTACATTTAAAACATTAAATCTCAGAATTAACTGTGTAAATTTTATTCAAAAGGTCTTTAAAACCATTCAGTTCTTAGAACCTGGCCCGAGAAGTCTTTAGAACTTCCAGGTCTGAAGAACTTTATTCAAAAAGGTCTTTAGAACCTTTTCAGGTCTTTGGAACCTGGCCGAGAAGCCTCAAGAATTTCCAGGGCTTGGGAGCGCCATTCAAAAGTTTTCTAGAACCTTTCCAGGTTTCCATTACCGAGCAAAGAAGTCTTAAGTACTTCAGATCTTTTACGTATACATTACAGGTCTCGTTTAAGCCATGCAGCAGAATAAAAACAAATAAAAACATCAAATGGCCAATTCAATGAGGAATATAAAATAAAAATAGAATAAGAACAAGGCTCCCACTTAGAATTCACAGCATTGTTATTTTCTTTGCCCAAGATAAAGACCTTGGCATACCAGGGCTTTGTCAAACAGATATGGCTATTGTAAAATTACAATTTATTTGTACCAAATAAGCCAGTAGTACGTCTGACCACTGACAGTGACTAATGGATTAAACCTGAGGTGGAAGGACACAGTCATTGTTTGTCCAAACCCCTGCTAGTCCAGATTCGTGTAAACGAGCCGTGTAACATGACACACAGATTGCTGCCGTGTGCTACGTTAGCTCACTGTGTGCTCCCATCCAGAGCTATGAAACATTAACCAGACTGTAACTAATACGACCACGATAGTTACCTCAGAGTGGGGTTAGGTTGTCTGTTTCCTCGTCCCAAATGCCAGCGCGCTCGCAATGTGGTGCGCTACTTGTTCAGATCCCGTCGAAGGTAGTGTCTAATTAAGTGAATAGGGTTGCATTTGGGATGCGCTATCTGATTTTGCTGGGAGGAAGGGCGGGCAGAAGGTAGACTGAATACACCTGCTTCAAACAGACAGCTCAGATTTTCCCCGTACCTGCTATAGCCTAGGGATCTTAGCAAAACCTAAATGTATGGGGTTACAGTTTAGTAGTGTGAGTACAATATAAAAGAAGACTATATATATACATGTTTGTAGAAAAAAAAATATATATAAATATATGATCAGTTTAGATCAGGTAGCACGGAGGCAGCAGTTCTCCGTTTCTTTTCCTCTGCCACACATCATATCTGAGCTCAATAATGAATATAGTTAACAGGTTAACGAGCTTGTGCAGTAAAACCATGGTGAATTGTCAGGTTGAGGAACACTATTCATAATTGATGAACGTGCAGGCCATTAAGGCAGGGTGGACGTAATACAGTTGGCTTGTGTTAATGCACTCAGTCATCAGGTGAATTAAGAGATACGTTAGATATGTTATTTATATTTCAACAGGCCCGAAGCAATTTTATTGCCGGGATTTAGAAGCACTGCCCGGCTTCCCAAACCGGACGTACGGCACCTAGTCTGAACCAGAAGGGGCCAATTTAATGTCCACATTTCACTACGGAGATATGATCTCTCTTTTGTCATGCACACTTTTCCAAACACACACACACACACACACACAAATGACACAGACTGGCTGAATGTGTAAGGAGAGCAGTCATTGCAGTAACTCTAACCTCTATGTCTGTCCCAGAGCATCTCCCAAGTCACAGGAACCTGTTTCTAAGGTTCCAGAAACAGGAAGTAAGCAGCTGTTTCTTGAACCAATGGTTGCACCAAACGAGGTTGGAAACATGCATATTCGTTAAGCTAATTCTGTCATTGTTTCAACGGTGAATGGCAGTAAGCAAGAGGCCTGTCCACGGTATGTTGTATGAAAATGCTATGTGTAACTGCACAGTCTAATACGGTAGCCTACCCTGAAATATTAACAGCCCCCGAAAATGCCTCACACACTGGTTTTCACACCGCAAAAATGCCTCACACACTGGTTTTCACCACAAAAATCGAACAACAAAGCCACCTAGGTGATGGGAACTGTCGGACTGTCTAAGATTCAATTGGCTTGCTCAAACGCACAGCAGGAGTGGCCAGAGAACTCGCCCATCAATAATATAGTCTGTATTACCTTCCTAAATGCCTCCGCTTCTGCTAAGGTGAGGACTGATCCAGGTGAGACTGTGTGCCGCTGTGCTGGATGTCGGTTGATACCTCTTGTCCTATTCAAGCGTAAGTGCGTTTTACTATGATACTGGAATGTTGATGATGCCCTCATAATGCCAATTACTGCGGGTGATTGCGTTTTGCAGTTGATGATATTCAGTAAGGTCAAAAAGGTTAATTTCTATATCAGTACAGAAATATTGGAAAAATTATTAATACTGCCCAATGGTTTCCAACCAGGGTTGTTGCATTGCTATTACAATTTTAATCTATTTGTTAAATACCCTTGTTTCTGCAAGTAAATCTAAAAATGAAATACAAACATAAATTACAAACGTGTTCGTAGAAAAACGAGATCTCTCACAGTTTGGTCCTATTGCACCCTGTTGTGAGATGGGATGATTAGAATACAAAACACTGTTCACTTCGCAATAAGGTGGCTGCAATAGAACTGTAGAAGTGTCTGCGGTCCTGGTTTTGAATCAGGTCTTGGCAAAGGTGGAGCTATTGGTTCAGTGACTCCTGGAGTGCGGCAGAAATGTACGTTTCTACCAGGATCCAAAATGATCTATTGCAAAAATATTAAGAAAAATAATTGGGTTTATTGGGATCTTGAACATTAGCGTAACGTATGCAAAAGAAAAGAGTAAAATGTCGATTGAATCCAGATACACATACAGCTAATGGTTTTGTGCCATTTTAACTAATGACTAACTACTCAAAAGCTAATTTGATAAATCAAATCTATAGCATTGACAGTTCGGAATTGATGTAATGTTGTGGCCTTCATGGATTCTTCATTTATTAAGATTAAGCTACCCATGACAATCATCGTTCAGTGTTAAAACGATTCCTCGTTATTATTGCATAGCTAGCTAAATAGGTTAGATAATATTTAAAACCAAATACCATACATTCTTTTAACAATTGTCTATGTCCTTGATGGAAAGCTGCTAACGTACCAACTAGATTCCCTGTCTACAACATTGTCTGCATAAAAGCCTATGCTGCAAAAGCGGACGTATACATTTCCACAAACGAACGATTACTATACAAGCATTTGCATAATATTATCATCAGCAATACTGTAACCCCCATCTATAATGACCACAGACCACTGTTAAACGACGTTTTCTTCAGAAGACACGCCGTAACCCTGAGAAGATGGAGCTGATGGGATCCACCCTGACAGCAGCGTATGCTCGACCCAAAACCAGCCACTTCCTCCCGGCCATCTCCACCATGGCCTCAAGCTACCGGAGCAACCAGCACATGCAGGCTATGAACTCGAGTGCCAACCAGCCCTGGCGGAGTCAAGCCTACTATCGCAGCGCTGCGGTCATCCCCTCCCTCTCCTCCATCCAAAGGGAGAACCTCGGCCTCGACCTGACCCGGGCCAAGACCGCGTTCTACCCGTCCAACCGATCGGCCATGACCGCGCGCTACATGCCAGACGACTGGTTCAGGTCCAACCTGAGCAAATACCAGGAGTCGGAGTCGTCCAGGAACGGGGCCGAACGCTTGAGGAGAGACACCGTCCGACTGATGCAGGATAAGGAGCAGCTGACGAGGAGGACCCAGGAGGCCACGAGCAAGAACATCGGGGAGCGCCTCAACGACATCAGCTTCTGGAGGTCAGAGTTGAACCATGAGATACACAACATGGTGAGCGAGATCATGGCCCTGACGGAGGTGAAACGGAGGCTGGAGAGGGCCCTTCAGGAGACTGAGGGACCCCTGCAGGTGATTGGTTGGTTTAGCGTGTGTGTGTGTGTGTGTGTGTGTGTGTGTGTGTGTGTTTACTAGCGTGTTTCAGCTTTGGTCTGGCTATGTTCGGGTTGTCTGTATGAATCAAATGGGCGGCAAATAGACAGAGAGGTACGTAAATGTGTCTGCTCCCATACATTGCGAATTAGAGTGTGATCTTCTAATGTGATCGTTCGAAAATAGTCCACGATGCATCTTCAACGCATTATTTTGTTACTAAATTGTTATTTTACTTTTTTTTTTTTTTTTTTTACAGTTTTTATTATTTTACGCTATTTGACTTTAACGAAATGCTAACATAAATTACAAAACTATTGGTTGAGTCAAAATAAATATAATTTTGGACCTCACGCCCCGTGGTGTGAGATGAGACGGGTTAAATGTCAATAGAAACTCCTATTCACATTGCCACAAGGTGGCTGCAATAGAATTGCAAGGTTGCCTAACAGTTCGAGACTGAGGTTGATACAGCACACAGCACAAATGTAAACCAACCAGTTGTTCGAGACGGGAAGATCAAGTTCCCTCAACATTCGATCAACTTAATTTGAGCGGTCTCACAATTATATCCCTGCTGATTGCTTGGCAAATGTACATTGCATTCGTGACTCGTTCTGTGGCATCTCACACGACTTACGAGTAGAGGAGGTCGGCTCCAACACAAAACACTTAGGTCACATGTATCCAGTTAAGGTTGCCTGGCAACTGTTCCCATAACAGCACCAGAGGGGTAATTTGTCATTAGCCGGGTTGCTTCCGGGCATACAGTGGTGTCAACTTGATCGGGCTAAAGATCTAGTGACAGGAAGGTCCCATTTGGAATGAGATCAGGTACTGATCCTAACTGGACATCCAATAGGTATTCGATACCTACAGTGTCATTTAACGTGTAGTCTGTTGTTTAGTTATATACAAAACATATGGCGCTCATGGAATTTGTTTAAAACCTGCGCCCCATCAATTACAGTCAAACGAATGCCAGGTAAGTGAGATAGATGGGCATTTCTATTAGATGAAGATAAGTAGAGTATTTCTGTAATTGGATTGGAAGTCAATACAGTGTACTTCCACCACACAGGACTCCTGAAGATGTTTTCAATTCCCAACAAGTATCCGTGAATACTTTCGTCCAATGCATGTTGTAAAGAAAAACTTGATTTGTCCGGTATTACACACTATTTTAAAGGGAAATATCCTAATTAATATCCTAATAAATTAACAAATCGTCTTCGGGTGATCGTCAACAGGTTACCCAGGAATGCTTGTATCACAGAGAGAAGAGGATGTCCATTGATCTGGTTCACGACAACGTGGAGAAAGATCTGATAAAGGTAAAAAGAAAATGTGTCACGTTCACGGCAAAATGTGTACTGTGATCAGAAGCTACATAAGCGAAATGTTTGCTTGTTCTTGTCTCCAGGAGGTGGAAACCATAAAGTTATGCCAGGAAAAGATGAGGAGACATCTTGACAGAGCTGTCGCTCAACTAGCGTGAGTATCCTATCTTAGAATACAACTGGAAATAAAGCTGGGGTATTTTCTTAAGAAAAAGTTAATAAAAAAGTTTTACAGTAATGTCTTCCCCTTTTCCTTGGACTGCGGGATACATTGTAATGTTACCTCAACACAGTGAGATAAAGTTAAAATAATAAATGTGAGATATTTACAGAGAACACAGCCACCGTTCAATACATCCGTTTGGTTCTGAAATAGAGTTGAGAAATTCACCGTGGTCAGATATTTGTAACGACACATTCCAGAGACTCCATCTCTAAAACTCATCCCATTTACCTGTCTACTGAACGCCACGATACACGCTACCTTTCCATTTCAGGTCGAACCGAGCAGCTCAGCATGAACTGGAGAGAGATATCAGCGATAAGATGACGGCCCAGAGGATCGACGACAGGTGTCACCATCTGGGGAACGCATCGGACGGGATTGGCTACTACAGGGGTGTCGAGAGACTGGACCCTTCGTGAGTCCGACCAACTTCTTCTAGACGTGGATTTACCTTCCATTTTACGTACGATGTTAACCGAGTCACTGGCCCCTGAAGTCGCTCCAGTGTTTTGACCCCCCACCCCCCCCCTTTGACAAGGCTCTCCCTGCCCGATTCCTGGTCGAGGTTCACGGACGAAAACATCCTTCGCTCCCAGAGCCAGCGCGCCGCTTCCCACAGGCTCCGCGACGAGATCGACATTCTGCTGAACGCCACGTCCAACGAGATGTGGAACCAGTTCAACGCGGTCAACGTGGCGTTCACCAATCGCATGTCGGAGACCGCCGACGCCAAGAACAGTCTGCAGACTCATCTGGCTAAGGTGACTGACCGTCGCTCGACCGTCGAGAGCCTCACAAGTTTTACACGTGGCCCAGGCGAAGGTATTGTCCGAGGAAGGCTTGACCACGTGTAAATGCGGTATTGAATTAGTGCTTCAGTTTGACGGCAGTCCCCCCAAAAAATTATCAAAGACCCGCTGCATTTCTCAGAGAAGTGGGTCCTTTACAGGGAGAAAAACTGGGAATGGGGAAGTTTCATTGAGTTCACTCTGTAATGAGAAGAAAAAAAACAAAGATGTCCCTTTTTCATTTCAGACTAACAAGATGAGTGTTCAAGATGAGTGTTTCTTCCTTTATCCCTGTATTGTCCGCGTACGCTCTTCCCTGTTCAGACCATCCAGGAGATCTTCCAGACGGAGATGTTGATCGAGAGCTTGAAGAAGGCCTTGAGGGACAAGGAGAGCCCCCTGAAGGTGGCCCATACCAGGCTAGATGAGAGAACACGCAGACCCAACGTGGAGCTCTGCCGAGACAACCCACACCACAGGTAGGACCGGGACGCGTGTAGGTATGTTATAGTCAGGGAAACACCTCCAAGAAGATGTCTAGATCGCAGATCGCATAAATATTGAGATTGTTAGTGAATGTCTAAAATCTCTATAATAATTATAATCACAGGTTATATTAAAACCACGTAAACTTGCTACTTAGAACGGTTCATAAAAAACGTTCTTTAAAAAGTGTCAGTAGAACGTTGTGTTTCCCATGTCTCCAAATGCCTCCAAGCACCGTGCAGGATAGTTGCTGACTACGGTGTGGAGAAGACGTTTCAATGTTCAGTCTGATTACCCATCATGCACTGTGTTTATTTACGTCAAGCCCCAGCAGCCCTGTAGCAAACGCCTCAAAGCTCCGTCAAGATTTCAGTTTGAGCCTTCATCCTTCTACCGTGTTAACCTATTGGGTAATCAGCCTGTGTCCTGTCCCGGTCCGTCACTGTGCAGGCTGGTGGGAGAGGTCATGGAGATTGAGGACACCATTCAGAAGCTGCGCGAGAGGTTGATGGAGGCCGAACACACCCTGCAGACGCTGGTGAAGACCAGGGCTGCCCTGGAGCATGACCTCTCAATCAAGGCCAACTCGTTGTTCCTGGACCAGGATAAATGCATGACCATGAGGAAGACGTTCCCCAGCACACCGCGTCTGGTGGGGTACACCTAAAGTCATCCAGAGTTACAGTATCTCACGGAAGGGAGTACACCCCTCACATTTTTGTTAATACTTGATATATTTTTTCATGTGACAACAGTGAAGAAATGACACTTTGCTACATGTGTAAAGTAGTGAGTGTACAGCTTATTTAACAGTGTACATCCACTCCTCTATGACGACATCACAGAGCTGGTGGATGTTAGAGACCTTGCGCTCCTCCACCTTCCATTTGAGGATGCCCCACAGATGCTCAATAGGGTTTAGGTCTGGAGACATGCTTGGCCAGTCCATCAGCTTTACCCTCAGCTTCTTTAGCAAGGCAGTGGTCGTCTTGGAGGTGTGTTTGGGGTCGTTATCTTGTTTGAATGCTGCCCTGTGGCCCAGTCTCAGAAGGGAGGGGATCATGCTCTGCTTCAGTATGTCACAGTACATGTTGGCATTCATGGTTCCCTCAATGAACTGCAGCTCCCCAGTGCCGGCAGCACTCATGCAGCCCCAGACCATCACACTCCCACCACCATGCTTGACTGTAGGCAAGACCCACTTGTCTTTGTACTCCTCACCTGGTTGCTGCCACACACGCTTGACACCATCTGAACCAAATAATTTTATCTTGGTCTCATCAGACCACAGTACATGGATCCAGTATTCATGTCCTTAGTCTGCTTGTCTTCAGCAAACTGTTTGCAGGCTTTCTTGTGCATCATTTCTAGAAGAGGCTTCCTTCTGGGACCAATTCAGACCAATATGATGCAGTGTGCGGCGTATGATCTGAGCACTGACAGGGTGACCCCCCCCCACCCCTTCAACCTCTGCAGCAATGCCGTCTCGGTTCACAGTGCCTCAGATTGGCTGCCGTGAGCTACTGTGGTCAGACGTTTAAAACCTGTAAGTTTACATTTGACGGTGCATTATGGCTGTGCCCCGTCCAGAGTTAGCTGGGTTGGTCTCAGTAGACATGCCTTATTCCTCAAATGCTAGCCACTCCTAATGCTCCAGCTGTGTTGTTTGCGTTTCATATGTCATCGAGGACTGATTCGCCCATTGTTTCAAAAGTAAATAAAATGCTGCCTTCATGGAATGGTGTGACTTGGGAACCACAGAAAAGGGCGATGAGGATGTGAGAAATTATTACCATACGCTATATTTCATTACATTATACATTTTTTGCGTCTCTAATTTCTCAATAAATTCAGCTGATATGGTCTAATAAAAGTGCACTTGTGTCATCATGATTTATTTGACTTATTTTACTTCTTTTTTGAAGCAAGACTACAACCTCAAACTTGATTTATAGTCTGCTTTAGGTCACCATCTTCAGTGGAGCTATTATTGGGTGACACAGGCTACTTTTATTTGTAAAGCAACTTTGACTCCTAGAAAAGCGCAATATAAATAAAATATATACATTATTATTACTGCACATGCATGTATGCACAGTCGGTGGTATGCATAGCTTATTGACCATACAATGGTTCTTCATTTTTACTAAGCAAAGGCAGAGAAATAGTATATTAAAATGAATATGTAGTAACGTCGAAGCCAAGAAGGTTCTTAATGTCTGACCATGTATGGTCTTCTGCATCTTAAGCTGCATGTTTCAAAAAGTTTTGTGAGGAATTTCAATCGCAGTGCAAACTAATTAAACGATCCGCATAGCGCTAAAAAAAACACGTTTGTCACAGATGCCCGTAGGCTTAATGCCAACCTTGACTATGGCAGTAAAGTTCTGATGTATTGCAAATATCAATCGACAAGAATACACGGGGGGGGTGGTACCGGGGTCAAAGGTCAAACGTGAACCTCATTTATCTTATGAATTTTTTTTATGAAACCGTATGCTTTGGGCTAGAAGCATAGTGTTTTATTTACATAATGTATAATCTCGAAAAAGAAACACTATTATACCTCAGTTAGCCATGTAATTCTGTCATGAAAGTTTGTAAGCAAGTGTTTTGATGACATTAGCCACAAATCAACAAATACATGACATCGTTTCAGGGACTTTTAGGCTTGACAGGGCCTCTTTCACTGGCAGTGACCGAAAATCAACAAACTGCATCTTCGTCAAAGTGGTTTCAATAAAGCAATTGTCCCTAATCTTTTTCGGTTACTGTACCACCAACTTAATTTCAGCACAGAACACCACTACAGTACCCATCCCCCCCTTCGTGTTCATTTTACCACTAGGTCTATGTCATCATGTGTGTTCTCTAGTAAACCCTGGTGATAAACCATGTTCCCCTACGGGTCCTAGTACAAAGATCTGTGGATTCCGAGACGGTTTTATCGGAGATGGCAATAATCGCAAAACAAATATCCTAATCCGCTCCTATTTAACCAAATACACAGGCTTCTGGAGACTAACTTATTGTATCTCTGATCTGTCAACTGACCTGAATGTCACCTTTGTGAGGTATCAACACCTCCTGCTGCTCTATAGCTGATGGGACAACATTACTTCTGGCTACATCGTCACCGGGTTCATTTGCAACACACAAGCGTGTAGCTGTGTGTTCACAGCGGACAGCAATTCCTTTCAGATTTCCACATACTCTTTTTATCTTTACCGGCTATTTCTTTTTCCTCCCAGCAAACAAAGTCTGATATCTTTCGATTGCTGCAACAGCCAGAAGTTCACGTGAAGTCAACGGACACCGTGTAACACCGCAAATTGATATGACAGATTATCTCAGATCTCTTTTTAATTTTACTAAGGCCCTTGCCAAAAATAACTTATAAAGTTGCAGACAAAATTGAAACATAAATACTTTTGGAAACAGCAAGATAGTTTGGGAAAATGTTGTGTAAACACACAGGCATCCCAGCATTTAATTTTCCATTACATTGTTTAACCTAGCCCTGAGCTAATTCAAAGAGACAGGTTCCTGTCGTTTCAGGACATTTTTAAGCTCGCAGCAAGACCTGTTCCCTAGCTCTGTACTTAAGGATATTAAAACAAACACAGTCTCTAGCAGATAGTTACAGAAGTAAAAGGTGCATTATGAATAAGAAGTACCGATAGATGTCAAAGGATGCCTAACCCTAACCCTAACCCTAAACCTAACCCTAACCCTAAACCTACACTAGCATTGCCTTCAAATTCAAGCCATAACTAAGAAATATCTGACACTCTCATTGGTTGAACCTGGCTGACATGATAATCAACATCTGTAAACCGTCAGACATTTTGGAATTTCCTTTTTCAGTACTTTCAATCCTGCTCAGTCATTAACCCAAGCCACCCCCGCTACAGAATATATCAACACTCTACACTGTAACATAACATTAAACCCAAACCGGGAATATCAGTAAAAGTATTTGAACATATATATATATACACACACAGCATGTATGTCATTAGGGCATTTTTTTTATTAACTTTAATCACAAACATTATAAAACATGTCTGTGTTATTGCATTCCACGCAATCATCGTGACGCCCCAGGACCTCCCGGCATTCGGACCTTAGTCTCGATGAGTTTCGTACGAAAAATATACGGTGCTGTCACACAGATTTCATGAGGGTTTCAATGTACGTAACTTGTAACATTTGCTATTACAAACACATTACGAACACACACACACAGGCCGAACGTACTTACACGGCGTGCCATGTTATATGACTGTACTATGTATCACCCAGTGTTTGTACAGATCACGCCGACTGCTACGGTCACTCCCCTCCACTAAGAGCATTGCGCCTGAATGCAACCTTCAGGAGTCAATACGTTGGGTTTCGTTCTCAGTGCTCCTACCATTCTTTGTGTTTGCAGCCCCCCCCACACACACACACACACACAGCCCCGGTTCCCTAGAACATTCCAGGGCACCATCGATCCAGACACAGGACCCGTCTTGTCTCCCGTCCTCACAAGACTCGGGTCTTTCATCGGTTTGTGATTTCACTGGTGACAGACAAAAGGCAGGGCCGAGGCTTTACCTCTACTCTCGCCTCAGTATATTGTCTTCTCTCTCTCCAGTTTAAGGCGGAATAAGAAGCAAAGCTGAGGGGAAAGCCAGGCTAAACAAATGCCAAAAGGATATTTGGCGGAGGGGGAGACATTCCAGTTTTGGAGGCAGATTCACTGAAAGGATGGTCTGTGTGAGACAGAATTTGTTTGGGGAATGTCGAGCAGACCACATGAGAGAAGCCAACTTGAGGGTCTGTGAGTGGGGTTGAGTTTGGACAGATATGATGTGGTGAAGACCATACAGGTTCTGAGTTGGGTTGAGTTTGGACAGATATGATCTGGTGAAGACCATACAGGTTCTGAGTTGGGTTGAGTTTGGACAGATATGATGTGGTGAAGACCATACAGGTTCTGAGTTGGGTTGAGTTTGGACAGATATGATGTGGTCGAGACCATAGGGGGCCTTGTAGCCAAGCAGTAGGACGAAGCATCTGACAAGGAGCCAGTGAAGGTGGAGAGATTGGTTCCTAGGGTGTAATACGTGTGTGAGGCCCCTGTAGTGTCAGACCTAGTGGTGCCAATCCAAGGGGTTTTGTTAGCACCCTACACAGAACTATGTTGTAGTATTCTAGACATGATGTTGCATTGACAATGACAATATAAGCTACCAAGTCTGTGAGGATTGGTCAGGAGAAGTTACGGAGGTGGAGGAAGAAAGACGTGCCGAGGGATTATGACGAGGTGCGTGAACACGTGTGTAGAATCCAGTAGGATATCAGATGTCATCCAGTTGTCTTCTGAAGCTGAGGAGATGGTGAGTTTGGTGTGCAAGTAAATGTTTCTGTCGTCTATATAGCAGAGGAAATAGCTTTCCTGCTCCAATATACAGGGGATGTCCTCTGGAACGCTCCCTACAGGAGCATTTTGACAGTTTCCGGTTTTATCGTCAACTCCTTTTATAGATGACCTGCAGTTCGTGTTTCCACGCTACACTTTATTTAGCCAAACATTTACTAGGAAATGTACCTCGATGGGTTGGGGGATTTATAGGCGGGAAGACTTGTAAAACATTAGCTAACTGACACGTCAAGATTACGTTTCCACCACACACACACACACACACGTTTATTCCACACTCCACCCTATTTAAAAATCAAACCGTGACAACATTCTCCAGCTTCCTGGCTACAGACAATGAGACTGGACTCACCAGAGACACGTTTCATACGGAAGTGGTTGGATGAAACGGACGCTGACTGACAGGTTGGTTTCACGAACACGGACCAGATGATATACCGGCGATATTAACGCACGCATTCCAGGCTTTGTGCTGTGTCGTGCCGATGTTTGCCAACTTTCAAACTCGGAACGATTAACCGAGCCGTAATATTTATTCTATTTATAAATGATGTTCATCTAATGCTCACAAAAACAGTCTTCCCTTTTTGGTGACTTCGTGGACTGCGTCGACAACCTGTTAGACTGACAGCTATACGCCTTCTGTATCCCAACCACCGGCCGTATATATCAAATACAACATCCACACTTTTGTGTATTATCTCTACAATCCTTACATACCACCTCACCCCCTCACCCCCTTAGTATAATTATAATTACGTCCTTCATATTTTGTATGCACGCGCCTTCCTGCCAAAGTAAATTCCATGTCTGTACGTTGACCTTGTGGAGACACGACACATTCACGAATAGAAAGCAGTCAACATTTGTACATGTTCCTGACAGTTGGAAGGAAGTCGAAGACAGTGCAGATAAGACGTTGTTTACTCCCTATCACAACTGACGTTGGTGCTGTTCGAGTGCTGGTTATGTCTTTAAGTCCCACGGTCCCTTTATTTCCTCAGGAATTACCACCGTCCTAACGGAACCTACATGTCCTCCCTCTTATCTCGGCTCGGCACATGTCACACGGCAGGTTTCCCAAACAACGTATTCACAACGTATGCACAACACGCGCGACTGCAAGCCGAACATCCGGGATCCCAAGCGAACGTAGTGAATCACACCGGGCTAATTCATGGAGCCAGGAGTCTGGCGGCTACATAGTGATATTTAGTGGGATGCCTGGACGATCGATATGATTGGTCTGTTGTTCTCCCTCGCTGCTCGCTCCGACGGCAGATATTATTTCAGGCCGAATGCGAGAGAGGCGGAAGGAGATATGGAGAGAGATATGTGCTCATTCCTGCTGAATCATAGTGCGCGATACATCGTCACGCGCTAATATAACCTTTGGCGTCAGATTATCGGATTGTCGTCCCGAACACAAGCTACTCATTTCGCCGATGTTCCCGTAGCGCTAATGGGCCCTGTTGGAAGTCGTTGGACAAAACATTCGAGTTGGGAAGCAGAACCTGCATTTGTCGGTCACCTCCAGTGTATTGCTGAATACATACTAGGGTGAAAGATTCTGTGCGCGTGTGGGAGACCTGGTCAATTAAACCGAAATAAACCACACATGAGCTTATTTGAGCGCCGACGCTCACCATTTAACAGCGTGAAGATGAGTACACTCTGAAGGTCCTTTGTCTGAACGTAATGAAGACCCGATGACAGCCCTACCCGTGTGGATCTCAGAAAATAAATACGTTCATGTAAATAACATCAATACCTGATAATATATTCCTGTGTCTTATTCTCTACCCTGTTCTTTTATTCCCTCTCGTCTCTCTTTTCCCCCTCTCACCTCTCTGTCTCCACTCTTCCGTCTCTGTCTCCCTTTCACTCCCAGTCGGTCTGTCTCTCTCTCTCTCTCTCTTTCTATCTCCATCCAATTGATTGTCCAACCACCATCCTATTTGTCTTGTTCTAGAGCATTCTGTTTCTCTGGCTACGCAGCATTCTCCCGAGCACGCCTCAGTCATATACTCAGACAGACTGGTGCTTATTTGCAGATTAATTTCCTGCGTGTCCCATTGTACCCAACTAACTAGCGTCATGTGGCTTGTACGCATGTACGCATGTAAACCAACTCTGCGTTAAACCTACTGTGTGTGTGTGTGTATGTGTGTGTGTGCGTGTGTGTATGTGTGTGATACAGGTCTGTGAGTACATGTGGGGACTAGATGCCCGCGCAAAAATAAACAAGCCTGTCTAATCAGTCCTGTCAGGCTATGTTGGCAGGTCCACACTAGGAAAAAAGTAGCTTCAAACTTGAGTTAGTTTCAGTTTTAGGCATTGTAGTTTACATTGTAAAGTAGAGTTTGGCTTAATGGCTTGGTTAAGTTTGTGGACAAAGGTCCAGTTATTTAGATAAAGTTTATCACTAGCTTAGGTAGGGGTTAGGGGACATGGAACATAGATTTTGGGGTTTCCAATAAGAAAAGAAAACATGTGTATATCTGTGTGTGTGTGTGTGTGTGTGTGTGTGTGTGTGTGTGTGTGTGTGTGTGTGTGTGTGTGTGTGTGTGTGTGTGTGTGTGTGTGTGTGTGTGTGTGTGTGTGTGTGTGTGTGCATGTGCGTGTGTGTGTGTGTGTGTATATATGTGTGTGCGTGTGCGTGTGCGTGTGTGTGTGTGTATATGTGTGTGTGCGTGTGCATGTGGGACAGTGTGTATGATGGTATTGGTGGGAGGAGCCATGCTGCCTAAACTAACTTCGAGGGCCAACAGTAGAACCCGCCAGAACCTGATGAGTTCTCAGGAATCAGGAAGTGAACTGACCAGAACCGTCACAGTATCTTCTGACCCATTGTCCCAATTCCTGACCACCAAGAAGGAGGAAACCCATCTGGGCCCAGCTGCTTCACTGTCCGTCCACAGCCAAGTCACCGTAAGTCCGATGAGCTTCCATCTTTCTCTGATGAACCTAGTAACAAGTAACTCCGGGTGCTATTAGTATTTTCAATTCTTCTGAAAGTTATTTTCGTTCTTCGTCTCGACAACACGGAATTGGTTTCTAATTTAATGGGAGTTAGACGACTGGTGATTCCGACTCTGTGTGTTCCCTTCGAGTCTGTGCCTCTTTGAAAACGTCAAACTTCCGTTTCATTCTCTGAAGCCTTCGATCGTTTCGAGTTGTCTGATTCTTCTGTAACCTTGACACGGGCGAAAAGAGGATTTCATTCAACTGTGAACACGAAGACAAAACTCTTGTCACCTTATTACGTCGTCGGGGTAAACGATTAGATACTTGCATCATTTCAAGTGACACATATTTACATGAGATAATTTAAAGCCACAGGTTCGTCAAACGCTTCATACGGTCTTAAACCATAACACTCTCTCCCTGAAACAAAGGTATCCTGCGCCAGAGGCCTTTCACTGTGTTAGTGAGTTAGTGACAAGGGTGCAGCGTAAGGCAGTTGTTAGCATCTGACCAGCTGGATTAGCTTTGGGCTTCGGGTTAAACACATGGGGTAGAATTAACACTCCAGCGCGGTTGGCACGTCCACCCACGCACCCACGAACCCACTTATTCTCGTCAGTCTTTCATAAACATAGCCTTATATGGGTCTCGATGGGCGCGGCATATAGCCTGCTCATTTCAAGCCGTATTGAGCTTCTCTCCTTAAGCCCGTTCCCCGATCTCAGTTTGTTTTTTGGCAATGTATTGATCACGGCAGTTCTGCGGAAAGTGACCTTTGAACGGGTCACCACTAGCCGCCCACGTCACAGAGATAAAGCCGATGTTTTCAGGTTATGGATACAGCGATTTCAACATTGTTTGAATTGACAAAGTGAGTAAAGACCAGACACGGAGCGGTGTTGAAGCACGTGGTTGTCCCTGAATATTCACATCAGGACATGTCAGGAAGGACAATATTCACCGCTCCGGGCAGAAGCACTACCCCCGGCGATCACTTCCTTGTACGGCAAACGGAGGACCCTTCAGTGCAGCAGTGCGTATCCAATGAGCTTAATCCGGAGCACAAAGGCCTTTACACGGTGTAATTCGGAAATATGTCTTTCACGTGCCTGTACAGAATTCCGCGTCTCACTCGAAGGCGCATCGAAGGCAGCTTTCTAGACAGCGGCTCTCTGTCTCTAAGTTGTTTCAGTGTCCATGTAATCAAGCAATGGCTCTGTGAATTTGGATTACTGCAATTGTTGCAAGACCAATGCAACTTAATACAACCGTTATCAGTACCTGCACCTGTAAAGTACTAGAATATTCTACCAGGATTGGAACACCCAGACGCTCCCACCTCACATCTATGAGGCAGGTCAAACAGAGGATAAAGGACAGCCCCAGACCGTCACGTTCTCACAGGCGCAGCTCCTTGGACACACCCACCTGTCTAGTAGCGAGCGAGAGGGGGGGGGACACCCCGCCCACCCACCTTCAGAACGGGTCTGTGAACCTTATTGCCTTGTCGCCTGGACAACGCCTGCAACATGGATGACGCAGTGACAGGATGGGGACACCGTAATATTTGTTTAGTTAGGAGTACTCCAACATATACCTTACTTTACTGTATACAGCTCTGGGACTTGTATGAAAACATTTTATTCACAACAATAACACTAAAAACATATGACTTTTTTCAAAATAGATGTCGCTGATATTCGGATAGAATGGAATATTTTACGAGAAGCTCTAGATAAATATGAAGTGGTCATCAATTTAAATAGTGTGTAAACTACATTTACTATAATACAAGTTGCATATGCCAATCTGTTCACAATATGTCAGCAGTAGCTATTATCAGCCGTATTTCTATTCAATTAGGTGTTAATACATTACTTAAATGTTTTAATGTGTTCGGCATGTGTTCAGGATAGCCAGGACATCATACAATGTGCAATGCAATCACATCTGCAGGCTCAGACTGAGACAAGACGTGTGGAATAATCGGGAATCCTGCCTGTCACAGGGACACTTCACTCCATATGACGTAATATGACTTTGGGACGCGCGGATGGGCGTGGTTCTCCCCTAATAAAACACTGTATAACTGCGGCGCGCTGTTCCTGGACTCAATCCGGTCACAAGGATTAAGGACGTGTGGACTACTGGCGCAGGAACTGTAGGAGAAATCGCATTTTGCGCATTTCGATTGAACAAAAAATCTTTTTTGTGGATTTATCGTCAGTCCGCCGTCGCAGGTAAGTTGTCGCGCTGCTTTTTGCGGAACTTTTCGGATGGATAAAATAATAACACAGTGACATATGTGTGAAATAATAACACAGTGGTATGTGTGTGAAATAAGAACACAGTAACATATGTGTGATACAATAACACGGTGACATATGTGTGATATAATAACACTGTGACATTTCTGTGATATAATAACACAGTGACATATGTGTGATATAATAACACAGTGATGTGTGATATAATAACACAGTGGTATATGTGTGATATAATAACACAGTAGTATATGCGTGAAATAATAACATAGTTGTATAGGTGTGAAACAATAACACAGTGGTATATGTGTGAAATAATAACACTGTGGTATATGTGTGAAATAATAACACAGTGGTATATGTGTGAATTAATAACACAGTGGTATATCTGTGAAATAATAACACAGTGGTATATGTGTGAAATAATAACACAGTGGTATATGTGTGAAATAATAACACAGTGGTATATGTGTGAATATATATATATATATATATATATATATATAATGTTGTCATTAATAAACACAGTTTTTGAGAACATGCAACCTGCACAAACATGCACGTGTAATTAATTAATTATCTACCCCATGCTGTTAATAGGGGTCTTAGTCTGGATCTACATCAATTTCAATGGTGGTCTGTTCAAAAACTGTACATTTATGAGTAGTGCAGGAAACTTCATATATTGTGTTGTTTTTCTCATTGAATAATTAGGTTTTACTATGAGCAATGGAATATCCTGATCAGCTTAAAGGCGTTATATAAAATGTACAACTTACAATTCTGACATATATGCATTATAATGCTTATAATAACACTCTTACTGTACATCTTCAATATTATCATTATTCAACATTTTCGGTGTCCAGTCTGTGTTATTTGGCCACAGGTTGTATTAGAAATGTCGTCACATATTTGCTCCACGCCATAAGAACCACTAAAACTATGCATTTGAGGGTCACCTGGTTATTAAGTAAAAATAATGCACGTATAAACTGCCTGTTACACCTCCAGCCCAAGTGGCAGGGTGCATCTTTTTCAGACAGCGGTGCTGATAAAGTTTAGAGGCGGAGTTCTATACAATGTGAGAACAGAGCTACTGTCCTCCTCCGCACCAACACACACACACCCATATGCCCCTGAACCGGAGACAGGCTAAGACCTTCAAAAACTGACCGTCTTCTTTAACCACTTAGCTCCTTCCGGCAAGATGCTGATCCTACTACTAGGAATTGTTTTCCTGCACGTCGCAGACCTCGTCTTACTATTCGTGTCAACAATTGTCAGCGTAAGTAATCTATCAACAACTAAAAAAACTTGCTGTGTAGTTAAATGCCTCAACACGTGAGTTTAAACGAGGCGATCCTATGAAGATGTTTAATTTTGCATATATATGCGAGGTTCTCCAGTTGAAACCAGGTCTCTGTTAATGTTCCTTCCAGGCCTGGACGACTGGTTCAACTAGCAGCTCAGATCTCTGGACCAACTGCACCAGATCCCACGACGGACTCCTGTGTGAACCTGCCAGTGCTGGAGGTAAGACGCTGGACGGTCAGAACGGCTGCACGCACAGCAGGCCGCCGTGTCTTCAAAGCCTCAGTCACGTCTCGTTTGGGTTTGAGTCATTTAGCTTCTCATCCGGAGTTTGAACTTAAATAGATTATTGATTGCATACTTTGATACGTTTTGCAGATTGGGTTTTAGTTGCGCAAATGTGCATGGAGGCCTTTGTCGCTGTAATTCTCTAGTCTATCTTTTTTCTTCTTCATCTAAACAGATCTGAGCCTTTGGGCCGGTCTCTAGTTTTCAATGCAATTCCTTGACAGATAACAATTTCTGCAGAGGTTAATTCATTGATAGTCAGAACATAGGCGTTGCCAAAAACCTCATGAACATTTAAAAACAGATTCAATCGCCAAGTATCATAAAACAGTTTAGACTAGTGTGTATGACTAACATTACGGTATATTAACACTTCGCCAATTTAAACTTTGTAGTCAGTTTTGACACCTTGGCACATATTTTCGACTCACAGCAATGCTTCATCGGGCATTTTCGAACGTGTAACTTTTGATTCAGTGACCCACTATGGCCTGACAGACCACTCTGCTGTTTACAACGCATGCCCTGAGGGCGTGTCAGATTCCGCTGGCACACTGACGCCATCTAGGGGTGAGAATGTGAACCTGCAGCCCAAAAGTCATTGTTCACATAAGTTCTCCCCTGTATAAATAGTCGTGGTGTGATCTCCATATTCAGACCCAATGTCCAACGGGCAGTGGTGACGGGATGGGTAGTGTGTGTTTGTGTGTGTGTGTGGGGGGGGGGCGGTGTCAGGGGAAAGGGTGGGGCATTGTAGGTATTTAAAGTGCTAAGTCGGGGGAGGATTCTGTGTGTTCATGCGGGCAGGGAGGCCTTGAACAACCCCATGCAAAGCATGTTGTGCAGACAGTTCGGGTCACGCCCATGTATCAGGTTGTACAGACCATTAACACAACAAGAGACCAAGCAGCTGCTGTGTGTGTGTGTGTGTGTGTGTGTGTGTGTGTGTGTGTTAGACCAAAGTCAACAGTGGTTAGAGGGAAAGTCTGCAGTCTGTAGTTTTGCTATTGGTTTGCCGTCAGCTCTCAACTAATAAAATACTAGCATATTAAACAAGAACAAGCTCTGAATGTTGCAGTATAATTTGTTTCAAGCATTGGCGTATAACGTATTGAATAATGTGTGCCCAAAAAACGTATGATACGCTGGGTGGCCTCATGTCTAAAAGTGGGCTGTAACATGTTCATGCCGGATCTGTAATTTATTCGGATATTTGTGGAGGAAAAAGGGTGTTGGTCTCCAGACTCCGCCTGGTGTCGGCATACCCAACCTGCAACCTCACTGCATGTACCTATGTAGGTAATATACGCTCCGGACTCTAAGGAAGTCACATGACCTAGTTCCGTGTCGAGCACTCCACACTGCATCGTGCCTATGTAGGCTATACGCTCAGGACTCTAAGGAAGTCACATGACCTAGTTCCGTGTCGAGCACTCCACACTGCATCGTGCCTATGTAGGCTATACGCTCTGGACTCTAAGGAAGTCACATGATCTAGTTCCGTGCAGAGCACTCAACACTGCATCGTGCCTATGTAGGTTATATACGCTCCGGACTCTAAGGAAGTCACATGATCTAGTTCCGTGCAGAGCACTCAACACTGCATCGTGCCTAAGAGCAGCCGCAGTATATTGGCCACGTACCACAACCCGTTGAGCTCTACTGCTTAATAATATAATCAAATAATGGTTGTAGCTTCCGCCCACTTGCCAATCGTACTTTTCCTGACAAACCTACCTTCTGAACTTCTAAAGGGGCATTTTGCTCTAAACGTTGGGTGCTACGCTAACATCAGAAGACCACGAGTGGGGCGTTACGTTGTTTAATCTGATTTGGGCTAATTAAATTATTCCTTACCATAGGGACATTTTTATCAGACTTCATGGTGGAGGTTCATGTGAGATCAATGTGTCGCCAACAAAAACCTTAACACTAATAGGCAAACATAACTTAGGGCGATTCATTTTTCCCCGCCTACTGCCGGTTAGCGTTGCTCTTTGCGTGCAATGCTATTTTTGGACGATGTCATAAAAAAGTCAGCCGAGTGGACTCACCAGACCTGTGATTGAACTGAGTGATCGTGGCCGTTAGTTGTACGTATTTCCATGCAGACTAAGTGCTACATCGTTATACACATTACCCACGGGCCCGGCTGCAAACCGTCGGTGACGTAACGACTCTTGTTCCGGTGTTGTCAGTCAGACAGCACGCGGGGCCAACGAGGGAACAAAGACACACACGCCGGCTGGGTCTATTCAACACGCTCTCAGTGCCAGGTGGTTTCACGGTCCTGCCTGTCGGTTTGACTTTTATTAAACCGCTGTGTTGGTATAAGGATGTGAGAGCGATCTGTGTGTGTGTGTGTGGGTGTGTGCGTGCGTGTGTGGGCGAGTGTGCACGAAGAGTCACGTGCTTTTGGGATCAGCAGATCTCAAAGGCCTCCGGCACACTGAGAACATGGTGGTGGAAGTGACAAGTGACCACGCCCACTCTCTCACATGACATTTGATCTGGATAGCCACGCCCACTCCAGACATGGAGTTTGTTTTTATGTTTGTTTGTTTTGCCGGTAATGTTTGACCTCGGCCTGACTTTACCTTCACATTAGAAGCCAGTGCTCAGATTGTTTCACTAATCAGAGTCCACACCGGGGGACGGTCTGTATGTCGCATGTGTATGTCACGTATGCATGTCACGTGTGTATGTCACGTCTGCATGTCACGTCTGCATGTCACGTGTGCATGTCACGTGTGTATGTCACAGCTGTAGACAGAATGGGCACAGCAGCTGGCAGGAACCTGTGAGTCGTTACAAGCAGACATTCATATTCCACTAATGCTGGACTTAAACCAGCGAGCGTGTTTATTTATATAGCACAATTCATATAGAAGCAATTCAACGCAGGAGCTATTTAGAGACCAGTGTGTATAATTCTGAACAACAGTATCTTGTAACACAATGTTGTTTATACGCAGAGTAATAGCATGTTATTGCATACCTACTGTACGGTTATTATGGGAGACAATTGAATTTGCATTGGGTTTGTTTGTAGCTTTTGCAGATGTTTGGTGTTGATAACAGAATGCGTCATCAAGCCACCAGAGGATTTCCTCAGGCATCTAGTGGCATTAGGACGTTCGCATTGTGGTTCCGTCTTTAACCCGACTCTTTGCCGGTGTCATTAAGTCCAACAGACCTTGTTGTTACTGTCGAACCTGCCACTGGGAGAGATGTATTACCGTTTCCCGGAGATGCATAAGCACTTTACAACGGATGTCTTGTAATTAATAATTCAAAACGATTGCTGTGTTTGCGGACTGAGTACTCGTGCTGCGGGTGGAGTGGTAAACCAAGGGTTCTGACATGCAGGTTGTCTCATCACTTCAACCCTAATTAGACAGACTAATTAACATATCTTGACACATCTGCGGTGGCCCCGCCCACGGTAAGTCAGAGACCTGAAACAGCATTCCAACATTGAGTACTGAGACAAGGAGAACACATGATAACTGGACTATGGTCCTGTGTGCTTGGACCAACAGTATTGGTCCTTCAGGTCTGTTTGGCTCAATAGGACAGAATACTCATTAGGACAGAATAATGGTGGCATTCAAGCGGGATCCCTGTTTATAACTGGTTCCCGCACAAGTTATTTGGCCTGATCTTGTCCACATTTTGATTGTGGTGTGAGGTACTATAATGTGAGGAAAGACGTCTGAGGTACTATAATGTGAGGAAAGACGTCTGAGGTACTATAATGTGAGGAAAGTGGTCTAAAGTACTATCTTGTGAGGAAGGTGGTGTGAGTTACTATTATGTGAAGAAAGAGGTGTGTGGTACAATCACGTGAAGAACGAGGTGCGAGGTCCAATCTTCTGAGGGACGGGGTGTGAGGTTGAATCTCATGGGGAATGACATAGCTACGGAGCTGGCTTAGGGAACATGAGAATGACTGCAGGCTGCATAACTGACCCTTGGGTAAGAAATAGACCTGCGTTGAAGGCTTGGCATTCCAGGAGTAGATATTGCTACAACTGCAACACACACACACACATACACACACACACACACACACACACATACACACACACACACACACACACACACACACACACACACACACATACATACACACAAACCCTGAGGGCCAGTAATGGGTCTATGTGGAATAGGGCTATGTGGAATGTGTCTATGTGGAATGTGTCTATGTGGAATGGGTCTATGTGGAATGTGTCTATGTGGAATGTGTCTATGTGGAATGTGTCTATGTGGAATGGGTCTATTTGGAATGGGTCTATATGGAATGTGTCTATATGGAATGTGTCTATGTGGAATGGGTCTATGTGGAATGTGTCTATATGGAATGTGTCTATGTGGAATGGGTCTATATGGAATGTGTCTATGTGGAATGGGTCTACGTGGAATGTGTCTATGTGGAATGTGTCTATGTGGAATGTGTCTATGTGGAATGTGTCTATGTGGAATGTGTCTATGTGGAATGTGTCTATGTGGAATGTGTCTATGTGGAATGGGTCTATGTGGAATGTGTCTATATGGAATGTGTCTATGTGGAATGGGTCTATGTGGAATGTGTCTATGTGGAATGTGTCTATGTGGAATGTGTCTATGTGGAATGGGTCTATGTGGAATGTGTCTATATGGAATGTGTCTATGTGGAATGTGTCTATGTGGAATGGGTCTATGTGGAATGTGTCTATATGGAATGTGTCTATGTGGAATAGGTCTATGTGGAATGGGTCTATGTGGATTGTGTCTAGGTTAGAAAGGAGTGAGGAGCCTGTTTGTATTATTGAGTGGGCTGCAGTGCTTCCAGGAACATTATACCCAGGTACCATTACTGTAAATCCATTAAGGACGCCAGGCAACAGAGGTGCAGTCCAGCATTTCCGGTCTGGCCGGAGGAAAACATTTTGCTGATAACCTAGCATCCTCATAAAACATGTTCCCGTGGCGATGTGATCTACCGTGTTGTTCTGGTATAAACTGACATCAGATCAGAAGTATCACAAAGATACACATTGTCAATGTTCAGCTGATGTATAACAGATCCGTGTCTATGTACATGTAGCCGTTTATCCAATATCCCACGTGCAACCCCGAGTCTGTATAACCGCGTATCGTCGTCTGTTTCTCCTTCAGAGTGGATCCAGGCCGTGCAGGCGCTGATGATCCTGTCCATCATCTTTGGTATCATCTCCCTGGTCCTGTTCTTCTGCCAGCTCTTCACCCTGGAGAAGGGAGGTCGCTTCTTCCTGACAGGAATCTTTCAGATCTTGGCCAGTAAGTATGCACTCTCTCAACCAGCCAAAACACGTGACACAAACACACTTCCAGAGATGTACATTACCCCACGTTAGGAGTCTCAAAGGCTTCCGTTGTACTGTAGCTGTCCACCAGCTTTTCGATATCCAGTTAATTCAGACTGGGCTATGTGAGTTGAACAGGCTTTTATCCCTTGTTCATTGTAGTCATTTGGCATTGGATTGACAACTCTTCTGGCCTGTTAAATCCACCATTGGCAGCCTTTTCAAACCTCCCAGGTTGGCATAGCGGACAGTGACAGTGGGCACACAGACACACTCACACACAAGTCGAAATGTCAAGAGCGGCAATGTAGGTGGGCGAACAACGGAAAGGCTAACATCAGCAAGAAGGCAATGTCCTGTCACGCCACAGTGGGCCGGGCCAATGTCCTGGGAAGTGAGGAATTTAACAGAGGCCTGTTTGCGGTCCATAAGCCAACAGAATACGGTGTGGGAAACATCATGACCCGACCTCAATGCTACCCACAGGAGTTCAGACCAGAAGAACTTTCACCGGGCAGAAAGAGGATAGGGGAAGTCGTAGGTTTAAAATCGATTGAATTCTGCTCTTCTTTAGGTCTGTTCGTGCTGAGCGGCACAGTGATCTATACGGTGATGAGTCCACAGTGGGTGCCTAAAACGGAGGCCTTTGGCTGGGCCTACATCCTGGCCTGGGTGGCCTTCCCTCTGGCCCTGATCAGCGGACTCATCTACGTCATCCTACGGAAACGCGAATGAGACCGTCGTCCCGTCGTCCTTCGACCCGCCCCGCCCCGCCCTCAGCGCTAACAATCCCGGCATACCTGATCGTGCCCACAGGCATCTCCAACCGGGTCCACGGGCTTCAACAAACAAGTCCACGGGCTTCTACAACCGTGTCCGCATCCCACGGCAACGAGGGCTAACGCCAAAACACCACCACCCGAAAAAAACGACGCGACGAAACGGTCAACACTGTCAGAATTTGAAGATGTATATAATATCTATGGTTTAAAACCTATTTATAACACTTTTTACATATATGTACATAGTAATGTTGAGTTGCTCGGGCGACAGAGATACTCGCGTGCGTCTCATTTCAGCTAATAAAGTGCCTAAATATTTGTTTGTAATGAGTACGACAATTAGACGCTCTGCCTGTTTTTTTGTTTTTCTTTTTCGCTCTGTATACCACAAAAAAGAAGAAAAGGGTGTTTTAACGTTTTTAACCAATATGCATGTATAAAAAAACTAAACCGAAACGAATGTGTGTAAACTGAGCTTGCTTTATCAATACGAAAGACTGGTAACATCCAGATAATGGCTTAGGTTAAGCATTCAAATGCGGGATCCGTGGTGGCTATTTCTTTTTCGAATTTTTTATTTTCAGTGTTTTCTCTTTTCAACAAAGATGGTGCTATGTTTTACCATTCCTTTTACTGATAGCCATTTTGCGGTAATTTACAGTCAATGACCTGACTGACGCCATGAAGAAACTAGGGTGGCGGACTGACGAGACTTTGGTGTAATGCTCATGTGCCTAACCGCTTCTGTGTGTATAAAAGCTTTAGAAAATCTGCTTTTAATGTTCATTGACATTGGAGCGATGTTGCATTTGTACATTTCTGTTGGAACGCTACTTGGAATGTCAGTATTAGAATGTCCTGCCAACGTTCCAAGATTGGTGAAGATTAACTCAATTCTTACCGTATCCCTTCTTGTTGTAAGGCCACGTGTCACGTTAATCTTTTGTCGTTTAGGTTTAAAGCTTATGTACAACCAGTAAACACACTAGAAACCAAAACCGACCGGCCTCTCGGTGGGAGTACTGTAACAATTTGTACGGCATTGCAGCCAAATCCAAGCAGATGTAACTTTTTGGATTTGATTACTTTATAGAGACATGCCAATGGTATTGAAGATCAAGCTCTGAGTCAGACCACTCAAACCTAATAGAGACAGAATAGAGAACAGAACCTTTAGTATTAGCCTGGTGGGAGTGGGTTTAGACAACTGTTCTGTTTCACATACTTGAAGTTGGACAAGCTGCAGTCCCTGCCATCTTAAGGTACACAATGTATTTATGTTTATTTTCGGAGAAGTGTTATCGATTGCGGTTTAAGTCAATTCCATTTTCATTCCGGTGAATTCAGGAAGAAAACTAAAATTCCAGTTCTCTACAATGCTTTCGTTTTTCGGAATTGGGATTTGGTTTACTGATTCTGACTGGAACTGAAATGAAATTGAACCCAACCCTGTTGCTCCTATCATGTTAATTACGTAATGACTATCTAATCTAGTACGCAGGGTTTAAACCAAAGCAGCTTCGATCCACTGGGGGTTCTATGTATCGGCAAAATACTGTATGTGGTGTAATCGTTCTCATCAAAGAGTATAACAAACACTATTAAACCCGTGTCCAAGACATTGCCTGACGTCCATCTGTATTGCAACAATTTCAAATGTTTATAGCTGTGTTGTTTAATGTTTTGCCCGCTTACCTCGAAGAGTTACGATAAGCTACATGAACAGAAGAAATAAAACACTGAGCACACGCAAACTAACAATACAATGTGGAGTTCCTGCCAACTTTAACTGTATCAGGTCAGTCTTAAAAAACGTGTGTGTAATTAAAAAGTGGTGCTAATTCGGAAATATATTATTTTCGGCTATAATGAAACATGTACGCTGGATGCCGGCTGGTCATTGGTTCTGGTGGAATAAACAACACATTTCCTTTGAAAAATGCTCGCTCATAAGTAGCCTACATTTCAGACAGGTTACACCACGTATTTGTGAGTGATTTATTAGAGAAACCATGCAACTTAGGGCAGGATTATGCGTAAAACACAGCTGAGTACAATATTAATAATTTAATGCTATTCCTGCTATGACAACGGGTATAGTCAATAAGCAGTGTAGAAAGTAAACACAAAAGGGGGTGGCGTCCAGGGCTGTGGGTGGATTAGCAACCAGCCTGGAGTACTTGCAGACAGAGTTAGCACACTGCCTGACTTAAATAGACCGTCACATTAAAGAGACAAGCTACGGACTGTGGTAGGAGAGAGCCAGGCGTCAGCTGATGCATCTCTGTGTGAAATGGGCTTATTTCCACCAGGGATGCTGCTTCTGATTGATCACAAATGTACATATATATATATATATATATACTAGGGTTGAGAGCTAATGGCTAACACACATATATATATATATATGATTAGAGAGAGACTTAGACTCGAATCCTGCAGATATCTTGCAAAGTCTACCTCGACGACAATAGCATTTCAATATTCTAGTCTCTCATTCAGAGGTTTGCGGTTACTGTCGGTTTAGCGTGAGACTAGATACACCGCTTTCCGTGTTTATATTTCGGTCAGGTGCTCGGAGTGGGATGATTGATGGTTTAACTTCAGATGCACACACACACAGTGCCACGGTGAGGCTATTTAGGAGACATCTGCCACTCAGCCAACCAGGAGCTGCTACGGAGTTCTACATGGCTGAATAAGGAAACATGGGGAAAGGTATGTGATGCCTAGGGGGATGTTTGGATGCCGTCCACAGGATATCTAAAAGGGGATGTGGCGCTAATTCCTAGTCGACTGGGCACAACCCCCTTTTCGATGAATACTCAGAAAGTCTCGGGCGACCACCACCCCACAAGACCCTTAGTTTCTTCCCTGAAACGAGAGACTGATTCTGGGGTCATCCTCTCCTCGCCATCCCCAGAGGAAGGCCTGAATGTTTGTACTGTGTGGCAAAATGTAAAGAGCTTCACGAAATGTCACTCAAAGCAACCCTGGGATTCAAAAAGGTCACTCAAAGCAGGAAATTGAACACTCTTCTTTACAAAGTTTAAAAACCCACTAAGTCTGTTAAGAACAAGTAAGTATTTCTCTCAGCGTGGAATAAAGACTGATTGGCATTTTCCTTCTGAAAGACCATCGGGAACCAGCACATAACAAACCCGCCAAAGAGATTCATAGAAACATTTCTTCAGCCAACTGTTCTTTTAATTTGCGTGGTGTCTCCGAATGGATTTGGGTTTTAATTTCTCTGCATATCTTGTAATCGTCTTTCTTCACAGTATTTTCTTTACGGTTTTCCTCAAATGTGTGGCCCAACCTTAACCTAACCTCATATGTAACAGTTTCCCCCTGTCGAACAATGTTTCCCATTCATAAGTCCACATGGCTGACCTGCTGTCACATTAGAAAAGGGATATCCGACAAAATACACACTCAGCGGAAAAATGTCACACCGAGTGGTGTTGTTTTTAACATTCCTAGAGTATCTCCGGGGTCTGTAAGAAAACGGCAGGATTTTTCAAAGATTTACACCACAAATAGATGTTGTCATTTCATTCTGTGTGAGCTGCATACCGAAGGAGGTTGTGCGAGTGTGTGTGACTGTTCAGCAGAGCTGTGTTAAACTCGACCTTACAAGGTCGGACACAAACGCAGAGCGACGATACAAGAACCAGAACTTGAACACTTTTTCCGAAAACAACAAACAGAGAAGCGGCAACAACCGAGACGGACATGAACAATAATCTGCACCTAGTGTGGAAAAAGCTCAACTTAAAGAGGCAACGCACTGGCAGCTGCCACCCAACTTGGGACAACAGAAACTAAAGTGCGGAGATGACTAGAGGCCTCTGTCAGGCTCTGACCATCACCACCAAACACCCTTAGAGATGCAGTTCTACTGTCAGGACCTGACACACAAACTTTATAAACACAAACCATGCACACACAAAAACAAACACGAATCTCCATGTGGCTGCACTAACCTCACAAAACCAAAGAACTAAACTGAAACCAAACCCAAACATTTATATTGGCACATCTCTCTCACACACACAAACACTAAATCTTGCACACACTGTCAACGTCTGTGGTTTTAATACTTTGCAGTATCTCTCTCTCTGCATTTTCGAAAACAACCGGGACTTTTGTTTGCATACCTTTTGTTAGTGAATCATGTGACGAATACAATTTAATTACACCGAAATGAATGGTAATAAACACAGCCTTTCCATGCACACTAACAAGTGAACTATGACACTCATAAACTTCGAAAACAAACACCAAAGGCAAACGATCAAAGTCGTAAATGGCTGTGACAACGCCAGCTTTGTGTCCTATCTTTCATTTTCAAAACACGTCGGGACTTCGCCATGCATTTTGTGAAGTGTTTTGACACGCAAGTTTAATTACAAGGTCTCATTTTTGGATTGAAAGGTGTAGATGGTTTTGCAGGCTGTAGTTTGCGAGCCGGTAGTCTAAATACCAGGAAATGAATAGTTCTGTTGTGCTGTGAAGTATTGTGTCATGGCAGGTCTGGCCAGATGTGAACATATGATGATGTCTGAAGCTGGAACAACTTCTCCGAAGGCCCGTTCATTCACGACTACAAAGAACAGATATTGCAGTACAAACATTCTGCCGGAGAGCATAAAAACCTCCTGTCTCTTAATCCTCAGCTTAGTAAGATGCCATTTACCCTAAGCAGAACGTACACTGCTGAACCATCAGATGACAAAACACGATTTATCGATGCTGATGAATGATTCGCTAAAACTATAGCCAAAGAAAAAAACGTGAAAGACCTTTTTTGTCTGTTCCCGTAGGACAGGGACGTCAAACCGGTTCCACGGGGGGCCTAGTGTATGCAGGTTTTTGGGTTTTCATTTAAATTAGTTCCCAGTTCAGACCTAAACAACCAGTAGAGGGTAGAACCTTACCAATTAGTGACCTAATTAATCAATCAAGAACAAGGTGAGAGCAAAGACCTGTAGAAACTCGGCCCTCCATGGAACCGGTTTGACACCTGTGCCGTAGGATCATTTTCCATTTCAGTTAGAACTGTTATGGGTTCCATGCTAAGTCCTCTATAGAGAACAATCTCCCTGAAACAAAGAAATATGATGGTAAGGAGAAAGCTAAAGTACACTTTTCAAGCAATTCTTTCTTGCGAATGTGAAATGCGATGGTCATTGATACAACACAGCTGGCAGTAATTATCTAACAGTAGACGTCAAATAATTTTTTGAGAAAAAAAGTACAACAGAATTACATGAAGGCTTTGGATTTGTCTGGAAGCATAGCTGTGAAACCCAATAATAACACACGTATAACGTACATGCGAAGCAAAAAATGAAGGTTTTCAAAGAATAACAAAGTGTTGTAGACACGATGCTGACAGCCATAGAAAATGAAACGAGTGGTTGTGGTCCTGGACCAAAAAGAAGTATTTTGTGATCGGTCAACAATGGATTCACTCCAATGATAAAACAAACACTTCTAAATTCATATAGCTGAACCATACTAAACTTTCCATGTTAGATAACTTTTTTGCAATTTACCAAAACTGTCTGAAGCATCGGTTGGATGCGAGTGAAGATTATCTTCTGTAATGTAAAATGTTTCAGGATGTTCCCGGCATGTCCGTGTGAGTTTTATGTCATGTTGAACGCTGTTCTCAGGCCAAGTAGGAAACATTTGTTCAGTTTGCATTACATTAATGCATGTAAATGCATTACTTTTATTTGGATTACACATTTTTGTTATAGAGGTTTGCTTTACTCGCTGAACCCTCTATTGGTTTGCATATTGGCCATAAAAAGGTCCCAGAAGTCAGACAAATAAAATGAGACAACGTGCTGTTGTTTCACAATGTAATGAGGCAATTCAAATATTTAGTAACACTTTTTAACCTATTTTTGGGTTCAGTTTATGACAATCTGCTGCGTACAAAACCCAAGAAAAAATTAAGGAATGAGCAACAACCTTTTGGCTAAAGGTTCTTTTCTGTGCATAGACTTCCTAGACAAATATCAGAGAGGGAATGAGAAAAGCTGAAGAGCTCCAAAATGTAAAACCAGGCCAATACAAATGGGCCTCTCCAGTGATTTGAGTGCAACTCATGTCTGTCAGACGAGTACAATCAATAGTTTTCAAGCCGCACTTGAGCCTTGTTTAAGAGGCAATGAGTGGGAAGAGAAGAGCCAGTTGTCCGGATATTAATATTCTGTCTACTTATGTCCATATCCTAGAGACGCAGTTGGCAGTCAACGTTGTTAAATTATTGAAATGATTCCACAAAGACTTTCACCTCAGTGTTGTTTCCACGGCGATTGCTCTGAAGAGTTCTATTCAAAGAAAAGAGGGATTTGTTCTGTGAGAGGTGAAGCTGCTTGGAATAGAACATGTTCCACATTATGGTGGACATTTGTATTTTCGGTTTTCAACCAACATGAGATTCTATATCTTAGATACTGTAAAAATCGAATGTAGTTATTTGTTAAAAAAAGTAAAGACAGCTATCATGAAATAAAAATGAATGTCTACCGAAAAAGTCCAGAGAACTAACAGACACTGAAAACAAAGGTTAAAACTGCCACCTGGTGGCAAAATATGACATTTTATTTTGATGCATATAAATATTGCATTAAAAAATTACCACAAAATAATGTTCCAGTTATATTGAGTAAAAGCTGAGACTGACATGGTAGACTTGTTAAATAAATCTCTTTCGCATGACTGTACATCACATCACAGAGAAGCTTAGAGACCAACAGAACGGAATCAGTACCATGGAAACCCTGTATCCCAGCCTGTTGTCATGGAGGAACCTGCATGTGTAGCCATTCCTGGATGGACCTCCGGCATCTGTATGACACTCTGGAGAAAATTTGCAATTTGCAGGAAGGGAATTCTCCGTATTACTATATGATTTCTATATATTTAATGGTAGCGTATGAAAAAAGCATTTTCATTTCAATTAAATACACCAAAAAGCGGGGCAAATTATAATGCCATTGGAGATTGCATTTTCCTTAGAATTTAGTCCACTATATGTTTCCATACAAACTGTAGTAGCGAAGTTAGTTTATAAGTGTAACCATCTAGACAGTGAAAAACCGACAGTTTTCATTTTTCACTTTGTACTTTAGGAGTTTCTTTGATTTGGCAGTTTGACTGAACTAAATATATATTGCGTATTAGGGTTTCTAGATAACGTTCACATGACATTTTCTGCATATATTTCTAATAAAATACTGAATTCCAGTTTCCCTAGTAAAACAATAAATTCATACGTTTAAATAAAAAAAATAATTCACTTTGCTGTCCGTACTGCCTTGATACGCTAGAGGGCGCTAGATACTCATTTATTTCTGCTGGCGGTAATAAAGACTCATATTCCAATAGTCTCATCAACAAATGACATTCCCCCAGATCAAATGTATGAACAGTTGAATAAACACAGTTGGGTCTGTAGGCCAACCGTACAGTTTCCATAGCCCAAAAAGTATACCTTTTCATGAATTTATGAAATTATGTTGAAATTGTATATTGTCTCAAATTATGTGATACTATTATTTCTCAAACTTCACTGCAGTTTATTGAATTACAAAGCATATTGCCTGATGAAATACTTCAGGTAGACTCAGCTAAATCATGCTTGTACGAGCAGCATCTTACATATTGATTTAGCTTCCAGACTTCTGTTTTATTATAGTCTTATAACAGTTTAATTCTACACTCACACAATATTTCACTGGTTCGTTTCACTGTTCCAGCGTGGTAGACACGGAACCGAAATATAGACCGAAAGTGTGCGTTGCAATGTGCTGTCGGTGTATTTTCACACTTCCTAACTGTCAGAAATGTTTTTAGAATAGTTCCTTTCGCCCAAGGTATCCTCAAAAGATACAACGGCGGTCTGAATATGATTTCCGTTAAGCGTTCTTTAGCCCGGAGTTAAAGTAAAAGAAAACTGAGAACTGTCAAGGAAATGGGACGCATTTGATACTGCATTTCTATTGACAAAACCACAATGTCATGGTCAACGAAGATCACGCAGAGACAGACGCTGAACCCCATTGTGTTTGCATACACTCTCTCTCTCTTCAACACATGCTTCCGGTACTTCCAAATAAGATCACAGAGTTATGGCACACCCCCACAACAGAAGGACTGTGGACAGACAGGGCACTTCAATGCCACAAAGGAACCATTGTTTGATGACGCTTCTGGTTGGCATTGCCCCTACTGGAACAGCTTATGGCTACAATCAAACACTGGCATAACACAGGGGAATGAGGGCAACGTTTTATTATGAACGTTCAGCCGATGAACTTAAATTGCGGCCGTCGGCTTGACAGACCTAATATCTCAGAAGGATTTAACGTTGTGGTGCTATAGCTGGGGGATCTTCACGTTGAGGAACAATGTCAGCGGAACGTGTCGTCTGATAACTGACGGTTTGTTCGTCTGAACACGGCTCTAACTGGGTCACCCGGAAGCAATTAAGACAATGTTACAATGTGATGGCCACACACATGACTTTCGTATACAGCGAATTATTCTGGTTCTTACAGTGTGCTGGATGCAAAGCCCAGTCAGGTAAGTCACAACTGGGAATGGAGAGAAAACAGGCGGTAGATCTCCTGGATCTGGATTGAGCAGCCCTGCGTATTCGTCCTCTTGCTCAACTCTGCACCGGGGCCTCCCAGTCCTCACTCCATTCCGGTTAGAGACAGTTTCGGGAATAGGGTCTACGTTTCTGGCCATTTTGAGGCTGTAAGCAAACCAACAATTGCAGATGCTCCGTGTATTTAACTACTCTTCTTTAATCAGCATAAACATTTTCAGCTGTGCAGACGTAACTGCAAAATGGGTTTCTAATGATCAATTAGCCTTTTCAAATGATGCACTTAGATAAGCGAACACAGCGTGCCAATGGAACAGACGAGTGACGGTTCCACTGTAGCAACCCGGCGTAGATATTCCATTTAAAAAAGCAACCACGTCAGCGATGTCTAAACTGTATTCTAGATCAATTTTACGTTGTTTCAATAAACAGACAACGTGCTTTTCTTTAAAAACGTAGGAGATTTCTGAGTGCTGGCAAATTTGCCAAACATTTGAGTATATATATTGTATATTTGTGGCATGTTTTGCTTAATTTGAAACAGATTTGAACTACACAGGAAGACTAAAAAAGCCAGAGATTGGGATTGATCTGGGGTCAACCAGACAACAGGGGTCGGCACCAAACTGGTTTTCTCCCACGTAACACCTTTAAAACCCCGGGCTGACATGGAGACATTAATCAATATATGAAATAAAGCCAGTTGAGAACCCACTGGGCATTTGTAAGCCTGTGACAGTGTCCAGAAGACTAAGACTGAACATGATTTCATTTAATCTGCCGACAAAAACTGACAAAACCCAATACCAATTTCGTATTTCTTTTAGCCATCATTTGACAGGTAAGACTGTGGGCTGTTTATAAATGTTTAGTACGAGGTTTTCAACGGTGTAGGAGATACACACAGATTGGCTGTCATTTTAGTTGTAGCTGTGTTAAAGGTTAACAGTGTTTTTCATGCCAACATCCGTGGCGGACTCACAGTCTGTCCCGTGCCCTGTCGTTGTGCAGAAAACACGGGCGAAAGTAACCACAACACTGTCCCAGGTAAAGATTACCAGCTTTATGTTTTTATTAAAAAATATAGCAGTTATTTCAAAGGGTGGCCATGGTGGAAGTAGATAATAAACATACAGTAGAATGAGGGAGCTTGGGGGATAAAAAGGAAATAAAATACTTGGTAAAAAATTTTTTTAAATAGCCACATTGTACGCAGCTAAATGTTTAGGACTTGTTTCACAATACATTCCACCTTTATCACCTACGTACTCCCCAGGCATCAGGCCAGAGCACTGCAATGTAATAGTTAACAGCCACTTGACATTCTGGCGGCTCATACTGTACTGCATAATCATAATAGCAATGACGACCAAAGTCGTTGTTTATCGATGACTCGATCGCAATTTGTCCACGTCACTGTAGTAGCAAATAAAGTATTGGCGGGCGGAACGGCTTTTGTGTGGAAACAAAACAAAGGTTTTTAATTGGTGCAAAACAGCTAACGAGATGCAGCAGCTCCGCCCACATATCGCAGATTCTAGAACAAAGAAACAAACTACAGTCTCACGAATAATAAACGACTAGCATAGCGACCTGAAATTTGGCCCGTTTACAAAAAAGTTAGGCCGTAGCCTATAGTAGCCCTATACTGTTGTGTAAGTGTCGTTCAAACGTCCAGTTAATATTGAAAACATCCGCAGATTACAGAATGATTATAACGTACATGCTTGGCACATTTCCGCCTGCTTGTTTTAAGCTCCAAATTGTCCAGAACTCCCTTTAATGCATACATGTAAATGTGAACCACTGACATGGTGATGTCACACCCAGGATTGATGCCCCTCCCTTCACCTTGCGCCATTGGGTGATGTGCTTCCTAGCAACAAACCGACTCTGTGACAAAGAAAATAAAAACAGGTTTTCCTCCGCGGTCACCTATGGCACAAATGTAATTTCCCCTTGCTGCAGGGATGAAGGCACTCGTCTACATTATAAATCAGTGATCCAGGAAGGCTTGAACAGGCACTTCCTGTTCCGTGAAAATAAAAAAGAGTATCTGATTAAATGAATCGATGAATGAGAGTGACGGAAATCCTATACGCAGGAAAACAGGAAACCTCTCAGTGCACTACTTTAATGGGGTTGAAAATGTAGTTCACTACTCAGGTTATAGGGTCCCATTTGGAACTGCAGGGGAAACTAAACAGACACGCCTGCTGCTAACTGTTTTGTTTTCCCAAACATGTGAACGTCGGGGTCACTGGTTTTGTGTTTGGTTTCCGACCAATCAGCCAACTGTTTATGGATGAGGGTTGAGGGAATCCAGATGGTGTGTTGGTCTGTGTGTTCTGTAGCCAATCCAGATGGTGTGTTCGTCTGCGTGTTCTGTAGCCAATCCAGATGGTGTGTTCGTCTGCGTGTTCTGTAGCCAATCCAGATGGTGTGTTCGTCTGCGTGTTCTGTAGCCAATCCAGATGGTGTGTTCGTCTGCGTGTTCTGTAGCCAATCCAGATGGTGTGTTCGTCTGCGTGTTCTGTAGCCAATCCAGATGGTGTGTTGGTCTGTGTGTTCTGTAGCCAATCCAGATGGTGTGTTCGTCTGCGTGTTCTGTAGCCAATCCAGATGGTGTGTTCGTCTGCGTGTTCTGTAGCCAATCCAGATGGTGTGTTGGTCTGTGTGTTCTGTAGCCAATCCAGATGGTGTGTTCGTCTGCGTGTTCTGTAGCCAATCCAGATGGTGTGTTCGTCTGTGTGTTCTGTAGCCAATCCAGATGGTGTGTTCGTCTGCGTGTTCTGTAGCCAAGGCCTGCGAGGCTCAATGGTGAGATGGAGCTATCATCGTCACTTAGTGTTTTCTTATAAAAACGGCCCACTGTCTCTGCAATTTCTCAATAAAAGTATTTATCGTTTTTCTAAAACAACTATAAAAAGACCACATTTTATATTCCAACATTAAAAGGTAATCAAAGTGTACATGATTCAAATAAAACGCAATCTGATGATTCTGTGTACTGAACAGTTAGTACTTCTAAAGATTTATGAGAGAGTTGATTTGGGATGTTTGTGTCTATGAAGTGAATTGATTCAAGCTAACAACGATCCATACTCTAACAACTAAAACCCAACAGCGTACTGGTTTGGCTAGCATCGTAGGCTTATAAATACTATGAGAAGATTACTGAAATCCAAAGCTTTATCTCAACATTGGCCACAGTACGATATGCCCTTTATTGGAAGTACTTACTAGCTAAACTGATGGGTGATTTCTTTTTTTTTTTACTTCTGAGTACATTAGTGTATGTATAAAGCAGACAAGGTTATTTATGCAGGTTGATGGTTGGAAAGAACAACCAAGTTATGACACTGACTTCACCTGCTAGAAAGTCAACGTACATACACATAATGTACAGAACATAGCATAAACCATCATTAAACCTTTCGACACTTTACAAACCGATATCTTAACTGCATCTCGCCTCAACTCATCACAAACCCACTTACACGATCCATCTACTATCTCTCATGGCTAAGCAGCTATGCTAGCTCGACTTCGAGCTACAGAGCTCCTCTTCACATTCCTTCGATTTTCATTTCGCTTCCTCCAGTTCCGTCCGTGACCTCACGTTACCCCTTTCACCTGGGGCGTCACACCTTCCTCGAGGAGGACTGCGGTGTGATTGATCAACAGTTCACACGACGACGTCTGCGATCTCAGTCAGCCCATCACACTTCCGCTTTCAAAGAACGTGACTGCCAAGGTCGTGGCTGCTGGTCGGTGGTTCGCTTTCCCTTCCTCATTTCCCCGCATGTTATATATCGAATGCATTAGGATGCGATTCGGTCGCTACGGCAAGGATGGAGGCGAAAGCATTAGCTGGAAAAACAAATGGCCGTGGGTGAGAGATATGGTGACTGTGTGATACGAGTAGATGGGATCCGTGAGAGTTGTCTTTTAACGAGGACAAACATACGGTAAAAACGTCCCTTAAATGATGGGATTAGATAATCATAATGACAGATCAGATTGCAAAAAGAAACCCACAAACCGCTTAGTGGGGCCTCAAGAGTGTTAAATGTGTGTGTGTGCGAGTTTGAGCGGTTGACACTGGAACTCTGTAACAGGCTGGAGTAACAGGAGTCATGGAACAGATATTCGTCTTTCCATGAACTGTGAAACGAACACACACTCACACCCAGACAGAGGGTCAGACATGGCCACAAGTGAAGTGAATAAGGCTCATATGGTGGGTGATTGATTATGTAGTTGTTCCTGGGTGTGTGGCAGGATAGTGTGTATAGAGATACCCAGGACAGGTGTAGTCGCATGTCAAAGTGTAGTGATTTTCATTATGTTCGGGAACCTGTCTTTCCCAGACATCTACCAGATTCAAGACTCACTGTCTACTACTAGCTTAAAATTATATATTTTTTCTGTCTCCCTGACTGCATCTACACAGGCAGATCAACTCAGATATGATGTGTTTCACAAATTTGTCTTTGGACCAATCAGGTTTGCTGGTGTGAAAAGATCTGGTTGGTTGATGCCAATTACTGGGAATCGAATGTCAGACTTGGCCTGTGTGTCCTCACAAACCACGTTCCGGTGTCCAAACGCCATCGATGGGGTTCTTGTTTTACACCCTGATCTCATCCTCATCCTCATCCATGAAGGAGAAGTCTCTGTCATCCTCCCCGCGGCCCCCCGGGGAGCTGTACTTGTCGCTGTCGGAGTCCCCCTCGTGCAGCGGTTTCTCCTCCAGAGCCGCGGAGCCGGAGGAGGACACGGAGCAGCTGTCGAGGTGGCCGTGGGGCTGGTGGCTCCTGGGAGGTGTGTAGGGGGGGTCGGCCGAGATCTTCTGCTGGGGATAGAGACTTCGCGGAGGCCTCACCGGCGGCCGCCGCTCTGCTCGGTCCTCGTCCCGAGTGACGGGAGGGCAGAGGGTTGGCGACCCGTGGCCCTCGCTACCCTTCCCCTCCTCGTACCCCAGGTCATCCTCCTCCCAGCCCTTCTTGTTC
>CM055764.1:6130190-6170190 GCA_029465975.1 Dallia pectoralis | reverse complement strand
TAACACTGTTTCGTAACATATATTACATCTACACATTAGTGTAAATAACACTGTTTCGTAACATATATTACATCTACACATTAGTGTAAATAACACTGTTTCGTAACATATATTACATCTACACATTAGTGTAAATAACACTGTTTCGTAACATATATTACATCTACACATTAGTGTAAATAACACTGTTTCGTAACATATATTACATCTACACATTAGTGTAAATAACACTGTTTCGTAACATATATTACATCTACACATTAGTGTAAATAACACTGTTTCGTAACATATATTACATCTACACATTAGTGTAAATAACACTGTTTCGTAACATATATTACATCTACACATTAGTGTAAATAACACTGTTTCGTAACATATATTACATCTACACATTAGTGTAAATAACACTGTTTCGTAACATATATTACATCTACACATTAGTGTAAATAACACTGTTTCGTAACATATATTACATCTACACATTAGTGTAAATAACACTGTTTCGTAACATATATTACATCTACACATTAGTGTAAATAACACTGTTTCGTAACACATTAGTGTAAATAACACTGTTTCGTAACATATATTACATCTACACATTAGTGTAAATAACACTGTTTCGTAACATATATTACATCTACACATTAGTGTAAATAACACTGTTTCGTAACATATATTACATCTACACATTAGTGTAAATAACACTGTTTCGTAACATATATTACATCTACACATTGGCGGCCAGGTTAGCTAAGTGAGTCTCAGAAGTGTGCCTAGTTTACATTAACGATCCATCATTAGCTACTATCTGCCCGGCTCATGAGACCTCAACCAGTATGCCAGTGTGCCAGTATGTCAGCCAGTCTGCTTCTACTGTACACCTGCTTAGGATGGCATACACACACAACTTAGTCCTTAGAATCAATACAGGCAGAAGCCAACACACTAATCAATACAAACCCGGGTGCCAGCCCGCAATGTACAATTTAATGTGTGGACATGTTCAATTAGCTGGAAGTCAGGTTTAGCACCGGGCAAGGAACCGATTGCCCATGGTGATGCCAGCCAGACCAGGAGCCAGCCAACTCCTCATCCGGTTAGGGTGACATCACCTTTTAATAATGGATTAACTCCAGCTGCCTCTTAACTTCTAAATCACCCTGAGGGTTAAGGGTCAAAAGGCAGAACCATCTGAAGGGAAAAGGGTGCCATCCAGAATGTGGCCCCGACTGTCTGAGTGAAATTAGACTAGAAAGGGAACGGAATGTGTAAGTAAACGTAGGATAGATCCCAGCGCGTGTTCCTCGCCTCAAAACGCATAACCGTCACAACTTAGGTCATTACGGGACACGTCCCAATGGATCGAAGGTGTGTTTTCAATGTATTTCAATTCGGTCACAATATCACATCGCATGACAGGAAAACCACTCCAGGCCGTGTTCTCATCTTACATTTTACATATTGTTATTCCAGGCTAACATAAATAATGATGTACAAAGCTGCGCAGAAGCTCCATGTGAATTTAAAAAGCGACATTCCAAACTGCTCATTTCTCGCCCCGGGTCGCGAGCCGGCGGCGACGAAGCCGTGCCGTTTACAGCGAGCATCAGTGCCTGCTTCTAAAGGCTAGACAGCTAGACGAATACGGGGGGAGATCCAGCCGAGACATTTTCCTCGCCGTTGACACGACGCATTGGGGTGAGACGGGTCACTGAGGAATCCACGAGTCCAGCACTTTATCCCGCTATACTTCGCTTCAGGCTTACACGCAGAGACACACGCCCACACCTTCTCAGAACACAGCAGGGGGGCGGGTCTTAAGTCAAGCCCAGTTTCCATGCTGCTCAGAACCCAACCACAGCAGGCCAGCCAGCCCTTCGGCTACACTTCACGCTCTTTATTCACGCTGATCTGTTTTTAACTTCAAATATGGCCTCCTTAAACGGGCACTTTAGATCCCTAATTGGATGTGAGCTGTATTTAGCTTCTCTCCAATCTGTGTTTGGAGCCTGAGCACGGAGATGAAGCGTGTGAGTCTAGCCCGGGCCAGAGGGTGGGGCGGGGTCCAGCCCGGCTGGGGGCGGGGTCTAAATCAAACATCACATGACGCCAGATCTAACGGCAACGAGGAAGTCCTGGAATGATCAACCGGTTCTTATGTCACCTTCGGCCCCGGGGTCGCCAACGAAAATCAGACACATCGCCTGCGACTCCGCTAATCCCCATTGGTTCACGAGCGACGCCACGATCCCTCCACTCTGCTCCAATCATGTTCCCCAGCGATCACTAGCCCTCTCTTTCCGGGCGGGCGGGAGGAACACGCACACACAGCAGTGTGCAACCGTTTTATTCCTGTTTTTAGATTGTTTTAAAAGAAACAAAAGAGAGGACATTATATATTACTGAGGTGGACGGGAAAATACAGGGGGTAGAAATATGAATAGTGTGTGGAGTTTAACCAATAGTGTAACTGTAACGAACTGACAGGTAGATATTGGAGTCCGACTGGGCAGTCGCTTTTAAGTTTAGATTAGCAATGTTCTAGCCTGTTATAAATAAATGACATTCTTGCACCACCCTGTAAGGCATTGCTTGCTCTGACTAAACAACAAAGCACTCTCACTGTACAGTACGTTCTCAGTATCGTTCAGATGTGTTTGTATGTTCATGGACTACTCAGGAATTAGACTCTGTATATTATATTACCCAGGTTGAAGTTTAAAGACCTGGTGGACGTCCATTCTACTGTGAAGTTTAAAGACCTGGTGGACGTCCATTCTACTGTGGAGTTTAAAGACCTGGTGGACGTCCATTCTACTGTGAAGTTTAAAGACCTGGTGGACGTCCATTCTACGGTGAAGTTTAAAGCCCTGATGGACGACCATTCTGCTGTGAGGTTTAAAGCCCTGGTGGACGTCCAATCTGCTGTGAGGTTTAAAGCACCGGTAGACAACCATTCCACTGAGAGGCGATAGCATGTAATGTAAATGTTATTCAAATGAAGCACGGTTGTAGTTGGCTACACACGCTCATAGTCTCCGCCCTCTATCTACTAGGGCGTAGTGAACCAGTACCAGCCCAACCCGTGAAAGCTGTGAGAGCGGTTTTGTTCGTACTTGGACTTGACACCCCAATCTCCCCTACAGCCATCACACCCCGACTGTTCACACGCCTTGAGAAATGGCCCCTATTGAGGTGCTAATGACATTAAAATAAAGGGACTTCTGCCAGCCGTTACGGCCTCTCAGGGGAATTACCATAACAACTGAAACGAGTTCACGAATGTATTAAGAAAATGCCGGCTCAAACCTAATGTCACTGAAGATGTAACCACTAGATCAGAGGTGGAATAAATGCGTAACATATGTAGGTTCTTATCCACTGCAACCTCATGGTGCTAGAATGCTACAACTAGAATGCAAAACTAAAATTCTAGAACTAGAATGCTAATACTAGAATGCTAATACTAGAATGCTAGAACTAGAATGCTAGAACTAGAATCCTAGAATTCTAGAACTAGAATGCTAATACTAGAATGCTAATACTAGAATGCTAATACTAGAATGCTAATACTAGAATGCTAATACTAGAATGCTAGAACGCTAATACTAGAACGCTAGAACTAGAAGGCTAGAACTAGAATGCTAATACTAGAATGCTAGAACTAGAATGGCCTCACCCTTCCTTCAGG
This sequence comes from Dallia pectoralis, assembly GCA_029465975.1. Taxonomy (NCBI): domain Eukaryota; kingdom Metazoa; phylum Chordata; class Actinopteri; order Esociformes; family Umbridae; genus Dallia; species Dallia pectoralis. The sequence goes on along the minus strand of CM055764.1, from coordinate 6,166,493 downwards.
TTAATTCTCAAACGATTTATAGTTTAGTGCCCCAGGTCATAATATAAGTAGTAGGCTATAATTATTGAAGCCATCAAGTCAGCATTTTGTTAGCGTCGCAAATCCCCCATCCTGTAATTGAATGCTCCAGCGTGTCACTGTAAACTCACTCCCCAAGTTATCACTCTCACATCCCCTCACAGGCCGGGCATATTTGCCTACAATGCTCTGCCCTGAGCCCCTCACAGCCTATTGTGAACTCTGATTAGCATCTCTTCTTGGCCGGGCCCCTTTGCATTAACCCAACAGATGAGATTAAAGATTAAGTATGTTTATATCACCACATGTTGACAAAGACACATTCCTACGCGTTTGAATCCGAAGACACATTCTGAAAAATCCAGGACTTTGCAGCATTGTAGAATGATATCAAGGACACAGGCCAACAGCCTGATATGTACATTTCTCATTGGTCTCTCAGATTAGCTACTTATCTTTGTCAGCGTAATCCGCTGTTCCAGTGTCTCTTCACAGCCACTGGGTAAACCAGGGTTCATGTGACAAAATAAGAGGAAGAGCGAGGGAAGGAGATAAACGAAGAAATAGGCCTCCGTATATGACAGTATGGCGTATTCCCCTGTGCCTGGTCGGTAGTGACATAAGAGTGTCGACATAGAGGTCACCAAGGGGTCACTGACTGCCAGCACAACGACTGTTTGTATTCCTACAGACTATAACATCTGGAGGTCATGTCACTTATAAACAGAAATGCTCGCTCAATGTTTTAAACAACACGGAATAACTGTTACACTCAAAACACAAATGCTGAACGATACGGGGTGAAATGCGTTGGAAACAATGACATTGAACAACAGTGATCGTTCAGGCTGGTCATCGATATTGACCCGCTGTAGGACCCGCTGTATCGAACTAAAACATTGTCTGTGGTCGGACGATTGACGACGTTCATTGTCCACGTGTGAAGAATTTGGAAAGGATACAAAGGGATCTACCGGTCTTTCCGAACACGATAAGAAAAAGTCAATAGTCCAAATGTTCTCTATTCAAAAGAACACGTGACATCGAGCAAAGCACCAGGGCTAAAGACTCTCCGTTAAAGATGATGGTTATCGTGACCATGACGACCTGTAAAAGAGACAACACACAACAACCTGGTGAGGTAACCTAACGCTCTACAGAATACAGAGAGCCGGGGAGCTCTAGCAACCCAAACACGACGCCTGTCTGCTGGGCTGTGGACTACCTCATCTGTATGGGAGATTGGTTGACAGCATGATGGTGGCGGGGAGATCTGAAAGACAAGTCTGGACAGCTGACTGGGCAAAAAGACCAATTTCAGCAAGAATGGTGAAAGCACTGTGTGTGTGTGTGTGTGTGTGTGTCTAAAACCACGTGAAACCAACTAACGTGCCACAAATCACATACACATAAACCAATCTTCAGGAGAACTAACCAGAGCCGTAGCCAACACCCTGGCAGCTCGTTCTCCTCACAGATGCACTGTGGGAGTTTTGACTTCTCATTGGCTATTCATTACGCAGGGCATATATTGGCACTTGAATGACCCTTTATGACGTTTTCAACACGTGTCCAGAAATATCCTGGAATGCAAAGCTTTAATCAGCAACCAGCCAGCTGTGTTTACCTCTTTTCTGCTCTCCCGAACAATCTTTTGCTCACGACTTTGCCGACAACATGGTAGCTGGTTAGTTAGCTACGAGATTTCCACTTTAAACGGTTGCCTCGGCCAGATCACGGTTAGCTGCTTGACTGCAAGCTCAACATTAGATTACAATACACAAATTCAAACCATGTGCCCTTAAATATTGAAATATCCATACGCAGTCAGTCATAGCCGTGGTCGTTCAAACAGACAGTAACTTCCACAGTATCGCCTACATGAACGACTCTGGCTCACTGCCTTTATCAAGCTGTAATCCTCTCACGGCTGGACGATCCGCGTGTGGTTGGAACCACTGGGTGGGCAGGGCAGGCATTGTGCTGTAGTTGGCAACAGGATGAGTCTGTATATGTGTGTGTGTGTGAGTGTGTGTGGGATAATCTCAGCCATAACTGGCAACCAACCGGATGATGTACATGCTCCGGCCATGTCAAAATGTCCCCATTGTTCATGGTACGCCCCCCTGAGGCTTTCCCTCTCGTGTATCTATGAATAATGTCCCGCGTGAGAATGCCACGGCCTCCCGTTCCCTCCTAAGGGCCAGGAGAGACAACGCCCACAATGGAGGACGGCCAGAGAGGGACGGGAGGTTGGGAAAGAAGAGGGAGGACTGGTAAAGGAGGGGTGACCCAGTGTCCCTGTGGAGTAACGTGAGCACGGCTACCTTTAATCAAAGGCGCGGTTAGGGAAACAGAGGAGAAAGCCTCCCTCGTGATTGTGAAGGGGTGGATGTGAAGGCGGAGGTGGTACCACTTCACCCTGTACTCTACCACTTTACCCAGGAGGACTGGATGCCAACACAGAGAACAAACACAGGCTTAGCACTGGCTGTTCTCCAAGACCTGCGTGGAGGACGTGCATATACGGTCATTAGCCCCGACAGAGGAAAACAGACAGGGAGTGTGTGTGTGTCCTACGCTGGAGGCCATGTTCACATTACCGGAGAAAAACAAAATGCTAGATAGATGTATTGTATTGTTAGCTTAATAATATCCGTGGCGCTTGAATTTCGGCATGGTAAGATGCAGGACTCCGTCTACCAAGTGTGGTAAAATCGAGATATATGTGTGCACATTGCACAGACATTTGATACAGTTCCGAAACTGTCCGCATTTGCAACTGTCTTGTAAATCTCCAGGGAAATGTAACGCACACTACCTCGAAAGGGTGCTGTCTTGAGCTTTCGATAACTGTAAGTTTACACAACACCGTAATCTAGCATCTTGATTATTTTTCGATATGTCCCTCAAAAATATAGCAGAAAGCAAACAGGCCAGGAGAGACCACATGGTTCCAGGAGGTAGCAGAAAGCAAACAGGCCAGGAGAGACCACATGGCTTCCAGGAGGTAGCAGAAAGCAAACAGGCCAGGAGAGACCACATGGTTCCAGGAGATATCAGAAAGCAAACAGGCCAGGAGAGACCACATGGGTTCCAGGAGATATCAGAAAGCAAACAGGCCAGGAGAGACCACATGGTTCCAGGAGGTAGCAGAAAGCAAACAGGCCAGGAGAGACCACATGGGTTCCAGGAGGTAGCAGAAAGCAAACAGGCCAGGAGAGACCACATGGTTCCAGGAGGTAGCAGAAAGCAAACAGGCCAGGAGAGACCACATGGGTTCCAGGAGGCAACCCGGAGGCTGCCAGGACCGTACAACATCCAACCTGCTAACAGATGTTCCACCACAGAGAACGTGAGGTTCTATTGTAGGAGGAATTTGTATTCGAAGAGGCAGGAACCCAGGCCACATAACTTAGGAACATACGTACATACTGACTGAGTTTCCAGTTTCTATTTCTACTTCTTCAATACAAAGATGCTGTTGTTGACGATGTGCTGATTTTAAATAAAACATACGGCATAGTCGAGAAAACCGTAAAAAAGAATCCTTCCAAATGGTAAAGCCACATGCAAAGTGTTCACCCATTCTGATGCTCAGCCTGTGTCTTTATTTTGCCAAATCACCAGACAGAAAAGCAGATGAGATACTAGCGTAGCATTCATACAGCCAATACAGCAGCTACAGCTGATCGACACACTCTCTAACTGACACACAGTGTGAGGGGTCACAGGTGAACTGTTCAATGTAACAAGGAGATAAGTGACTCTCAGAGGACCACCACTGTTCTGTGTGGTGAACATTTCAACAGCTCATTGCCTTTATCTGCAGTCATTCAGTCAGCAGTCATTCAGTCAGCAGTCATTCAGTCAGCTAGTCGGCAGTCATTCAGTCAGCCGTCATTCAGTCAGCCGTCAGCAGTCATACAGTCATCAGTCAGATAGTCAGCAGTCATTCAGTCAGCAGTCATTCAGTCAGTCGTCAGCAGTCATACAGTCATCAGTCAGATAGTCAGCAGTCATTCAATCAGCATTCATTCAGTCTGCCAGTGTTGTCCAAGAAAATCCACAATCGTTGTATAAAAATGTACGAGTCCGTTTTGACTGCAGATCCTGAGTTTTTAAATGTCTTCTAGTTTTACATTCCGGATAACCCTTACCATTGTGTTAGGTTACCTGCAGACAAAAACATCTGTTCTTAGTATATTCACCTGGTAAAATAACGACAAAAGGAGGAGTTAAGGAAAATCCTTTGTGACATCCCGACTAGCGATTCTTCAGACGTGACTAGAATGACATCGAAATTTAGGGAGCTCCACTAAGCAGCTCTCTTTCTCGCTTACCAGAGAAGATAATAAAACTGCATGACGTTCGATACACCGACGGGGGTCAACTAAGAGCGCCCTAACGATCACTTAAACCCACAAAGGCCACACTCCAGAGACAACGGAAACATCCCCTCACCACCACCATGTAGCAGTTTAACGAGCTGAAAACCACAGTGGCTGACGTCGGTGAAAGGCCGACACAAACACAGCACCATAGGCCACCCGTCATTAAAGAGAGACTACGTTGACCCAGTCCAGACCCGATCGGTTTCGCGCTAGACCTCAGCTCAAACGCACGAGCGGCGTCAGAGGGCCAGGAACAGATGGAGATGAGACAGTTGCCGGGGCCCGTGGGGCAATATGATCCATGTGATGTGAGCGCGAGGAGAGCCTGCGGAACTGATACACGTGTACCCTCAGCAGACACAGTGTCACCACAAATTACTAAAGACAAGCGCTAAATGCCCAACCTGCTGGTGAACGCTCTACCCTATAACTGTCCTTTTCTCTTCTCGTTTACCGTCCGGGTGTTTGGCGTACGACTAAAAAGCCGCTTCGGTTTCTTGAAAACAACCAATGAGGTTTGACGAGAGAAAGTGAGTGTCCCGCAGTGGGAATTCTGCGGGAAGGTCTTTCTGTCCGTACGCTAGTAGGCCGGAAATGTGAGGATAACATTTCGCATAGTGCATTTCTGCCCTAACTAATCACATCAGACGAAGAGATCTGGAGTTCAAACTGATTAGGTTAATTGATATGGGAAAACCCGGGGCCACACCACTAAACCTTTGGTGCCTCTAGTTGGTAGACTGGCTTTAAGAAGGTGTGTGTGTGTGTGTGTGTGTGAGCACAATAAAGTCAAAGTCCGTCAACAGCTTGTTATTCACACAGCTTCAAGCTTGTTGAACATCGACTATTCGAAGGTCAAAGGTCATAAAAACAGACAGCGCTTTATCCCTGAGCTCAAACACGCCCAGTCTGTCCCTATAGACTTCCAGCCGACGGAACTGAGACAAAGTCACGGAGATCACAATGGACCCGGATAAACAAGCAACCAAAAACAACACCTCGATTGTAAAAGGAAACAACAGCCAAAGCATAACTGGGCTCCACACCCAGGATTGTATCTCTTTCACACAAACGCAGACCTCCCGAGAGCCCAGTCCTGCCCGGAACACTGAGACTTTATATTCAGCCAGCGTGAATGAAACTGATACGTCTCACGGACAAAGTATTACCGGGGAACAGAAGATTGTGTTCCGCCTGCCTAGATAACTTGGAAGCAAAGGGGTCCAGAAGTCCAAGGGAAGATGGGGCCTGTAATGGAGCGGGAACGGCATGTCAGATCAGAAGACATGACCGCATTCTTCCGTTTCTAGGCCTATATGGGAGCAATAAAGCAAAGGCATGAGATATGAGCACATCATATCTCTCTGATGGTCCGACCAGCGTCACAACAGCGGCATCTGTGTATTTTGAATACATATCGCCCCTCTAGTGTCTAGTTCAAAGAACAGCCCGGCGACTACTAGGCCAGTCAAAGCCGTGACAGGACGTCAGGCGTAAGAGGGTCAGGGGTCAAATTTAACACGGTGTCCTGAGACATATTGATCCACATGAACACAAATGACCAACCATAAGCTGGGGCAACTTTAATGTAATGTCAATAGTGAGTGAATCAATGCAGTCACCTCAATTACCTCAAAGACCCTGAGAACAGAAACAATGTCCCACAAACCTAAGCCAACAACCACAGGACAATAAAACCGCGACGCCTCCCTGTGTGCAGATTCGTGGTTATCTTACTCGCGGGTGTGTCCGTAAGGTTGGGTCGAGATTGTGTTTTATGACACCTGTGTCTCCTCTCACGCGGAATCCTCACTGCAGTGCACAGGACAACGGGCGGCCGTGACACATTTTTTAAAACACGTTTGGAGGTTTAGGCGTCAGTGACCGTGCGAGATTCTGGTGTCTGGGAAGACCAGAGCAGGAGACAGGTGTGTCAGGCTGTGGCATCGCGTAGGAAGGAAGTGCAGGTGACCACAGTGACAGAAACCCTGACATGAAATGTTCGGAATGTGACTCGTCCAGCAACAAGTCTTAGTTACAAAAACCTAAATAAAAAAACTAAAACATTTGATTATCGATTTACGCTACGCTACGGGTCCACACAAAACTTTTGATTTCAGATGTCATCGCAAACCGCCAAGCGGGTTAGAAACCTGTGCCTTAAATAAAGGTTAAACCCATCTCCAAAAACATAATTGAAAGACAGATGCTACAACAAGCACTCAATCACACTCCGCCCAGTCAGAAAATAGACATATCAGCCAGCAATGCGGTCTAACTACAGATCCAGGTATTTGCGGCCAAACCGGTTATGCATCTTGATGTGCGATATCACGTTGACTGACTGTAACCAACAAGATGGTTGCTATCGGAATGCAGATGTTACCCTTCTCAACATAACAAGAGCCAGCTACCAACATATTCATGGCAAACCTATTCCCGGCCAAACCTTCATTAGGTTGCGCTTGCAACATACTGCCCCAGGGAATAGGGTACCAATGAAAGATTTACAAGAGCTGGAATTTTGTTGACCATCCGGGGATGAACTAGGTGGTTCGAGTTAACCAATAAGGTCGTATTGGACGACACTAAAACAAACACTTATTATTTCACAGCTTAGATAAGGACCATTCAAAAGATTACGGTCGCCACTTCAATTGGAATGAGCAGAGTTTAACCCGGACGGTGAAGAACAGTCGCGCGTGTAAACCAACAGTAAACAAATGGATACTCAGCTCCACTGCTGCAGGCAATGTGGAGGTTTTGCTGCCGCCGCCGCTGAGCGTGTTGGAAATACGGATTTGTAATTAAGCTATAAACAAAATGGCCGAATTGTCTGGGGGAAAAATATTCATTTTGGGTTTGCAATAACTTGAACAATGCATCGTGTTCCTACTTTAGAGTATTTCACCCCCCCCCACCCCAAAAAAAAAAATAACAAAGTAAAACAAAAGCACGAATGCATTTTGTCAAGCTTACTATATGGCAGTTCAATGACTTTGTATCCCAATATGTCATAACAGAAGAACAACGGGTTTCTGGGCCGGGGCTGGTAGCCTAGCTACTTTTACCTCAGCTGCTAACTTTACAATGGAGCTCAATAGCTTTGTGATTGCACCTTAGACCAAATATTTAAACAGATAGCCGGGGCCTGTTTAGATAAGCAACAGCATACCGTGGACACAACGTCTGCAGGTAACCCCCGTAGGATCAGAAACTATTGTGCAACGCAGATCACAGGAACAGCAGTTTATCTTATGCACTGGTCCCCCTTTATAATTTATCATTTCACCTCCATGTCTTTACGTTACTGGGTTCCATCAAAGTGATAGATTACGGATATTACTGGCTTCTAACTTCATGTTCTTTGTTTGTGCCTTACTCATTGTGTTTGTATATGGCTGTTTATATCTCTAGCCTAACCCAATAACCGCTAGCTTAAACTGACTTTTAAACAGACTTTTTCCTAGTTTTAACAACCAGTGGAAACCCAAAGTAAAAGTTAAATAAAGTTACTTATTATCTCTGTCATTAATTAATTAAGGAAGAACATGACTTATATTGCTTAATCTAACATGTGCTGATCTCTCTTTCTTTCTCCACAGTCAAATAAACATCATGATGTGTGACTGGACATCTGACAGACTTCAGTGTTAAATCGTGAATGTGGTATCTGAACTGTATACGACGAGTATTACATCACATTTAGCTGCTCTAATTGTGTTGAAACCGTTTTATAAGAGCAAAAGGCATCTCACGGGTTTGTGATATATTGGCCAATACTTGGTGGCTCTAAGTCCTGTGTCAAGACCATATAAACAAACTCCTGTGTGCCATATTGCTTACAGCACTCTGGACTGTTCAAATTGTGTTAGTAAACGGAAACTAGGCGTCTCTGAGAACCGAATCTATAAAAGACATCAGTCTATAACTGGATTCAATTTTGTCTGGATGAACCAAATAAGGCCCAAATAGAGTTGTACATAAATAGGTAAAATATATGTAGTCTGGTTGGGATCAGCTACTGGGATCAGTTACCAGGAAACAGCTACTGGGATCAGTTACCAGGAAACAGCTACTGGGATCAGTTACCAGGAAACAGCTACTGGGATCAGTTACCAGGAAACAGCTACTGGGATCAGTTACCAGGAAACAGCTACTGGGATCAGTTACCAGGAAACAGCTACTGGGATCAGTTACCAGGAAACAGCTACTGGGATCAGTTACCAGGAAACAGCTACTGGGATCAGTTACCAGGAAACAGCTACTGGGATCAGTTACCAGGAAACAGCTACTGGGATCAGTTACCGGGATACATTTTTTAACCAAACATGGACATCAATGCAGACATAACATAGATCTTATGGACATTGATTTTTTGTAAGATGCAGAAAATATCTGAACCAACCATCCAAGTAAAAATCCAGGCCAGTCTATACAACCAAAAAACATCAGAGACCAATAAAATGCACCAAAAAGCCCGACAGCCAATGATAAATACGCGTGGGACGGTGAAAGGGGTTCAGAGAACGTTTAAGCAGCAATACATTGCCAAGTTCAAAGACATCTGCTTCCCTTTCAAGAGGAACGTGGTTCCTGTAATTGTTCCAGACACAGTACCTCGGGTTCTGGGCCTCCTGTAGACCTATTGTCCAAGATCAACAGAGAACATGACCAAGACACCATTCTATCAGTTGGGTGACCTGTCACCACATTAATGTGTTCATTCACTGGCAAAACCTAGAATCGTGTTTCACAAACCGGGGGCCGCAACCCCTAATTGAAACCCACTGATTTGAGAGGAAAAATATGGAAAAACACCCTTTATCCCCAGTTTAGGTACAAAGTAATCTTTCTGTTACAGCATTCTGTTTTCTACCTACATGTGTGTCCCTAAACTTTTGACAGTTTAAGCTACATGTGATGCCTTCCTCGTAGAAAAGGCTTTATTAAACCCAGTTTAATAACCTGGTTAAACTTGGACGTTGAGTATCGTAGCATACGTTTGGGAGCTCCTGGCCTAAATCCTGTTCTGGCTGAAGCAGTGTCATGTTTTAATAGACACATGTTTAAACACATTTGAATAATCTGTAGGCCTATTGAGTTACAAAGTTCAGCCCCTGACACCCAATCCAACCGACCTGCGTTTAAAAATATAATTCGATGTATCGAGCTCTGATTGGTTGTAATGAGCACTGGGTGTCACCTGTCAGTTAAAAGGAAAAAAAATGATTCTCAAATGAGTGACCATGTGACCAATGAAACTGAATGACAAGATTAATTCTAACCCATATGAATAGAGGTCAAGGGTTTTGCTAAGGCTAGAATGGTGGCTGGTCACATGACGTTTACATGTGCAGAGGGCGGGGCCATTTAGAGGGCGCTGACACAGATACAGTATATAGATGCAGTATGACCCCCATGGTACACAACTAAACATCTGTAGCACAGAAACTGTATATGGCACAAACGCCGCTAGAACAGTGCAAAAAACTTCAGCCAAAAATAATACCACGTATCATAAGATGAAGTGTGAATATAAAATAGAGGGACAAACTCACTGGGACAAAATTAATAATAATAATAATAATTCATTACATTTATATAGCGCTTTTCTTCCTGGGACCTCAAAGCGCTTTTACATGAAAGGGGGAATCTCCTCCACCACCACCAATGTGCAGCATCCACCTGGATGACGTGACGGCAGCCATATTGCACCAGAACACACACAAGCTTACTGGTGGAGAGGAGACGGTGATGATGAAGCCAATTAGTGTATATATGGGGATGATTAGGTGGCCATGATGGACAGAGGACAAGGGGCAGATTTGGCCAGGATGCCGGGGTTACACCCCTACTCTTTATCGAAGGACATCCTGGGGTTTTTAATGACCACAGAGAGTCAAGGCCTCGGTTTAACGTCTCATCCGAAGGACGGTGCTTTTTGTCAGTATAGTGTCCCCGTCACTATACTGGGGCGTTAGGACCCACACAGACCAGAATGCAGCCCCTTCTGGCCTCACCAACACCTCTTCCAGCAGCAACCTGGTATCAAAATCAATCTCAGCTTAACGACATCACATTACAACGCATGTCAAACTTGAACCAACGACTGCAAAGTGAAAACACAACATTAATCATTTAGAATGCCCACGACAATCTGTGCTGACAATTTCAATGAACAGTGACGGTGGTGAAGTCGGCTAACAGAACAATGAGTGTGCAGTGTTTCTACCGTTCGTACTGTGTCAGCCCGTTTATCGATTTGTCCCGCTATCCAGACAGACAGCGGAAAACTCAAACGAACCATTTACATTGGCATTTCCAAGCTGGTGCACAGGAGAACGTATACTGACACACGATCAACTCAATAACACAAACAGAACACCCATTTAGCCCCGCTAGCTAAAGACGTCAGCGACCCTAACAGTACATCGTCATTGAAAACACGCCGTTCACATTACCTCGCTCTGGGTGAGAGCTGAACTAAAATAGATAGCCACAGGGCAGTGTATCAGTTTACAGCCACAGGAATCATCTTCTGGGCCCGCAACTTAAAAGCGTTGAGTCACTCTTGAACCATCCGCGGATAGGTTTGGCAACCGTAGACATTTCACAGAAACGGCCTTGAAATTGCCCAAAGACAGCGGTTTTACAAGAAGCAGCCTGTCCTCACTGCGACTAAATCCCACCCTCTCCTCCTCCCGCAGAAAGTAAGGGGATGACCTCAGAGCAGAACTGGGCGTGTCGCCAACCCAGCTCCATCACTGGACAGGAGCCAGCAGGAGCCTTCAACACACAGATGAGTTGGGCCCCGTACAGCTACAGAGCAGCAGACAGGGGCCAGAGGAGACGACACACACCCCCTCGTTCCCTCCCCCCCGCTGGCACATAATAGATTGGGAGAGAATGATAACTGGCAGGTGTGGGACATCCAGAGAGGGGTTCTGGACGGTGTGCCAACTGTCATCACAGCAAAGCCCACATGGTAAGAGACGAGATGCGGGAAGAAACGGCTGATGAATGGGTTTAGGATTGCTCCGAGATAAAAGGGGGAGACGAGTGAGGACATCAAACTCAGCAAAAAAATTAAAAGCCTACAAGAACAGGCACATCTTTCCTCCAGTCCGTGAGTTGTAGAAACAAACGCTGCACTGCACACCGTTCGTTCGGTGTCCACATTCTACAGACCGACCGTCTGGAACGAGGTACGGAGAGGTCACTGAGACGCCCGGAGAACGCCAAGCGAAGAGCGCGAGGCGAAGCGCTGTCAGGGTCCTAACGCAGAGGGCAAAGGTCGGAGGCTGTCTGCTCTGCGTTGCATAAAGCCGAGCTCATTTGTCAACGCGTCTCTATACATTTGTTCGGAGTACTGGTTCGATCGACAATGGAGGTATAGGCACTCAAGCTGTGTTTAAACTTTAAAATAAATGGAATCGCTTGGTTAATTTTAGTGGCTGTTGTTTTCACCAGCAGCTCATAATTACTTGGCCTACAAAGTAAATTAACTGGCTTGACGTAAACAAAAAACTTCCTGTAATTATCCATTAGGGCCAAATTAAAAGAATTTGGCAGGGATAGAGTAAAACCCATTCGAGGAATAAGATCTAAAACTAGTTAGCAAACATGCCCAGAAAATAGGCAATGACCTGGAAAAATTTACAGGTTGGCTAAATGGGGTGATAACCAATATATCAAAGCACCAATAAAGTCCTGTTCTACATAACAATTCCAGGCTTGTTTGTTTAGCATTTATAAAATGTCTAATAAAGTCACAATTCAGCACAAGGTTAATCCTAACTGTTTCCCATGTTGAGTAAGAACATCTTATTTAGCGTTTGGTTATGTCGCACTTTATAACCCTTCTTCCATTCTCAGATAAAACCAAGCCACAATTTCAAGGACATTCAATCTGCAACAACACAGAACTAGGTATAAACTCAGATCTCAGATGTTTCTCTCTCAAGTGAACAAACATTGCATTTAAAAAATGTACGTCCTATTTTGCACTCATTTTGAAAACTATAAGAATTAAATTATTCCGATGTGGACAGGCAGGGGGCCCAACAACAGCAGCAATGTTGCAGTACTGGTCACATATTTTCAGCTTCAATTCATACAGCCAGCAGCACATGCAACAATAGAAAAGACAAAAGCAGGGGCCAACGCAACGCATTAACCCATAGGTCATTGATTTAAAGTGGCAGGAAAAACAACTATCAGGCAGGCAGGATCACTCAAGGTGAAGTTCATTGTTCAATGTGTTCATCTTATGATAACCCAGATAATACTTATTAAAAAGTCTTATGAAAACCAAGATAATACATATTAAAAGTCTTATGACAACCAAGATAATAGTTATTAAAAACAAATGAGGAATAGGTCTTTATCAGTTATGAGTTCCAGACCAGGAAAAAAAACTAAAGGGGAATTTCACAGTCTGGTGTTTGGTTAGTAGTTTGGTCCCCACATTGCGACATCAGTTAAGAGACCCGATCTCAAGTATTTATCACTTAGAAATTAGATCCAATCTATTCCTTTCCACATTCTCCTTCTTCAGTGTTAAAGCTATTTTGAGTAGTATCCAGTATATTGAAGTGTTGGGATTATGAATATTAATAACATGTTAGTCTAATAAAAAAGGAATTAACAAAACAAGTCAAACGCAGTTCAGCATTTCAACAAAAGGACTCAGAATATAATCTAGATTCCTGGTAAAACATGTCTGGTTCATACATATCTAATTGTATAAGAGATAATACTAACGCTCAGAGAGCTTTGAACAGTGTAGGAGTAAGATACACGCAATAAGAGGACAGAGGCGCAGTTGAAAAGAAAACGATATAATATATTATTGAAATGGGATTACTTCACCTTGAAAATAGTATGAGTTTTCCACAAGCCCGACAACAAAGTAAGTTATTGGTGCGCAGTCCTCATGTGGCTCCGTCAGGTTTGCATAATAGCGGTGGGGCACGAACGCCCCCAACTGTCCTGTACCAAATCCACGCCCCCTGTCGGGGTTTAAAGAGACAGTACATCATTTACAGCCTGACGGACCCTCACAACATGAATAATAGCTGTGTTAACATATTCATCTTAATGCTGTCAGCCTGACATTGTCTCTGTTTAAATACTGTCTGGGCTGCCATTTACTTTCCCATACATTACAAAAGAAGCTTTTAAACGTACTTATTTTTTCACCTACCAACCAATATTTACATTAAATACTATTTGGTTTTGGAATTTTTGGAATGTCTTAATAATTCAATTACTTCAAATTCAAAATGTCCAAAATGTTTGTATGCCAATTTAAATAGTTTTTATGGTATGGGAATCAAACAAGTAAAGGTATTAAAATAGCATGCAATAGTAGGGATAAATCCTGAAAACAATTTAAATTTGCAATCACTGAAATTCTAGCTCAGCTCCATATATTTGTTCTTTTGCCAATCTTAATCTTTTGTTTTTAGTGGCCAGTCTCAGACATGTTTTTTTTCTTTGCAACTCTGCCTAGAAGGCTGGCATCCTGAATTTGTCTATTCACTGTTGACGTGAGACCGGAGACTGAAGCTGCCAGTTGAGGCATCTGTTTCTTCAACTAAACGCTCTAATGTCTTCCTGCTTAATTGTGCACCGGGACCTCCCACTCATCATTCTATTCTGTTTAGAGCCAGTTCGTGCTGTTCTGTGTTGGGAGTGGTACACATTACTGTGTATGTTTTTTGGCAATTTAGATTTTTAGTACACAAAGCAAGCTCAAACATGTTGCAGATTATCAACGTTATCCAATGATGTGTACAGTAGTTAAGGCGTACATTTCCCTACTTTTCCTTACTGCCCTCATAAAGACTCGAAACCCACAACCCTGACATATAAACTGCTACGCTCTCACAACGGGAGCTCCACAGGGCCTAATGCTAGAATAATTGATTCCAACCCCGGAAGCCTGATAACACCAACAGGGGTCTTTAGATACCATAACTGACCAATTATGGGTCCGAGATTTTATGCGTGGGCACTGAAGTTGGGATCTTTGTGGCAAACTTCAATGGGGCGCTCCCTGAACGCTACGCTTTGATGGCGGAACCACGTTCTTTTCATCCAGGGAGTCCCAGGGATTAATTACCACTTCCGCCTTTATTTTATGATATTTGGCATAGGCTTCCTGTGTGTGTAGGGGTGGTATGGGGCTTTAATTATATACAGGAAGAGACCTAATAATGAAAATGCAAGGAGAACCTATGTCGCCCAGATTGCTCTCTTATATGCGGTGAGTTACTTCAAATGGTCCTGGAAATGCAATAAACGCTTTAATTGGTTCATAACGGGAGGGCAGATGTCGAGGTATGTTTCATACGGGGATTGATCCAAACACTATAATACACTAGCCTGTTGGGTTGAATAATCATTCTGAGAAAAGTGGCAGATCATTACATATGGAATATTAATCATTTCGTGGGATATACTGGTTCCCGCAGTCGCCGTAGCAGCATTGTCAAAAGCCCCAGTCTACACCCTGGTTTCCCTGTTCCAACTTCCCCACGCAGGCATCTGGAGAAGAGGAGAAGCCTATTTCATATTGCTTTTTAAAAAGGCCCTAAGCATCAGATGGAAACGGGTGCTGCATTCTCAAACTGTTAACCTAGGACTGGACATGCCTAGACACAGTTTACTGCCCGAGTACAATTCAACCTGTCTAGAACACATCAATCACCACTCGTATTTTACCTATTCGAATATCATACACGCATCTTTACTGACTATACAACAGGGTACAAGTATTCTGGAATCATTAATATTCCAGGGAGAGCGTCCCCCGAGAGAAACGCCCAAGTGTTCCAAAATATTCATCTATTTCGGAAATCTCCGTTGTTAATGGAACCAGCTGCAAGGCAGTCCTCCAACCGGGAATATTTCTCACTGGAAAGCAAAAAACTGAGTTTAGGGAATGGTTTAGGAATTTGCCGCTGAGTATTCCATCCCACTCCAATCATCCCGTCTCTACTTGAGCCTCACCATCACCTGCGTATAAACCAATTTAACCACAGATTGTGAGCTTTCAGGTGAACTTTGAACTTTAACTTCTCTAAGTACCTTTTAATGTCCCTTCCAAGCCATGTGGTGGACTTGGGGCTTTAGGAGGCTCTTTAATGTTCTGAGAAGCTTTCATCGCCTCTAAGGACTCTTACTAACCCCGTTAAACGGGCATGGACTCCTCCATCTGCCCCCGCCCCCTCCACACCTCGTACCCCACCCACTCCATCGGGAGTGATGTTTTCAACTGACAGATTAACCGGTGGTGTGGGGCAGGCCATTCCAATCCCTCTCTTTCATTTAGCCTGACCAATCAAATCCCTCCTGTCGGGGTCAGACACGTTAGTAGGTCAGCGCGGGATCAGGTTCACTGAGATCCCATTGGCTTCAACGCCATCTGACACGTATCTATAGAAACGACACGACGGCCCAGTCGGAGTCTGTCAGTGTCTCTGAATAAGAGACAGGCCGCTCTAAGCAGCCGATGCAGCTGTTTTTCCAATGATTCTTTATCAAACCTAAATTGAAATACGAACAGGCAAAACAAGTCCAGGTTATTTTCTGATCAGCTTTATCTCCTCTGGAATTTGCTCTCCCTCTCGGGGCTGTCACTGTTCGTTCGTCGTGGAGCCCGTCTGGCAGGTTTATTAGAACAATGAGCTGAGCAACCAGATATGAGCTGGTTAATGACTCACTGTCATTTATTTTGTACAATACCCTTATTTAGATCATTGAGCGACAACCACATCTCCTTTCTATCGTTTGTCTCACGGCTGTCACATGGTTTATCTGTTAGCCATGGCTACATGGTAAAAGTGAGATAGTGGTGATCGAAGAAAAAGTCATCACACACACACACACACACACACACAGAGAAAGAGAGATTGATGCCAGTTGACATTTTACCTTCTGTACCTAATAGGCGATGGATACTGTACCCAACAAGCTTTCAAACACTGTCTGCAGATGACAATGCTCTTAACCCACATGCCACCCCCCACACACAGAACAAGATACACAGGTTGAACACAAGCATTTTGTTTATAAAGCCCTATTAGCCAGGCTACCGGTTTACATAAAACATAACATCACTGTTGACACATAGATAGTTGGACAGTATTACAGACACCTTTTGTAACTACTGAGTTGTGTTGTTCTGCCTTCTCTTTTTAAGCCCCTCGGCTGTGGAATCCAATCCAATCAGAGTTTAGTTTGGGCGCCTTGGTTTCCATGGGTCGATTAAACAAAATTATGTTAGATTTTTATAGTGAGAATTGTCTTTGTTTTCATTGACTGATATCATTTAATGTTCTGTCCGTTAATTGTTTGTATTTGTCCTTAATTGTCGTTTTTTAAGATCAATATTTCAGAAGTTTTCCCAACTCAACACCACTTCATTAGCATTGATATAATATATAGTGAATGCTTTGTTTGACATTACGCTCTGTGTTAATGACACATTCACAATTTACTGTCAACACAGTCTCAATGTCACCACGGAAAGTCATGTAATTTAATCGTCTCTTGGGGCCGGCCTGGGACTCACCTCGCCGATCCTTCTCCTTCCCACCGTATTGTCAGAGGCCGAGAACATCACCTGAGCCGGGCGAGAGACCCGCAGGAATTCCTATTCACTAAATGCTTTTTATAATGTCCCCCCCGTGTCTTGCCCTTCTCCACGTAACGGTCCCGCATTTCGGAGCCGTTGTGCTCAACGAACACTTGCCTGCATCGTCAGCATGACACATTTCATTAGAGACAGGACAACACGCTCACTGTTTACTGTCAACGCGGTCACAGTCACAATGTGTTACCATCACCACACCGCCATGTCCTTTACAATATCAACACGACAACCAGGTCTCCCATTGAAAAATAATTTATTTTCGAAAACGTACCGTGATCATATATCCATTCAGGTTCGGTATAATTATAGGCTTTTGTTTTGCGTACAGTGAAATCACCACACAGAGAAAAAAGCAGACAATGTCTAAGAAATGATGACACGATTGTGACTATACCAACACTAAGTCTGTACTGAATGCAGGTGCCCGTCGGGTTTGGAGGGGCGGGCAGAAGAGCTGGCCTATCTGCCAACCACTCCCATTTCATCTCCTGGGCAAACGATATAAATATCTTTCGTATCCACAAACAGTAGATGCTTTGTATAAAGGCTATGTTGAAGAAGTGCTATCATTAATCGTCACACAACTGCATCGACAATAGTCTCTCGTTAAACACGACAATATCCGACCTCACGGTCAGTCGACACTTGCATTGTGCATTTCACTCAGCGTCGAACTTGAGAGGTTCGTCCGTCCCGTTGATTGAGCTCTCCGCGCCCAGCCCCTTGACGATGTCCCTTACGGAGTCTCTCCCTGAGCCGGGTGAGAGCAAGAACGACCGTGAACACGTCTCCCTCGATTGATGACGAGTTTCAGAAGTCCATTCGCGACAGGAACGCCAGGATCGCGCCCGCGGACGATTGTAACAGTGACGCTAGCTAGCGAAACTCGCACACGTCAAATCAAAGGCACTCCTACAATATCACGTTGTCGTCGATAAGAAAAATGAAAACATTGTGTCGAGTCGCTTTCAGAAGGTTGGCGCCGTTGACACATTGGTCCAAGTGATCCCCGGGGTTTGAAAACTCTTTGGAGAAGAGCCTCGCGGTTTATATCTGTTTTTCAAATTGTCCCGAATATCTGAACCTGCTCCTCTCTATGGACCCGCATCTGGGAACGAGAACCACAAGAACATTGAAATACCGTCTGTTCATGGTTGTGTGTGGTGTCCCAGCCCACAGGATGTATTGTTCTGGGTCACCGGGCCTGTAGGCGGCGTGTCAGGAGTTGTGATTGGGTGTAACAAACAGCAGAAGGGCCCCTATCAGGTCCACAGAAGGCCCCTGTAGTTGCAATCACCTGGTCCGACCCAAATGGCACCAGCTCCCCTGTTTAGTGCGTTACCTTCAACAGGGCCCGTGGCGTAAAAAGGTTCATTTTGAGACACAGGGGTCAGCCTTCTTCAGCGACGTCCGATAAGAAATACTAATTAAAATTAGAGTTTAACACCGATATCTATATTCCCGACCGGACATTTACAAATATCCAAACTGTAGCTGCGTGCCACCGGCTTCAAAATATGAACCCCCCAAAAAAACGGCTGAGACAACGGCCTCAAAAGCGCTCGCTCGCTCGGCGCTGCTTAGCGTTCACGCTGACAGAAGCGGGAGTACCGTCTCGACTTGAAAGTCGGATTCGTGTGGAAATGTGTGGTCCCCGGCGGTCGTGAACCGTCTCTGTTTCGGCCAAACGCTGACGTCATCTGTGTGACGAAGCATCGCATGTTCCCGGGGTCAAAATGTATACGTGAACAGGTTAGCGTGAAGTAAAAATCAAACGTACAAAAACACAAATAAAACGTTCCTAGTGTTGATAACCAGGTGCCGAGGAACAACAGACCAACGTGCTTGTCACTATACTGCAAATATTTGACCGGTTGGCAAACAGTGCTTCTAGGGGCGACACTACAAAACAATGATGCCTGATTTATATTGTTTCTGGTATAACACTGGTTTAAACAGCATTCCCAAGGGAATCCTAGGAGGACGTGAATCCTTGGTTGTAATTCGCCGAAGCAAGTCTTTTTCTACTAAAGGACAGTGAAATTAACAACTTCCAGGCCAGCCTCGCCACTTTTACTTCAGACATACAGTACATTTAATTTCCCACTACTCCATAGTGCAGACGCACGGGCGACCAGAACCTTGGTGTTCAACACGTAGAGCACAGCGATGTGACCTGTGACCTGTGACATGTCCCGGGGCTGTCACACTCGAATTGTGCATGTGCTTTAGGCCAGTCCACGCCAGAGAGCTTACTCCAACAAGTTTCCTGGTCTATAAGTCTTCCATTGCTGGCCCAAGGTCAATATAACGTCTCACTCGAAGACCCAGAGATGTATTTTGGCTGTATGTTAGACAGGCTCAGGCATTTTGACCGCCAGAGGGATGTCTTTGGCCACAGTCGCCCCCCTCCCCGTTGTTCCTCACTTTTATCGCTTCCTGTCTCCACCGTTCCAATGCAAGTTCTCCCCTTTGCTCACATAGCTCCGTTTTCAGATTACAGTTCCTTGGGTATGTGTTGTCCGAGGCTGAATCGAAGCCATGACAGTTTTATATTCCTCTCAATAGTTTTTTTTAGGGAATCAAACTCTAGATTATTTTCTTCACTAATGTGTGTAGAGGTGTAACAATGAAAAAAATAAATTGATTAAAAAACTCATGCAACTCGATCAACCAGCAACTCAAATAGAACAGCAGAGAGAAACTGTAATGTTCTTGGTAGCTGTCTCTCGGTTTAAAGAATGAAATGAACAGACCGCCGTAACACGCACGCACACACGAGGATAAATGTACTGGAGAATGTAGGCAACTTCTCTCGTGATCCCTAAAATGTAAATCAATAAAGAAGCGGAAGGAAATCGAGAATAACAAAAGCCATGGCAGAAAATAAAATAAAACATTTGGATTTGAATGGTTTGTTTCTTGTGTTATTTTTGTGTTCTTTGCCGTCTCCTCTCTAGTCACAAACACACGTTGGTCGGTGGATTGTGTTCGGTTTTCAGAAATGAACTCTGGCTTCTGTCAGCATCAAACGAAAGAGGAGAACCCAGCAATGGGGGCCCTGGACCCAGTGGTCGGGCTGGTGCTGCTGGGGGGCCAGTAGGACAGGGTGTTAGAGTGGCTGGAGGGGGTGGAGTTGGAGAGTTGCTGAGATGGTGTGGGAGTCCGGCTGCCTTTAGGCCTGAAGAGACTACCCTGGCCTTGAGGTGGGAGGCCTGAGTGTTGACCCTGGCTCTGGAGCTGGGGTGGAGGGCTGGTGGAGGTGAGTTGGGGTGGCAGTGGGGGCAGTGGCGGCGGTTGGGTACAGGGCTCGGCTTCGCCCGACTCCGACTCGGTGTAGCTGTAGGCTTGAGCCCGGGAGATGCCCTTCTGCTGACGGCGCCAGGAGTTGTAGTAGGTTGGGTCACTGATGTAGTGGCTCACGAAGGAATGGGTCTTTTGCCTGTTCTGGTCCACCTCGTACTCACTGTCACTGCCCTGAAGAGGGGGAAGGAAGGATCAGAAGGGGGATTGGAGTGAGACAAGGGGGGGGATTAGTGAGAAAGGGTGAGAGAGGGAGGGAGAGTTATAATCAGCATATGATCAAACATTTTCCTGTGAGATGTGATAATACGTATACTTTTGTTCAGGGAAAATTACCTCTAGATTATGTACAGACCACACCAAACACACCAAACACACCAAACACACCAAACACACCAAACACACCAACCACACCAACCACACCAAACACACCAACCACACCAAACACACCAAACACACCAAACACACAAAATACACCAAACACACAAAATACACCAAACACACCAAACACACCAAACACACCAAACACACAAAATACACCAAACACACCAAACACACCAAACACACCAAGCACACCAAACACACAAAATACACCAAACACACCAAACACACCAAACACACAAAATACACCAAACACACCAAACACACCAAACACACCAAACACACCAAACACACCAAACACACCAAACACACCAAACACACCAAACACACCAAACACACCAAACACACCAAGCACACCAAGCACACCAAACACACCAAACACACCAAACACACCAAACACACCAAACACACCAAACACACCAAGCACACCAAACACACCAAGCACACCAAACACACCAAACACACCAAGCACACCAAACACAACAAGCAAACCAAATACACCAAACACACTCAACATCAAATTAACTCACTACCAACAATCCAAAAACCACAAAACATCAACACCACCAAACACAAATACCACCACTAAACACATACATCCACCACCAAACACCAAAAACCACCACCAAACCCACACAATATACACCACACACACACATATACTGAGCATGATTGTACAGGGAGATGATTTGTTAATGAACATGCAGATGAATCGGATCATCAAAAAAGGAAATCGCAGCCAATTGATTAGGTTGTACATGAATTCACCACACCAACAGCCATGTGTGTAAACACTATATCTACTACAGGTAACCTTTGGGTACAGAACGAACTAAGAAGACACAGGAAAGTGCTAAAGGCCCTTGGCGGAGTTTGACAAAATAGAGGAGGAGGATGTGACTAAGGACCAATCAGAATCCTACTAGCAG
This sequence comes from Dallia pectoralis, assembly GCA_029465975.1. Taxonomy (NCBI): domain Eukaryota; kingdom Metazoa; phylum Chordata; class Actinopteri; order Esociformes; family Umbridae; genus Dallia; species Dallia pectoralis. The sequence continues at coordinate 6,144,804 of CM055764.1, read as the reverse complement.
TCTACAAAAGCACGAGCAGGCAGAAAGCCACAGAGCCTCACCCAATTCAGTGGAACCACACGTAGGCCACCTGTCCCATACGAGAACACGAGGGCCTCCTACGGGTGACATGGACAGAGACATGGTTTATAAACACCACAGTATGTAATGACCTTCGTCTATCATGACGTCTCCTTGGGACCCGGAGCAGCACATTTAGATGGATATGACATATGGGGAATTTGAATAGTTATTTAGTTTACAGTGAACTCTTGGGAGTGTTTGGCAGCACTGTGGATACAAAATGGCAAAATGACTGTATGGTAAATGTATAGACTGTTACATATGATGGGATGAAACATGTACCAATTACAGCATGTTTGGGACATACAGAGCCTTCAGAAAGTATACACGTGCTCATCGGTTACAGACCTCAATGATAATTGGAAAAAATAGACATTTGGGGTAATTACAAACCAACACATTTTTACGTTGAATAAATTTACAGACTAGCCAAACCTCAAAGGCTGGACTGCAAGATCCAAAAACGTAAGTAAAGCCTCAAAAACAAAATGGCCTACAGAAAATATTAAAAAACAATGGTGGAAAGATTAGACGAAGATCAAAACCATACAGTGATGAATGTATACTGTGATCGTTCTTGTCACAACTCACAAGCCATTCTACCATTCTACTCAACCTTAGAAGTGAAATGTCACCCAGACATTCACAACAGAAATTACACACATTTCAAAGTATTCCGATTATTTCTAATAACCACAGCATCCCCAATTATCAGACAATTTCCAATAAAGAAAACTCTAGCTTTCACCAAGTAAAGCTCAAATGTTTAAGGCAGCTTATAACGAAAGATAATGCAACAAAGGCCCTTCTGTTTTTCTTTTCAAACAGTATAGGTTTTCCGTGGCTCGGGAATGGCTGATTGAAGTTCTCTATCCCTGGTCTCTCTCTCTCAAAACGTGGTCCCCAGGGCGCTTGGCAATGCCCCCTGATGTTCCATGGACGGGGCAATTTCAATTCGGTCTGAACTTGTGTCACCTGTGGACGAGCCTGTATTCCATCCTCTATTGCCACCTCATCTCAATCCACAGCCCTTATCCCAGACCCCACCACATCACCCCCTAGACACCCCCTATGTCCTGTCATCATCCAGGGAGTCACATGCCAAAATCTCATATTCTCACAAATCTCCTTAATGTACGTCAGAAAATGTATGGACCCCCAAAGGGCCAGATGACCGTCAGGCATTAAAGGCTGTTGTTCATTTGTTTCTGCAAGTCCACCCTCCTTCCCGTGTTTCTCCTCACTCTCTACCCTCTTGTCCATTGGTCACAGTGGGGTAGAGAGGGGAATATAAAACAGAAATTTCATAAAGCAACCAAGTGTAACCTAGCACACCATTTATTAGTTTCCTATATTAACCTAGCACACCATTTATCAGTTTCCTATATTAACCTAGCACACCATTTATCAGTTTCCTATATTAACCTAGCACACCATTTATCAGTTTCCTATATTAACCTAGCACACCATTTATCAGTTTCCTATATTAACCTAGCACACCATTTATCAGTTTCCTATATTAACCTAGCACACCATTTATCAGTTTCCTATATTAACCTAGCACACCATTTATCAGTTTCCTATATTAACCTAGCACACCATTTATCAGTTTTCTATATTAACCTAGCACACCATTTATCAGTTTCCTATATTAACCTAGCACACCATTTATCAGTTTCCTATATTAACCTAGCACACCATTTATCAGTTTCCTATATTAACCTAGCACACCATTTATCAGTTTCCTATATTAACCTAGCACACCATTTATCAGTTTCCTATATTAACCTAGCACACCATTTATCAGTTTCCTATATTAACCTAGCACACCATTTATCAGTTTTCTATATTAACCTAGCACACCATTTATCAGTTTCCTATATTAACCTAGTACACCATTTATCAGTTTTCTATATTAACCTAGCACACCATTTATCAGTTTTCTATATTAACCAAGCAGAACATTTAACAGTTTAGTAACTTAACCTAGGACAACATTTAGCAGTTCCTTAACTTAGCCTAGCCCATAGCAGTTTCCTAATTTAGCACAAAATTGAACAGTTTTCTAGCCTAATCTAAGTGTAGTGAACATGGTGATGTCATCGCTAGCTCCATTTATTAATTGTGCGTCTCTAGTGAATACGTTTCCTGCAACAGCTGGATCAGCCAAACGAAAGCATCAACTGTCACTGACTGGCCTATTGTGGCAGCATCTTCATTGTGAGCACTTGAACGCCACTAGGCAGCGATGGGACAGAATAACAGGCCCGACCCCCGACCTCATACATTCCATATCGCTTGTCCAAAACAAACGCGCGGATCCTTTGCGAAAATCAAATAAACCATCAGGGGGTCTAGCCTGTTAAACGTGATTATTTGGAGCACTTTAAAGGGTGATGGGGCGAGCTGACTGTCGTGAACGAGGCAAGGTTTTGGGCTAGAAACATCTGTCCCAAGAGGTGATAGCATTGTATCCTATGATGGGAAGAGACACTGCATTTCTGTTGTCTACGTGTAAATGTCATGATTGGAATTCTAATTCAAAAATGACAGCTAATTATCAGTTATTCCACCGTCTCTCTAACACTCCTTTTCTATGTTTTAATGACAATAGCACACAGCATGTTCTATTTCTGCACGGCTATATATATATATATATAAATATAACTGGATGATTGCTTCATTTCCCAGACAAACCCTCAGGGCAAATCCAGTGAAAACAATCCGCCCGTCATCAGAGACAATTATAGCACAGAGGAGGTGTTTCCCTCTGTGTGTTTGAGTGTGAGCTCCAGTTGTCTGATCACACACACGACGAAAACTCAGACACTCCACCTCCCTCGTAATGAAGCGACACGCCTGACCGAGTCACAACTGGCCCCCTACTCCCTCCGTAGTTCACTACATTGTGAGGGCTCTTTGGCACAATGAAAGGAATACGGTCCCGTGTTGGACGGAGATGAGATCACACTTGTGCTGGTTCCCATCCAGGCACGCTCGCACAGAGGCTGGGACGCTGACGACGCCCTGCCTCTCTACTTGGCAGCTGGACAGCCGGGCTTCGGGTGACACGTACAGCCGTCGTGGTGCCTGGTTTCCATGCCAATCCCTAATTAACTTGTTCTTCTTCCAAATCCTTACTGAAGGGGAAGACAAGAGCCAACTTATGCTGGTGGAGCATAGGGCTTTAATGGAGACCCACAGTAATGCAGTGTGTGTGTGTGTGTGTGTGGCTGTGCTCTTAGCCGGGAGTTATCTGGACAATAAAACTTCAGAGACATTACATTCCTGGTCTTGTGTTGAATAGAGCAGTGCGTGCTGCCAAGGCTCGACTGTTCGTCAGGGTGGACGGCAGGAAAATCGTGGGCCTACGGGAACAAGCCGTGCTCCGCGTGTTGCTGACCCCATCAAAGGTGACTGCAGCTTGGCCTACTGGTGTCTGGGGTGGTCGGCGAGGTTGTCTGCAGACGGAGGACCGGATAGGCCACTGGAGTTCGGGAGAGTGGAAGGGCGGATATGCCTGCCCTCCAATGACATGCAAAAATGTCGGCAGATGTTTTTGTCGTACGGGAAGGATCTGTCCATAGGAGTCAATTGGTTTGGGGATATTTCTCTACGGATGTTAAAAGAGCTAAGCTGTTGATAAGGTAACAGCTGTAGAGAGACGCCTGGCCCCTGAGGAATTTACAATGGGATGTATTTAGTAGAAGCCGAGGATCTGTCCAAAATGGCACCCTATAATCTAAGTGCACTGCTACATACAGGTGCTGGTCATCACAGTGTAGCAAAGATAAAAAAGGGGGCGCGATTTGGGAGACATTCACAGTCACTCCAGATGACTTCAGAGGAACGTTGGAGTAGAAAGTTCCAAGATGAAAGAAAACATGGAGGGAGCATAAACCATGACCAGTTCAGGACTGTTTCCTCTCCTCCTTAGATCAGACTGCCGGTGAAACCAGACTGCCGGTGAAACCAGACTGCCGGTGAAACCAGACTGCCGGTGAAAGCAGACTGCCGGTGAAACCAGACTGCCGGTGAAACCAGACTGCCGGTGAAACCAGACTGCCGGTGAAACCAGACTGCCGGTGAAACCAGACTGCCGGTGAAACCAGACTGCCGGTGAAACCAGACTGTCGGTGAAACCAGACTGCCGGTGAAACCAGACTGCCGGTGAAACCAGACTGCCGGTGAAACCAGACTGTCGGTGAAACAGACTGCCGGTGAAACAGACTGCCGGTGAAACAGACTGCCGGTGAAACCAGACTGCCGGTGAAACCAGACTGCCGGTGAAACCAGACTGCCGGTGAAACCAGACTGCCGGTGGAACCAGACTGCCGGTGGAACCAGACTGCCGGTGGAACCAGACTGCCGGTGGAACCAGACTGTCAAAGAAACCAGACTCTCAAAAAAGCTGAAAGTCAGCCACAGTGTTTTCACTTAAACCGATGGAGCAGAAGAGAACAGAGTAAACAAAAACAACAAGGACATCAATGAAAAGATTGACAAGAAACTAGAGAGAGAAAAAGAGATAGGAAAAGAGAGAAAGACATAGATGGAGAAAGAGTGAGAGTAATAGATATAGTGAGAGGAAGAGTGAGAAGGAGAGTGAGAGAAAGAGTGAGAGGAATAGATATAGTGAGAGGAAGAGTGAGAGGGAGAGTGAGAGGAAGAGTGAGAGGAATAGATATAGTGAGAGGAAGAGTGAGAGGAAGAGTGAGACAGAGAGTGAGAGGAAGAGTGAGAGATATAGTGAGAGAAATAGTGAGTGAAAGTAAAAGACCAAGAGAAAGTGACATAAATAGAAGCAGAGATAAACAGAACTGTAGCAAACAGAAAGACACATTCAGCCTAATAACCTGAGGTGTTCTCTGGCACACCCCCTCCTGTCCCTCTGATTCAGTAGATGCCCACACATGGACCAGTTGTAAGAGGACTTATGGGTTACAGTCGCCCGGGACGAAGACAGGACCGTGGAATGAGTCCAGTCTGGGCTTCAGAATGCAGCCGGCGCTCCAGTCTCTGTGTGTGTGTGTGTATGTGTGTGTAAGAGTGTGTTTGTATAACTGTGTGTCAGACCATCATCTGTGCTTGAGTCCGGCCACCAGCCGAGCTGACCACTGGCTTTTACCCAAGAGTCTGGCTCTGGCTCAGACTGACTGGCTCATACAGTTGAGGAGAAACACAGGACACGCTTCACATCCAAATGTACTCTATCAATGCCCTGGTTGTCTGGATGATGGTCACATTAGACCACAGCCAGTTGACTGGACAATACACTTATACAAACAGTCCAGATTAACATATTCTCTAGATATACAAAGGTCATATAACTCTCAATCACAACCTCATCCATCAGTGATTCACTATTAAAAGTGTATATATATGAATGTATGATAATGCTGTTTATATATATATATATGTGTTAGTTAACTGGGAGTCTGAGTGAGATGGATAATAATGTACATACTGTTAGTTTACTGGGAGTCTGAGTGAGATGGATAATAATGTACATACTGTTAGTTTACTGGGAGTCTGAGTGAGATGGATAATAATGTACATACTGTTAGTTTACTGGGAGTCTGAGTGAGATGGATAATAATGTACATACTGTTAGTTTACTGGGAGTCTGAGTGAGATGGATAATAATGTACATACTGTTAGTTAACTGGGAGTCTGAGTGAGATGGATAATAATGTACATACTGTTAGTTAACTGGGAGTCTGAGTGAGATGGATAATAATGTACATACTGTTAGTTTACTGGGAGTCTGAGTGAGATGGATAATAATGTACATACTGTTAGTTTACTGGGAGTCTGAGTGAGATGGATAATAATGTACATACTGTTAGTTTACTGGGAGTCTGAGTGAGATGGATAATAATGTACATACTGTTAGTTTACTGGGAGTCTGAGTGAGATGGATAATAATGTACATACTGTTAGTTTACTGGGAGTCTGAGTGAGATGGATAATAATGTACATACTGTTAGTTTACTGGGAGTCTGAGTGAGATGGATAATAATGTACATACTGTTAGTTTACTGGGAGTCTGAGTGAGATGGATAATAATGTACATACTGTTAGTTTACTGGGAGTCTGAGTGAGATGGATAATAATGTACATACTGTTAGTTTACTGGGAGTCTGAGTGAGATGGATAATAATGTACATACTGTTAGTACCTGGGAGTCTGATTTCTCCGATGGCTTTTCAGTCAGGCTGCTGCTCTCAGCGGGGATCAGATCGTTGTACTTGGTGGTGCTCAAATCCTCGTCAGAGTAGTGGAGACCTCCAGGGCTGGGCCGAGGAGGGGATCTGAGGAGAAAGGTACATACAGTAATTAGTAAACGGTTGCTTTAAATCCTGAATTCTGATTGGCTGATCACCATGTGATGCAAAAGGGTTGTGGTGTATGGCCAATATATCACAGGTAACAGCTTCTTCAGTTCTTAGGTACATTTAAAGTCACAAGTCTTTCACAACTGCTGACTCACAATTGCTGAATGTGCGCTGAAAACTCATAACGAATGTCAGTGTTATCTCCATGACAACATGGAAAATGTTTTTGTGTGTAATGTTTGTAGCTAGTACCAGTATTGTGTTGATGTGTGAATATATACGTGGAACTACTGGACCTAAACCATGAGCCACTTTGACTAAATGTTATCAATTTCCAATGAATCTAATCATATTGAGTCGCTAAGAAAGTGTGTTCACAAAATCGTGCGTACCTAAGAAAAAAACTATGAAAGAATCCAGGGAAACAAATACATAGACTGTTTCTTCCCATAAATTCCATTAATTTATTCAAAGGGATAAAAAAACACTAGCATTTGATGGAGACTCCACAATGGGCGAGGCGTCACGGAATTACCTGGAAATGGGAACGTTTTGGGACAACCATAAGATCTTAGCTGGTCTGGATGAATAATATCTTCTGATTTAATACTGAGTGGGCCGCCTGTGGAATTCCAGGCACAGTTTTCCTTGTGACCAACTACCTAGAGAAATGCACGAGCCCACTGCATGCAGATATCCTCATGTGTCCTTAATAGAACGGCTCACAACATGTAGAGTTACGATAGCTAGGAAATGGCATTCCCATGAATCACGAGGTCCATAGAAACGGCCGTGTATCAGTGTGCCTGGGTGGGTGGCACTTCTAAACGCCTTAATTCACAGGTCGGCACGCAAAGTGATGGTTTTCTAGGGCAGAGATTATGAGCAGGGAGTGAGAGAGGGCATTTATGCGTACGGTCAACGAGACCTATGAGGGAAAGAGAAGAGAAGGAACGATTCTCCCAGAAAGTCTTTTTAAAGTGTGGATTTGAGAAGGTCTTCTTCTCAGGCCTTTAAGTCTGTTAAACAATCAGGCATCTGTTTTTGCAGATTATCCTGTTTGTCCGGGACAGCATCCTTATTTTCCCGTCGTCTCACCGTTCTTTTAATATTACTCGTTCACTCCATCGTTCTACCTCAGGCCACACTATCACGGGGAACCCTGTCTACGGAACATCTACACGCAATTGTTCAGTTCAGCGGTCCAATGCAGAACGTTCCCCCCCCCCCCCGGAAATGTAGTGAAGCTGAATTCTCTAAATCATAATTTCAAGGGTGACATCACTTCCAATATAGCCTCGAGCCTTCAGGCGCGTTTCGCGGGAAATCAAAAAACATTAAGAACTTTCAATTTAATAAGTTTCTTTCGCATCCGGAGTGAATTGGAAACCAATTAGCGCGGCGTTGATGTGCAAATGGTGTGCAGTCTCTTGGAGAATAAACATCTGAATGGAAATGAGGTTTATGAGAAACAGTTCTGCAATTGGGCACAGTTTTTTCTTTTATTTACCGATTATTAAAATCTTAAATTTTAGTTGTGCATCTTTCCACACCCATCTTTCATTGAGGGATTTTTTTAATTTAACCAGCTAGGCCGATTGACAACAAATTTATTTGGAACGGCGACCTGGGGAGAAGCTGGGGATTGAACCCAGGACATCATACACACTAAGCATGCACGTCACCACTGAGCTAACAACTTCGCATGTCGCCATGCTGACACAGATAAAGCAAAGTCACGTCTGATGTTATTCAGATGAAAAGTCCCAAACATTTCACCATTACACCTCTAGTGTACCCTCCTAATCCACCCCAGCCTGCCCTAGACATATTGCTAACGCACAGGCCTTAGTTCTGCAACAGCCCATTCTGTAAAAAAGGACACATTTCAGAGGCGGACAAAAGTTTAAGAGATGACATCACTTTCAGCCTGTGGGAGATTATTATAAATTCTTCACAAAAGTTCCTTCGACTGTGATTTGTCTAGGAGCTCTTGAACGCGCACACACACACTGTACTTTGCAGTGTAGGTTACATTTCAGCCCACTTTCAGGTATCTTTTTACACTTCCTTGTAAAAAAAAAGCAGGAAACCGAGCAATACATTTTCGAAAAAAAACTAAGCCTAGAGGAACTGAGAATCTTCAAGCGTTTTCTTTTACAACTATCGAGTGACTTGGTGGAGTGAAAGAAAAGCAATGGAAGGACAGGCCCACTTCCTTTTATATTTTATTACACTTGAATCCAATATTGACTAAAAGACTAAGAAAACCGAAAATGCTCGTCTGCGGTTTGGGTATGGAAATGATAGCAGTCTCCGGGAGTTTCCTTTCTTGCACCTCAACTCTGGGGGAAATTATAGCAGTGGTGAATTCCTTCTCTCGAACGCTTTGACGTCCCAACCTGGCGGATCCTCAAAGGCCAGGGCACCTTTGATCCTTCCCCAAGGGCAAAGGCAGACACATTCGCCCGCCTCAACGTACACACTCTCACAAACACACACACACCTCACCTCTCCGAGGAGATCAAGGACAGGGCTAATTCCACTGGGCTCTGCATCAGACACAGGGCACCTGGCTCTCCAGCTGGTTGGTGTGAGCTCGCTCGCCCGAGTCACTGCCCCCAAAGGCGCTGTATTCCCAAACGTAGTGTTCACTAGCGCTGACCAGCGCCCACAAATCTCAGAGCCCATTAGGGCAAACCCGGCGTGCACCCTATCCCATAGGGTTCAATTCAGGACACGCCCCTTAGGACTCATTATGCCCCATGTCCCAAACGGCACTTGTGACACGACCAAACACACACCCTGACACTCTTCACACAGAGCCAGACTACAGAAAAGCAGCGGAGCAGGAACTCCCCACGTGAAGCAACGCAGTTACAGTTTCTAACTTACGCGGCGCCGACACACAGGTCCAAAACAGTGACAGGAACTCCTGTGTCGCAACGCTGAGGTCACCCAGAGATCAAATGCACGAGAGCGTAACAGTGAGAAGTAAGAGTGCGTGGCCTCATTGATAGTCAGGTCCTCTGTGACTGTTAGACCAAGTGCCACTCGGAGAATCCGTAGAAGAAGGTGCTAATTAATCCAGTGAATCGAGAAAGGGATATCAAATCCAACTGCAACACTGTATTAGTGTGCGCTCTTTGGAGTTTTCCACACCGTGGTTTATAAACTGTATAATAAAAAAACAGAATTGGCCGGGCTTGAACGAGCTTGTCTGCCGCAATGTAACTAATGGAATATAGCCCTAAAGTACACATCGGGGCCATACTGCCCTTCAGGCGGGTTAAAGCAAAAGGCTTAACGATGATTGAAATTAGCATCTGAACATGTGTCTAAAATGTACCGTCTCATTAGAGGGCAGCAGCTGTTCTCTGTTTTACAGTGGAAACGTGGGGTTTTTTAAGAGAGGAATCCATTCCATTTCATCACTGCGTAAAGGCCTCTTTGATCGACTCTTCCCGCCCCGTCGGATTTCCCCGATAATTACTCGTCACCGTAATTCCGAAAGACGTTCTCGAAGTTCGCAACTCCACGGCGAATGCGCTTCAATCACATGCCAAGGCTCAGCCCCTCAGCTTTAAAAAAGTGCAAGGAAATAGTTTTATTACAAGTATCAATATATATTTTTTAAGATGAAGGGAATCCAAGCGCACAAAGTGAAACACGTTTATTTCGGGTACCGCCCGTAGCTGGCCACTGACCTGGTGTAGACCCCGTTCTTGCGGCAGAACGAGTTCTTGACGGACAGCCGCCGGTTGTTGAGCTCCAGGGCGGGAAAGCGTCCTTCGTCGAGGCTGATCATGTCGCCGTGGGTCAACGCGTTACAGTTGGAGTTGTTCCCTGATGAACACACATAGGGAGACACTGTGTGACCACAGGTCAAAGGGGTAGACGGGTTAGGGGGTTGGGGTTAATGTGTGTGAAACAAAATGGCCGCTCACAACTGGGTGGGATGTGCGTCACGTAGCCTTCACTAGGGCCCTTACTGGACTGTCCTAAATGTCGCCCTCTTCGTCGGGCAATACATAGGGATTAGGGTGTCACTTGTGACACGTGAGTGAAAATACCGGCGCTAGATTGTTCTAGAGTGTTCAACGGAAACTAGCGGAGAGATTCCCTAGAAACGGAAAAGTTTTTCCTACTATTGTTATGGCGAGTGTGGCACGTCTACTCATATTGTTGACGATAAAGAGATGATGAAACCAGCTTAGCCTGGTCTAGTATTCCATAAACGGGTGGCAGGGATCTGTGAGAGCATGTGTATCTGTGTGTGTGTGTGTGTGTGTGTATCTGTGTGTGTGTGTGTGTGTGTGTATCTGTGTGTGTGTGTGTGTATCTGTGTGTGTGTGTGTGTATGTGTGTGTGTGTGTGTGTGTGTGTGTGTGTGTGTGTGTGTGTGTGTGTGTGTGTGTGTGTGTGTGTGTGTGTGAGTATGTGTGTGTGTGTGTGTGAGTATCTGTGTGTGTGTGTGAGTATCTGTGTGTGTGTGTGAGTATCTGTGTGTGTGTGTGAGTATCTGTGTGTGTGTGTGAGTATCTGTGTGTGTGTGTGAGTATCTGTGTGTGTGTGTGTGTGTGTGTGTATCTGTGTGTGTCTATGTGTGAGTATCTGTGTGTGTGTGTGTATCTGTGTGTGTGTGTGAGTATCTGTGTGTGTGTGTGAGTATCTGTGTGTGTGTGTGTATCTGTGTGTGTCTATGTGTGTTTATCTGTGTGTGTGTGTGTGTCTGTGTGTGTGTGTGTGTGTGTTTATATCTGTGTGTATCTGTATGCGTGTGTTTATTTGTGTGTGTGTGTGTGTGTATCTGTGTGACAGAGCACAGAAGGGAGGGAGGCCACAGAATGGATGAAGAAAGGAGCCCTTGTGCTCCGTCTGTCAGTCAGAGAAATGCGTTGACCCACAAGATGCCCGGCCCTGCTAGGAGGGCCTCCGTAGCCCCGTCTGGAAGCCTGTATGCCTGAGAGGACCACAGCAGCAGAAGTGCTGAGCCAGAGGAAACTCCCGCTGATGTCAGAGACCACTGCATACTGAGAGAGGCCCACTATGCCCTGTTTACAGATCACCCTCTCACATTTACCCCACCACCATTTATCTCTCCATCATTTATCTCCCGAAAGCAGTCCGTCGTAACCGAGAAGTCCAGAGTCCTTGAGATGTGTGGGGCATCACAAAGAGCGTGTTATCTAGCAGTACCGGACTCTAACCTGAGTCCGACTTCTTGGCATACTTCTTGCTCTGGCCCCGGATGATGAGGATGAAGACCAGTAGGAGGATGAAGATCAGGCCAACGAGGGCCACCACCACCAGGAACCACCACTCCTCGTAAAACGGCGCCACTTTTTTGGCTGCCGGAGGAAGACACATTAAATATAGAACAACTAGACAAAACACGATACAAACCTGTGGCACTTTAAAACGTGGACAAGAAAACAATATCTCGGGCTATATATGTCCAATAACGATTAGTATTCTATACTATATTATCGACCTAAGAAAGTGTGATATCGTCATTGTTTAACGTGGAATTAAAAACGATTTGTATTCAACTTTATCGACAATTGAGTGGAGTTCAAGACCCAGACAGATATGCAAACCGACCTGATATAGAAGCTGAGGGTGAACTAGGAGAGCCGTAACCGTAGTCGTTCACCCCAATGACCCGGAAGTCATAACTGACACCTTGCTTCAGGAGGTCCATGTTGAACGTGTACGACGTCACTTCCTTTGGGATGTCCTTGATCAATATATCCCACAGGCCCTCGTCTGTTTCCGGAGCGGAAGCGGAAGAAGAAAGGTTTGGAGTGAGCAGAAACCGGACGTGACGCGACAAGATGCTTTAAACCAGACGCGTCCTAGCCGGTACGGCGTTTACCCAAAGCCTTTTTAAAAGCCTACGCTATGATAACGCTCTCTGGCATTGTCCGAAGTCATCCACGGCGCATAAAAACGTTATTCTGATATTTACAACTCTCATAAACATTACGTTCCTAAGCGGTTAAAAGCCCCTCGGTATATCTAAATCTGGGTTTGAATAACAAGACCGTTGTAATATTTGTCGTGCGGAACCCATAAGCGCTAAGTGCTAGGAACTGTAAATATTACCCCCGGAGCAAACGTTAATGGAGCGCCCAGAAACATCAGTAAAGACTAGAGTGCGTTACAAGTTCATCTCAGCGGGACGTAGTGAAGATATAAACGCGACTGTAATCCGCAGCAGCCTGCTGTTCCCTTATAACTAGCAATAACGCTAGTAACAAGTCCCACCGACGCTGTTGGAGATAACGAAACTGTATTTATTTAGGGCTGCCCGGGGCCACAATCTGAGGAAGTGGAGGGACAGGCGGGCTGGGGGTGTTCGAGGTACCCTGAACGTCCCAGAGGGATCAGTAAGCCGTACGTGAGGGAGCCTCTGTGATACTCTAATGACGTCTGGGGCTCGGCCCCGCCCACCCACAGATCTGCCCGGTCCTCATGTAGCTGTGTGATCCACACCCCCACCTCCGCGTGTCTGTCACCCTCCGGTTCCTCGATGCGTCTGTCGATTACGGACGCTGCTCGTGTCAGGCTCCCCCGCAAGTCAATCAATGCTTCATTAAAGGAACGTGAGCCCGCCCGTCACTCGGCGCCCCCTAACCCTGTGCTCCTAACCATTGGGAAGGCTGTGGACTAAATCGGACGTTTACAGGACGTCCCACAGCACCTGAAAACACGTCTGCAGGGAACATAATGTATTGTAGCACTTTTCAGTCCACTGGAAGATTAATGAGCTCTGTCACGCAGGACCAAGTCCAGGATGTCATTTGTAGGTCAGGTTACCTGAGGGTCTGGCTTCGATGACATAACGCGTGATCGGAGATCTTCCAGGGTCACCGTTGGTCCAGTGGATGGTCAAGGCCGAGCCGTAGCGGGAAATGAACGGCTCTCCGGGCGGGCCTGGGGCACCTACATGGGGTCAACGGTCGGGTCAAAGGTTAATGGAGAGTCGGTGGGTCGGACAACCTGGACCAATACACTTGAAATGTTTCCGAACATGTTAAAGGCCGCGTTGGACCCGAAAACTCAGACATCTGTCGATGTGAACTCAGGATCGTGACTGGATGTTTAATCGTCCGCGTATCGCAAAAAGGCGGAGCATATACGGGTCTCAGTGAGCAACGGCGATCGGGAGACTGACCTTCCCCGGGCCCCACGGTGATGTTTGCCTCCACCTTCGGCCCGTACGTGAACGTCTTGGCCCGTATGCGGAAGTTGTACGTGACCCCGTCGGCCAGGTCCTTGATCTTCATCCAGAACTGCGCCCCTTTGACGTCCATCGCCACTGACTTGCTGACTCCTGGGGGGGAGGGGGAGTGGAGACAGTCGGCACAGGCCACGGAAGACTCTAGACGAACACAGCACATTTAGAGTGGGTCTTTCACCCCCGGGGGGGTGGGTGGGGGGATGAGAGCACCACACACACACACACACACAGACACAGTTTTTGGGACGTGAGAGATCGAGGGATTAGAAGGGTTAACACGGCAGCATTATCGACAGAATCAACAAGTTTTTTGTCGTGGCAACGACGGCCGAAAGTCACTCAGTAATGATGCGTAGTGCGCGTGTGTTTGACGGGGAGGCAGATGATGGTTCTGGGCGTGTCTTACCGCCGACCGGGACGCAGGGCTCATACACCAGCCGGTATCCCTCCAGGATGCCGTTGGGGTAGACGGGCTCCCCCCAGGACACGTTGACCGACGTGGTGGTCAGCTCGCTGAAGTGGATGAAACTGGGTGCACTTGGGGCTATGGGGTCATATGAGGCACAGGTTAGAGGTTATAGGTCAGGATTGACATGCACTGTTACACCATTTATAGGTTGTGCATTTATAGGTTGTGCATTTATAGAAACTGCATTTATAGAACCTGCATTTATAGAACCTGCATCTACAGAACCTGCATTTATAGAACCTGCATTTATAGTACCTGCATTTATAGAACCTGCATCTACAGAACCTGCATTTATAGAACCTGCATTTATAGAACCTGCATTTATAGGTTGTGCATTCAGAGGCCGTGAATTAAAAACAGGGCTTGTGTGGAACTTGTGGATCTTGAATTGTGCCTAACTCATTCCAGCCTTTCCGTCATTCTACCAACCCCCGTTTATTCTCCCTCATGAGATATGAAACAGGGCAAATTTCCACAAACATCCCTTTGAGGTTTGCA
>CM055764.1:6085190-6125190 GCA_029465975.1 Dallia pectoralis | reverse complement strand
CCTTTTATTAACGCTGACAGATGACTGAGTGTTTACTGTGTACGGGAAGACAGACATCAAGAACAATCACCAGGCAGCTTCTTACCTGCCAGCGAATGAGCACCGACGTCGTTGTGTGTGGCGTGAGAGAGAGGACTGTGGGGGCCCTGTCAGGGGCTGGACAGGAAGAGAGTAAAATGTGAGTCATTAGGTTAACGGAGCCAAAGCACATAGCAGAAATGAGCGAATAAGTAACTATGTGATATTCACTGTACAGCTACGGAGACAAGAGTATAAAGAATCACTTAAGAGAGAACTGTTTATTGACTTCAGGTTTGTTCACACACACACACACACACACACACACAGACACAGACACAGACACAGACACACACAGACACACACACACACACACACACACACACAGAGAGACACACACAGAGACACACACACACACACACACACACACAGAGACACAGAGACAGAGAAGATGACATCACCTATTGTAGTGCTGCCAACAGTGACTTCAAAACAGCATTAGGTGAACTCATCCTGACATGCTACTCAGAATGGGAGTGACCCAGCACTTAGACCCGGCACTTAGACCCGGCACTTAGACCCGGCACTTAGACCCGGCACTTAGACCCGGCACTATCAATGTGTAAAATAGCAGCCGGCGTAAACAGGCAGTCTGTCCTACCGTCCTGCAGTGTGGTGATGGCTTGGCTTTCCTCGCTGTATTCGCTGTCCCCGATGTCGTTGGTGGCTTTCACTCTGAACTGGTAGGAGGTGAAGGGTTTCAGCCTAACATGGAGAGTCATCAGAACGGGTACATTACTTATGTATGTTCTGCTTTCACTCAAATCAAGCACGAACATATCTGCTCACGAGCCTCTGGCACCATGGGAAATGTGCTACTTTGGCTACTAGCTAACGTGCTAGCGGGTTTGCTGGTTGGAAGCTTTTCAGGTTGCTAGTCAAGATGTTAGCTAGGGTGACAGGTAGTGTGCTAGATAGCATGCTAGGTAGTATGCTTGGTACGGTGCAGGTTAGGGTGCAGGGTAGGTTGTTTGGGAGGGTGCAGGGTAGGTTGTTTGGGAGGGTGCAGGGTAGGTTGTTTGGGAGGGTGCAGGGTAGGTTGTTTGGGAGGGTGCAGGGTAGGGTACTAGGTAGGCTGCAGGGTAGGCTGCATGGTAAGGTGCAGGGTAGGGTACTAGGTAGGGTGCAGGGTAGGGTGCTAGGTAGGGTGCCAGGTAGGGTACAGGGTAGGGTGCCAGGTAGGGTACAGGGTAGGCTGCATGGTAAGGTGCAGGGTAGGCTACTAGGTAGGGTGCATGGTAGGGTGCGAGGTAGGGTACAGGTTAGGGTACAGGGTAGGTTGCAGGGTAGGGTGCCAGGTAGAGTACAGGGTAGGGTACAGGGTAGTGTGCCAGGTAGGGCACAGGGCACTACCTAGAGTACATCCTGTACCTTTGGACTATATAGGAGGTGGCCTCGTGGTTCACTGATGAAGAGTGGACGGTCCAGTTGCTGTCAGGCAACTCCCTCAGCTGGACGGTGAAGTATCGGACTGGAGAGAGGCCGTCGCTCCCTGGTTCCCATGACAGCAACACACTGCGGGCCTGGACGTCTCCCAGGGGTACAATGGGACGACTGGTGGGCTGCGGGCGAGCTGAGGGAACGAACGGAAGATGGAACGAGGGGCAGGGTTGAACAGAGCCACGCTTTACAGTGACAGCATTCAGCCGACATTCTACCTGTTAGCATGTGATGCTAGCCCGCAGATGTCACCGGGAGGTTGGCAACTCATCAGAAAGCAATGCGCTGAATCTGTGAAGCCGTGTCAGATAAGGTGCAGGTGTCGCCTGAGGTCGTTGGACTGCTGTTCCGTTTACTATGATGCATGTAAGTGAATTGACTATGTCAACAGTGTTGGATTGAAGGGAATTGAAGGGAATATGAACCTTTAATCCTTGTAGATTAATTTGCATGCAATCTCATTCCCCTTAACGTGACATATATTTTAGACCAGCAGATGGCGCTACTGTACGCTGTGTTTAAAAGGCTTTGACTAATTCACCGTTTTTTTTTTACGTAAACCTCAGATCGTCTGAATGCTTTTGATGTCCCTTTCTATTTTAGGAACAATAACTAGGTTTTGTTATAGCTTATAGCTTCTACTGGAAGAAACTAAATCAGTCCAGATAGAGACAACCTTCAGTAAACCATCTAATCTCAGGGACAATAGGCCATAGCAATATGATACAGCCCTAACGCTAACGCTAATCTCAATGAACATGCAGATGTGTGTGTGTGTTCGACACGCCCCCTAATCAATCCTCCACCAATCAGTCTCCGCATGTTTACCCCTCTTCTCCGTGGTAACGACCACGGCCTCCGCTGCCTCGCCCCAGCCCTTGCGCGTTTGGGCTGTGATCCGGAACACGTACACCAGCTCGGGTTTCAGGCCCGTCACCGTGTACTGACGGGCACTCGGGTTCAGCACGTCCACCGTGGCCGTGTTGCCGTTGGTCGAGTTCAGCCGGTACGTGATCTGGTAGGCTGAGGGTGGACATGCACGGACACACACACACACACACGCGCACACACACACACACAGGCATAAGCAATTACTATGATGCATCGAAGGGAACCCAGCGCTAGGTGGAAAGTTCCGGTCAGGGTCGTGTGTGAGCCACCTACCCAGGATGATACCATTGGGCTGGGATGGCGACTGCCAGATGAGACGCACGGAGGTGGTTCGGACTTCAGGGAACAAGATCCCCACAGGGGGGCCGGGCACTAGGGAGGAGGCAGATTTGAGCACTTTTAGCACCTCTGTCCTCAACATCGTTTGTTTGGTTACGGAACAAAATCGGGGTTGGATCACATCGAAGTTAACGTCATATGAACGTAACCGACGCTCTTTCTCATTTCAAAGTCCTTGTACTTTTACACAGGCAAATGGTAGGGCAGCCCAGTTCATACCGTCATCCAGGGTCCTCTCCAGTATCAGCGGGGAGCTGGGTGTGCCATCTCCAATGCGGGTGAAGGCCAGGACACGAATCTCATACAGGACATATTTACCCAGACCCGTCAGCTGGACACTGTGGCTGGCGTTACCCTCCACAGTCCAGAACAGGAGGGAGGACTCCGAGTCTTTTTCTTTATACACCACCTGGTTGGAGGAACAGGGGGAAGAGGAGGACGGAGGCGGTAGAGAGCGAGGGCGGAGTTGAGAGGGTTAATAAAGGCCTCACGTTTGGAATGTTCGGTTGGTCTGTAAAGTCGCCGTGGAAGGGACACCGGGCTAACGAACCACCTCACACACCTTGTAGCCCAGAATGAGGCCGTTTCGGTCCGGTTGTGGTACCTCGAACCAACGCACCAGGATACTGCTGGAGGTGGTGGCGAAGGCGGACACATTACTGGGGCCACATGAAGGGACTGGAGGGAGAGGAGAGGAGAGAAAAGAAAAATAATGTAACTCCCATGACCAAGTTTGGAAATATCGCTCTCCCGTGCATTCCTCTCTGTTCGTGAGAATTTGAATGTGTGTTGGTGTGTGTGTGTGTGTGTGGGGGGTCTGTGGGGGGGGTTCATTTCTGTATGGGTCGGTGCTAAAGATACATACTGCTGAAGCATTGTGGCTCATTGTGTACTGTCTAACCCAGGTGTGACTCAGGCCCGGTTCTGATTGGTCAGATGAGCTTGGGCTATTTCCTGAACTCGTGGCTGAACAGAACAGGACAGAAATAGCCAGAGTGGAGAAGAGGAAAAACATGCGGAGGAATTCCAAATCCATGTGTTCCCAATTTCCCTCACTCCCCTCCGCTTTCTAAAGCCTGACAACCGCAGTGACTCAGTGACTACACCGGGGAAGAGAGACCCGAACGAGAGAATTATGTTTAATCTCCCCCCCCTGCTTAACTAGCAATTACGTCAATAGTTTGTCTTTATTACATGAATATTAAGGAAAATAATATTAAGTATGAGAATGTGTGTGTGTGTGTGAGAGAGAGAGAGGGTAGAGTGAGAGAGAGTGAGAGAGTGAGAGATTGGGAGAGAGAAGAGGTAGTGAAAGAGAGTGAGGGAGAGAGAGAGGGAGAGAGTGTGAGAGAGAGGGAGAGAGAGAGCAGAGAGAGAGAGAGAGAGAGAGAGCAGAGAGGGAGAGAGGGGAGAGAGAGGGGAGAGAGAAGGGATAATGAAAAAGAAAGATGCAGCAAAGAAAAAACTCTGGAGGAGCTGCAGGAAGGTTGAACTCCAGTTGATAAAACTAAAACCCCCCCTGGCCTCTATACCAAAAGCGTGGGCAGGAAGTCACGCCCACACTGGGTGTGTGTGTCTGAGAGTCTCCCAACCTATAGAATGCCTTAATCAAAAGCCTGAGCAGAGCACCATCATCCTTGAATTCTGAGTGACAGAAGCTCGTTTTGAAGACCGTGTACCCCCTCGAAAGTCTCTAACATCTCGCTGTGCAGGTACACGGTGTCCTTCAAACGGCATCCCAAATGCGACCCCATTGCGTAGGGGAGAGGAGGTAGTTCTGGATGCCGATGGGAGTGTGAAGCGGGAGCTCACCAGACTCCCTGGTTCTCCCTCTGACTGGTTGACTCCAGGGCCCGGCTCCGATGCCGTTTAGAGCCTGAACTCTGACCTCGTACTCGGTCCACTCCTCCAGGTCCTCGACGGTGAAGCCCCTCTCCAGCCGGTCGGCGATCACATGCGTCAGCCCTCGGCCCAGTGAGCCGGTACGGGAGTACTGGACCCGGTATCCCACCAGCTCCGGGTTGCCGTTGTACTCCCACTCCGGAAGAGGCTGGGATGGGAGTGGGGGAAGGGGGGGTCGGGGGAGAGAAAAGGGAGAGACGAAGATCAAAAGCGTCCCGTGGCAGTTGTGAGTTCGGAAGAGACAAGCCAGATACCCATCCTGAACAAAGTTGGAGCGTCACACCGTTATGACGAGACGTACCACCCAACGGAGCCACAGGCTGGTCTCGCTGGCCGTGCGTAGGGTGACGTTGGCAGGGGACATGTCTGGAGGGGCCTGCATGGTCTGGATCTTCCTGGACGGCTGACTTGGAGGACTGGTGCCTACAATGTTGACCTGGCGCATCCTGAACCTACGGGGAGAGAAGGACAAGAGGCAAGAAGTGAGCGGAGATGTTCACAGAGACCTGCAGAGACCCGGTGTGCATCCAGCCCAGGTCAACAGGAAACGTAAAAACCTGGACCTAACCAGGAGACGGTGTCAGGTTAAAGGTGAACGGGACATTACCTGTAGAAGGTGTACGGGTTGAGGCCTGGCACTTCCAGGGAGCGGGCTTCAGGCTCGTTTGGCAGCTGGTGTACCGTCAACCAGTCTTCACTGTCTCCTATGACACTGACCTTCACACAACAACAACACATAACAGACACACGGGCTGTTAGAGGGTCAAGGCAGTAAATTAGCAGCTGTGGGTTCAAACTCCTGGTCAGACAAAAACAATCTGACACTTTGAGCATTTGCCCTGATCCAAGCTCTTCTCTCCGGGTAAAAGCGTCTTCTTACCTGGGCCTCAACCTGCCAGCGAGATATGGAGGTCTTTCCGTCGTAGCCGGGTTTGAACTGGAGAGTGACAGATCGAGGGCCGATGTTGGAGATGGCCAGGTTGGTTGGAGGTCCAGGCAGCTCTTCGGAGAAAGGGAGGAGAATAGATATGTTAGGAACACTTTGGGAACCAACACCTGAGCACTGTTTTGTCCTTCACGCGCAGTGTTCATCATCGTATCAGTGGCACTATTCACTGTTGCCAGTCAAACAAACAAACAAACAGTGTAATGCCTGATTTGCATTTTTCCCAGAGTGCCCTTTACATCTGAATAGTACAGTTACCACCGTCAGAGTGACATGGTTGTAAAATATATATCGCCTTGCCTTTCAGCAAGCAGCTACGTAAATAACTACTCTAATACAGCTAGAGAAAATGTTAGGAATTAGATGTAATAAAATCCCTGCAAATCACATTCCCCTGGCTTGCAAAGTGATGAATAATTGCACTCAGCGCTACGCTACCTAGCAACCGCAGTCTTTATTCACCCACAACCTGCATTCATGTCAGTCAGAAAGGCCACGCACAGGCTACCTGCACCTTAAAACGCGGAGCTATTTCAGTAACAGGCGCTACACTTTAAAATAATGGATTTGATTGCTTTTGAAAACCTATTTCATGTAGCGGTCGCCAAATCAGTCCGTGTATCAATGTGTATATGCAAAACCCGATGTGTTACGTCTTTAATTGTGCGGACGAGGACTAAATTATTTCAGGAAATCTTCATGATGGATGTGTTTATAAGGATGATATTTAAACATAAAAAAGTTACCCTCAACAATTAATGTTGATCAAATTTACTGCGCTGAACGACATATAGTCTCTCTGCCGTATTGGAGATCTCATTTTCTGAGCTGCGTTTGTGTTAAAGTTAAATACATAATATGAAGGTGGTTCTTAAATTCTCTATTAAAATAATTATTTTCTTATAATGTCCGTTTCTAAGTGTGGTTGAACTTCTTCTAAAAGATGCCCACAGGGAAATAGAACTGTGAGACAGTGGCCCCTTGTGGTCAGATATTGAAGTTACGCTGGAGAAGAGCCGATGCTTCCGAGTTATCAGCTCACATGAAAGTCCCACTTCAACTAATAAGGGATTAAAATGAAAACCATCCAGATCAGGAAGCAATGATGGGAATCTTCTCAAAAGGTCTCACGTAAAGACAGCCACATAAGTAGTAATTTCCTTTAATCTGACTCTTAAGACATTCATTAATGGGTGGTTGTTCAGATATGAGTAGGGAAAAAAGATTACTATGGCAAATATACAGGCACATGAACCAGAGGCATTGTCATCGTCGTTGTGACTGACTATATTGAACAGAGAAAACCGTGTGCTAAAGGGTTTTGCGCCTCACGGCCCAGAACGATGATGCCTGAAAAGCAGACCGCATTAATAACAGCCCATGTCTGGTGGTTCCCTTACTCGTCTGAAAAGCCGAAACCGACTGAATTCAAATAATGCCCTCCGCGTCGCGTAAACTGACGCGTGAAAACCGGTTATGTAAATTATAGCGTTTTCGGAACTGAAAAAACTGTAACCAGGCAAATGTGTTAAATACATGCACCAAAATTCCATAGCAACGCATCACTCATATGGTTAGAAACACCAGGCCAACTCACTATGGTGGAACTAGTTTTACATGGCTGAATCCCAAATGGCAACATACTGGCTATAATATACACTTCATTTAACCAGAGCTCTATAGACCCAAGGCAACGCTTTAAATACTTCACTGGGACACACTATTATAGTGTCTCACTATTACAGTAACACTGGATACAACTGTTTGATTGTTGCGGTCATATTATGGTGACCTTCCACTTGGACAAACATTGGACCCGCGACTAAATCACGATGCCCACCCAGCGTTATAATATATAGAGAATATCTACCTTGGTGAGATGTGCACCTTTCATTCATTTGCTGGGTTGGTTTATTTTGACAGGAATGGAGAGAAAGATGGAGAGACTGAGAGGGAGAGAGTGAGAGAGAGCGTGAAAGAGGGAGAGGGTGAGTGAGAGAGTGAGTGAGAGAGAAAGGGAGGGAGTGAGAGAGTGAGTGAGAGAGAGGGAGCTCTATAGCCTAATCCAGTAAACACTTAAAGTAATCAGCATTCTGAGAATCCCAATCACATCTCTGCACTGTATTCACTGCATGCCATTACAGAATGGGTCTTTTCATTCGTCAGCTCTGAAAAACACACTGTTGGTATTGTGAACAGAGCGTAGGTTTTTTTGTGTTTCTCTAAAACACTGTAGCGTGTAATTATGTTCCACCCCCTGACAAAAATCTCCCCGCGACTCTGGACTACAGGCTGGGGGTCTGGAACGGCAACGTTGGCACCTCGAAATCATTAGCATGACTGGTTATGCAGACGAATGCGCGCACACACACACAGCAGGAGAGAGCGCGGGAGATGGAAGCTGGAGGCGTAGCGCTAAAGACTAATCCGGTAAGAGAGTTGAAGTAATCACCATTCTGGGAACCATTACCATAGATCTGCACCGTATTCACAGCAGCCCGTGATAAAATGGCTCTGATAAAACATACTGTATGATGACTGGGGGAGAGACAGGGGCTAGAATGACTGAACAGAGGTATTGTACTGTAACATGCTTTAATAGGAAATCGTAATATAGAATTAGCCTAAACAGTGGTGAGGTGGTTGTAACTCTGGTGTGCTTTCTGGTTGAATTGAATTCTAATTGCTTTGCCCCTAATGGGGAGATGCAAGCCCTCTGGTTCTGCCTGGTGTTACAGTCTGGACTCCAGAAGACCCTAGGTCCTGTCTGGTGTAATTCAGTTTGGAATCCAGAAGCCGTCAGGTCCGGTCTGGTCTTATACAGTCTGGACTCCAGAAGACCCTGGGCTAGGCTCAATAATATAAGGGAGGTTGTAGTGTTATTGATACTGATGGGTTTTGACTGGAGGTGGTACTGACCTGGAGGTACTCTGGTATTGATACTGATGGGTTGTGACTGGAGGTGGTACTGACCTGGAGGTACTCCGGTATTGATACTGATGGGTTGTGACTGGAGGTGGTACTGACCTGGAGGTACTCCGGTATTGATACTGATGGGTTGTGACTGGAGGTGGTACTGACCTGGAGGTACTCCGGTATTGATACTGATGGGTTGTGACTGGAGGTGGTACTGACCTGGAGGTACTCCGGTATTGATACTGATGGGTTGTGACTGGAGGTGGTACTGACCTGGAGGTACTCCGGTATTGATACTGATGGGTACTGGAGGTGGTACTGATATTGATACTGACGGGTTGTGACTGGAGGTGGTACTGATCTGGAGGTACTCCGGTATTGATACTGATGGGTTGTGACTGGAGGTGGTACTGACCTGGAGGTACTCCGGTATTGATACTGATGGGTTGTGACTGGAGGTGGTACTGACCTGGAGGTACTCCGGTATTGATACTGATGGGTTGTGACTGGAGGTGGTACTGACCTGGAGGTACTCCGGTATTGATACTGAGGGGTTGTGACTGGAGGTGGTACTGACCTGGAGGTACTCTGGTATTGATACTGATGGGTTGTGACTGGAGGTGGTACTGACCTGGAGGTACTCCGGTATTGATACTGACGGGTTGTGACTGGAGGTGGTACTGACCTGGAGGTACTCTGGTATTGATACTGATGGGTTGTGACTGGAGGTGGTACTGACCTGGAGGTACTCCGGTATTGATACTGATGGGTTGTGACTGGAGGTGGTACTGACCTGGAGGTACTCCGGTATTGATACTGACGGGTTGTGACTGGAGGTGGTACTGACCTGGAGGTACTCCGGTATTGATACTGATGGGTTGTGACTGGAGGTGGTACTGACCTGGAGGTACTCCGGTATTGATACTGATGGGTTGTGACTGGAGGTGGTACTGACCTGGAGGTACTCCGGTATTGATACTGATGGGTTGTGACTGGAGGTGGTACTGACCTGGAGGTACTCCGGTATTGATACTGACGGGTTGTGACTGGAGGTGGTACTGACCTGGAGGTACTCCGGACGAGATGGTGGACGAGGAAAGTTGTCCCTGTCCTTTGGAGGTCATCCCAGCCACTTCTATTGTATAGGTGGTGAGTGCAGTCAGTCCCGTGACCCGGTACTCCAACGTTACGTTGGGGAGGTAGTGGGTGACCCGCGTGTTAGTCCGGTTAAACTCCTCCCACGAGATACGATAGCCTGGAACCAAGATGGAGGAAGGAAGTCAGCCACAAATAAATAAAGACCTGGTGGAACCAGAAGTCAACCACATACAGATAAAAACCCGATGGAACCAGAAGTCAACCACAAATAAATAAAGAGCTGGTGGAACCAGAAGTCAACCACAAATAAATAAAGACCTGGTGGAACCAGAAGTCAACCACAAATAAATAAAGAGCTGGTGGAACCAGAAGTCAACCACAAATAAATAAAGACCTGGTGGAACCAGAAGTCAACCACATACAGATAAAAACCAGATTTGATTTAATTACAGTGCCGTCGTTTTATTTCCGTTCGTTGTTACGTGTTGGGTTTAAATGATATTTAAAATAAACACCATAAACGTATAGACTGGCTCTACAAATGGCTTTTGACTGCACTACACCCCTAGTTTGTGACACATGCGTGTTAGATGAAAATTCCTTTATTGAATTCACGCGAAGCGAACACGGACATTAAAAAAACATAAACTTCGATATGAACATAAGAGCCGCATGAAACCTGACAAAGAGCCACATGCGGCTCGGGAGCCTCGGGTTGGCCAGGCCTGCTCTAGTATGTTTTGGTGTGATCTCTAGTATGTTTTGGTGTGATCTCTAGTATGTTTTGGTGTGATCTCTAGTATGTATTGGTGTGATCTCTAGTATGTATTGGTGTGATCTCTAGTATGTATTGGTGTGATCTCTAGTATGTATTGGTGTGATCTCTAGTATGTATTGGTGTGATCTCTAGTATGTATTGGTGTGACCTCTAGTATGTTTTGGTGTGATCTCTAGTATGTTTTGGTGTACCTGTGAGGACTCCATTCTTTTCACCAGGTTCTCTCCAGCTCACTTTAAGAGATGTGTCCAAAATCTCTGTGAAGCTCAGGTGACCCACTGCCCCAGGAGCTAGAAAGGAAGACCACAGTTGAGCAGAATTATCACACAATAGTTTCCATGGACGTCAATGGCATTGCTAACTAAATTATGTGTAATTTAATTCATCAAATTGAATGTATGATATAACTGTGTTTATTAGACATAATCATCATAATTTTTAAATGTATGTTTAAGGGGAGAGATATCGGGAAAATTATGCTTTTACATGGACATTTCTGAAGTAATTATAGCGTGATAGTTATAACAAATTATCAAAATGAACCTTTTACATTTGAAATGACTTAATTACAGTTCAAAGCCAAATATGGTATGGCCAACCAATTCTAGATTTGATAATGTGTCCAATTATGTGGGAATCGGCGCTGAAACCCAATTGTGGCGTTCGTAGTGATGAGGACAAAATGCCGAACAAGGCTGTTAGCCTGTGTATGAATAATATATTTGACCTAGAGGGCTTGTTTCCCTGTGATTGGTCGTGTCCATTTAACGGTGGTGTGTGTGTGTGTGTGTGTGTGTGTGTGTAAGTAAAGACTCACTGTCCTCGTGTGTCCTCAGGCCTTTCGGCGGGCTTCGAGGTCCGTCCCCGGGCGTAGTGAAACACAACGCCGAGGTGTAGTACTCTGTGAACTTCTTCAGGCCCGTCACGTAGCCCAGGTGAACGCTATCCTGGAAATTGGGTCTCACCGTAACCACGGTGACCTCTTCTTCCTGACCCGGCTCCCATGCCAACAGCTGGTGTAATAATTAGGAGGCGGGCGAAGCGGAAAGAAGAAAGTGAAATCGACGTGGAACTAGTATAAGTGTAAAAGCAGGTCAGACATTTACGCTCGTAGTTTTGAACATACGGGAACCCGACAGCAAAGGTCACCACGTCAGACTCAAAGGTCACCACGTCAGACTTCCATCAACCCCGATTTCCCCCACAATCCGTATTTAAGTAGAATGGTAACTCTCCATGTCTAATCATTATCACGTTTCGTTTATGCCGTCTCTCCTGCCCGTCCTGAGCCATTGAACTACTCTGGTGTGCTAGTTGGAATCATGCCGGTCATATGAACGGCTAGCGACACCCTCATCGATCGTCACTTTAGATGAGGTGTAAAAGTGTTAGGGGTTTCACACACACACACGGACACACGGGGACACGGACACACACACACACACACACACACACGCACACACACACACACACACACACACACGGACACACGGACACACGGACACACGGGGACACACACACGCACACACACACACACACACACACAGAGAGTTAATGTGCTGCTAGGCAAATTCACAGTTTCCATAATAAATACCCTCAGGAAATATTATGGTTCTGTATTCAGCTTGGTTGCCGAGATGTAAGGTTTGGCTCAGGGAGTGTGGAGCAAGCAAGTGGCTGTGTGTGTGTGAGCTGAATGTGGAATCAATAGATGTCCCCTATGACCTCTGTCCTCCCCCCCTCTCTCTCTCCCTCCGCCCCTCCTCTTCCTCCCCTATACTCTCTGGAGAGACGTCCGCGCAGTCAGAGACGGAGTTTAATTGTGATCCCTGAGGTGTCCTGCTCAGTCTGGCCAGAGTCATTCTTATTAATTAACCTGGAAGAAATGCAGTGTCATCGCATCACACCGCCTCACTACCGACTGGATTTCCTACCCGGGTCAAACCCGGCAGTGATTTTCCCTACATCTCATTTCATGGACCGCATCTTTAATGAGAGATTACGTCCAAAAGAAAACCCGCCGCCCCGGCCGGTCGCAGTTGATGGGACACACGGACAATAGACTCCCAGATCCGGTCAATCACAACGTATCGATGGTATACGAACGGTTAAAGAAAGCAATGGCTAATCGCTAATAGCCATCTTTCACAACAGTTATCAGTAGCCTCAACAGTATGTCCAACCGCAGTTCGTTTTATTCACTACGACCCATATGTACTAATGGATATGTTCCGGTCTCCATGCTCGTCCAAGGACCCGTCACAGACCAGCACTGCTACCAGGGAATGAGCCACCTCAATAACCCGCTCTAGAAACCCAAGCCAGCCCAATGGTGCCCAATGACTCCCCTAGCAGCTCGATCACCATCGATCCGTCGGCCACCCTTAGCGACAGGGAGCGGCGCCGGCAACCTATCAACCGCAGCTTGTCACGGGGGTAGAGGGCGCGCCGCTGCTCACCTTGTAACCCTGGTTGATCCCGTTGATGAACTGAGGATTCGGAGCGGTCCAGGTGATTCGAATGGCGGTGGAGTTCACAGGCTCCGCCTGCACGTTACCGGGGGCGATAGTAGGCACTGATGGAGAGTGGGAGACATTCAAGTGGAATAGTGCGACAGGAGTTTAGAGGACCAAAGGAAACGGCAGAACACCTTAAAATCAGACAACCTTTATTGAGAGAATGTCTGCCGTCCTGTGCTTTATCCCAGTCTCCGTTTAGTACGGGTGAGTTACTAATTTCTTCACTTTTCCCAAGGCTCAGGACTGATTAGAACAGCTGGTTGTGTAATATGAGGTTGTGTAAGGTCACGTATAGTATTTTATAGATGTAATCCCAAAGTATTCAATGTTTTCGGTAAGACGTCGGTATCCGTTAGCATGGGTGCTAACTGCTAACTGCTAGGGTTGTTGTGTCTGACTAGTAGGGGAAAGTGGGGTGAGTTGTGCCAGTTTTTACTCAAAGTGACTTTAAAGTGAGGCCATGACAGTAATGCCTTCAACTTAATGGTGTACATGTATTTCAGGATGTGGTGCATCCCTGAGAACAGTAACTTTGGATCTGAAATGAATTGTTTCAGAAATATAGCTTTTGGGAAAAAAGTGGTCTCGTGGCACAACTTGCCCCTGGTGCGGGGTAAGTTGTGCCTTTGGGGGAATACGTCGGGGTAAATTGTGCCAGTGATTTCTGAAGTAAAAAAGAACATTTGAACGTTATGAACTGTAATGCTATATGAAAGGAAGACAAATTCAATACAAAATTACTAATTTAAGGTTTATTTAGATATTGTCACCCAATTAAACTGCTGGAAAAAAATCTATTTTGTATTTTTTTGGAAAACTCAAAAAAATTTATTACACAATATATGATAATTGTGAATCATTTCAGGCCAAAAGGCTTTGGCGATAGATGCCTGTTGACATACATAGAACACTGTCTGTCAATTATGTAACATGAATAAAGTGACTAGGCTAGTTTTTGGGGTGTGGGCACTGGCACAACTTAACCCAGGCCCTTTGGCACAAATCACTCCAGACCCACAAGTTTGGAAAAACCAGCATGATCCATCAGTTAAGAGCTAACATCAAGGTAACTCTATAGACTCATTGTGTAGCCTGCTAATGCACTAAAACATGTTTGAAATGTTTTCAAACCTCTCTAGAATTGTTCAAAAACTACAATGAAAAAACCTTAACCATAGAAAATTTACTTTTGAGCTAAAATGTGCTCACCTCTTATGCCATGTGTCTCTCTTCTTTGGAGGATGAGTAAAATGGATGGCTTTTCAAAATTATGTGGTCACATGACCAATTTCTTCTATGGTTTTCCAGAAACAAGGGGTGGAACTACTTACCCCCTGGCACAAATCACCCCACTCTCCCCTACTGGCCGCCCTGGCACTTACATCATTAATCCAGTTATAAATATTCCTGTTAAACATCACATTTTATCTTAAATATTCACGGACAAGATGGCCGACTTGACAGGTTCATTCATGTGAATCCCCTCTCTACACCAGCTGATCGTAATGTGCATCTGACTCACCGACCTCCAAAGTGACATGGTAGACAACCAAATGGGCCAATGTCTCACCTCCCTGCAGTGTCCACTCGGTGACCTTGTGACTGAAGGTTCCTAGCCCCGCCCCGTTGTACGCGGCCACCTCGATCTCATAGTTGGTCCAGATGATGAGGTCCTCCAGGAGGAGATTGGTCACGTCAGGTTTCGAGATGTTCTTGCTCTGGTAGTCCACAGGTAAACCTGTTAGCCGGTATCTAAGAGGAAACAGCACAGTCCATTGTAGCTGTCTGGTCAAACATGGCACAGAACGTATAGTACTAACTGATTCTTAGGGAAAATTACACTAATATATGTTATTTAGTAATCGTAGCAGCTAAGACACGTAATAGCCTAGCGTTGATAGCCTAGCGTTGATAGCCTGGCATTGATAGCCTAGCGTTGAGAGCCTAGCGTTGATAGCCTAGCGTTGAGAGCCTAGCGTTGAGAGCCTAGCGTTGAGAGCCTGGCATTGATAGCCTAGCGTTGAGAGCCTAGCGTTGATAGCCTAGCGTTGATAGCCTGGCATTGATAGCCTAGCGTTGAGAGCCTAGCGTTGAGAGCCTAGCGTTGATAGCCTAGCGTTGATAGCCTAGCGTTGAGAGCCTAGCGTTGAGAGCCTAGCGTTGATAGCCTAGCGTTGAGAGCGTAGCGTCCATTCCAGGGCGTCAAGGTGTGATTGACTTCTTCACCAAGTTCACCTAATACATTTCATTCCGTTACCTGAGACACACCAGCAGAATGCGGTCCGGAGCTGCAGTGCATTTTATTTACAACAGGGGGGGACAAAGCACCAGTCTAGAGCACCTCAGAGATCAAAGTTAGAGTTACGACACTGCCTCTAGCTCTAACAGTCTGGAATATCCATATAATACATGCCTACTAATCTGGCTCCACACCACGACACAATCTTATTAAAGACTGAGTGTGTCCTCATCGATCAACCACCCTGAAAACCCAGAGAGGGTTCTGGAAACAAACCCAACGTGTTATTTTGTGGTGGACGGAACCGCTCACCGGACGCTGTAGCCTCTGAGCACCCCGTTCTGGTGGCTCTCTGGTGGGGGTTGCCACTGGATCATGATGGACTGGTTGGTCCGGCCGCTGGCGATGACGTTCTGAGGAGGGGCGCTTGGGGGTTCTTCAGGTAGAGACACCCTGCGAGGAGGATAGAGAGAACAAGAGAAGAACAGAAGAGAGAGAGAGAGTGACAAGAGAGCGAGAAGGAAAGAGAGAAATGGGAGAGGATATGAAGACAGTATGAGAGGAGAGCAAGAGAGATAAAGTGGGGAGCAAAAGAAGAAAGGACGGGAAGAGCGGAGAGAAAGAGAGGAAAATTGGAGAAAGGATGGAAAAGCGAGATGGGCAACTGTTCACATATGACCATGAAGTGTGTCGATTTATCTGTAGACAGAATCTGTCACTCCTTTCTCACGGGGCTGTTAAAGACCTTTTTGATGTCCATGCTATCTCCAGTGTCTAGCTACTAGCTCTGGCGCCATGACTAATATATAATCCATCGCCTAACGATGGAGACATCGACGGTGAGGTAAAAGGTTAGTACCACGGCCCGTTAAGGCCGACACTCGCCTGACACTCGATCAATCCGGCCGAACACACCGCGGCACGTTCTTATCACGTCGAGACCAAACAGTCCCGAAGAGACACACAGTCTGAGTTGAGATCAATTGTGGCGCTATGGCATCAAACGGAAGCATAAAACGCTCCGCGTAGCCCTGTGGGGCTCTGCCCTCAGCTGGCGACGCCCGAGGATCCGACATCTCACATTTCAGCCGGTTGCAAGGAGCTGCCCGGCGTAGGAGGAGGGCCGATCCGTAACGGGCCCCTCTTTCCTAAGTAGGGCCCTGCATTTGACCAGAACACTAGGGTCCCGGGTCTACAGGAAGCCCGCTGTGGATATGAAACGGGCCGCTGTTCGGATGTGATTTTGATGCAACGGATCGATGAGGGACTTTTGAACACCACACGCCCATGTAATGCATGAGTGGTGACTAAGGGTAGCGAAGCCCTCCTGATCTCATCTCTCTCCCCCGGGACACCCCCCACCCCACCTCCCATCGCCACGGTGATGGTCTGTCTGCCTCGGCTCAGACACTGATCCTCCAGCAGATAAAGACACGTCCTTTTGCCTTTAACGATCGGTGTGGGGACGGCGAACGTTACTTTCGTTTAAAATTCTATTTACCTAACCCCGAACCCTGTGTCTGAACTCAACCTTACACTAAGCCCAAAATTGCCTTTTTCCTCATGGGGACTGGAGCTGTGTCCCCAGGGGGGTAACGTTCTTGATTTAAAATCCTTGCAGGGAGTTTTGACACACACACACACACACACACACTGGCCAATGTGTACCGAAAGAGAATTACATAGTGCTTGTTCGGGAGAGGCTGTTATCGTGAGATGGCCAGGATAAGGAGAGTTTTAGAGGGAAGGAGGACGCTGTGGCTTACACACACACTGGTATTACCGACTCACTCACACACACACACACACACACACACACACACACACACACACACACACACACACACACACACACACACACACACACACACACACACACACACACACACACACACACACACACACAAACTGGTATTACCTAAGCACACACACACACTGGTATTACCTACTCACTCACACACACACACACAAACAAACACACACACACTGGTATTACCTACACACACACACACACACACACACACACACACACACACACACACACACACACACACACACACACTGGCATTACCTACTCACTCACACACACACACACACACACACACACACTGGTATTACCTTCTCACACACACGCACACACACACACTGGTATTACCTACACACACACACACACACACTGGTATTACCTACTCACACACACACACACACACACACATACGCACACACACACTGGTATTACCTACACACACACACACACACACACACACACACTGGTATTACACATACACACACACACACTGGTATTACCTACTCACACACACACACACACACACTGGTATGACCTACTCACACACACACACACAAACACACACACACACACACACACACAGGTATTACCTTCTCACACACACACACACACACGCACACACGCACACACACACACTGGTATTACCTACACACACACACACACACTGGAATTACCTACTCTCACACACACACACATACACACACACACACACACACACACACACACAGACACACTGGTATTACCTACTCACACACACACACACACACACACACACACACACACACACACACACACACACACACACACGCACACACACACACTGGTATTACCTACACACACACACACAGACTGGTATTACCTACTCACACACACACACACACACACAGGTATGACCTACTCACACACACACACACACACACACACACACACACACACACACACACACACTGGTATTACCTACACACACACACACACACACACACACACACTGGTATTACCTACACACACATACACACACACACACACACTGGTATTACCTTCTCACACACACACACACACACGCACACACACACACTGGTATTACCTACACACACACACACACACACACACACACACACACACACACACACACACACACACACACACACACACTGGTATTACCTACTCACACACACACACACACACACATACAGACACACTGGTATTACCTACTCACACACACACACACACACACACACACACACACACAAACACACACACACACACACACACACTATCGGGGGTGAACTAGGACAGAATTAAAGCTCCTGTTGTCTGTTATGTAGTGATACACGCTTCCATTGGGATGTGACCACCCTCAGTGTGTGATACACACAACACAGTTACTTACGCGTCATGTGTGTATCACGACCAGTAGGTCGCCACCACCTACCTAGTTACACACGCACACACACACACTGGTATTACCTACACACACACACACTGGTATTACCTACTCACACACACACACACACACCGGGTCATTCATTCCCCCGGCTCACCGTTCCGTCTCCTTGCTGAAC
Source organism: Dallia pectoralis (assembly GCA_029465975.1). Taxonomy (NCBI): domain Eukaryota; kingdom Metazoa; phylum Chordata; class Actinopteri; order Esociformes; family Umbridae; genus Dallia; species Dallia pectoralis. The sequence goes on along the minus strand of CM055764.1, from coordinate 6,106,675 downwards.
TGGCCCTTTCCCACGTCGTTGACGGCACACAGGCGGAACTGGTAGGAACGTGCCGGTATGAGCCCGCTGACCGTCACCGCCGTGGACTCTGGCTCGATGTTGGCGAGGAGGATGGCCCACGGGGCATCTGGGACGAAGGACAGAGAGAGAACGCGTCACCTACAAGCCTGGAAATCACGGTGTCCCTCTTCCGGACGCCGGCGGAGTCACTCACTGTTCTCGGAGACCTCCAGGATGTAGCGAATCAGCGGACTGTTCCCGTCGAAGGGCTTGGTCCACGTCAGGTTGATGGCCCTCTTCTCAGTGGAACTCAGCAGGGCCGCGGGGTTCTCCGCAGCGTGGGGAAGCTGCCTGTGGACGCGGGGTCAGAGGTCATCAGGCACACGGAGAGAAAGACAGAGCGAATGTGACCAGGTGACTTCAAAAAGGAAGAACCCAGGAGAACTGACGGACGAAGGAGACAGACGGGGGTGAGGCGAGACAGGTGACCGAGCGGATAGGGGAGAAACACGGGTGAGGTGAAACAGGGGAGACAGCCGCGAGACGATCTTCAAAGCCTTGCAGGAAGGTGAGCGGAGGGACATGGAGAACGAGCCAGAGAGGTGCGATACCGAAATTACATATTCATAAAAACAGGTGCCAATAGAAAAGGAGAGAACGTGAGTGATTGTGCGTGCGGGGGTGTCATAGAGAGAACGAGAAATATTCCGTAAAAGACGGAGCGGAAGGTGAAGAGCGCGAACTGAGGGGAATGCAAGCACATCTTGTTCCTGACAGGAAATATGAAGACATGAACCGGGCCACAGGACGTCACCTGACACGGAGGTGTGCGCTGCGTGAGTCGTTGCCCCCCACAGAGGTGACCCGGCAGGTGTAGGTCCCGATGTCCCCCGACCAGGTCTGGGAGATGTGGAGGGTACCGTCCGGGTCCAGCCGGATACGCGGGATGGACTGGGCGTTGATCACCATGCTCTCCTTCTCCCAGACATACCTAGAAGAAGAAGACCGCGTTAGTCAACCGGCACTCCCAACAGAGACAAATGGTGAACAAACGTTCTCAGTTTTAACGGTTCTCCGAAGATAATGTGTTACGTGTTGTGTGCTCACTGGCCAAACAAAGTGGCGAAAATGCAACCGAAGTAATTATTGTGCCGACTGTGAAAGTTGACCGAAGCTGAGCACAAACCAGATATATTATGCATGACTCTCAGTACGTTCTAATTAAAATATCCTATTCACGTAGGTCTTCTGCAGATCTGACCCGAGCAGCGTGTTTAGAGCTTCTTTTCACCTCAGATTTCACAGGCACACTGTTTTAAAAGCCCGTCGGGGAGCCGAGAGATCCAGGCAGGACCCAGCGCCGGTCCAGTGGACCCTGGCGCGCCCCCCAGGTCGGGATAATAGCGTGCAGTTATGCCGAAACACGCCCACGTGCGCGCTTCTAACGGCTACCGCGTGTGTCTATATCAGAAAGATCAGGACATCCTTTGACTGTTTCCTCTTCATTAACAAGCCGAGTCGAGGACTATTACAGGCTCGTTTAATCTCTCCCGCTTCATCGGCGTGGCCGAGCATCTCGGCAAGGCGTCGGGTGGAACGACGCAGCTCTCGGAAACAAGGGCATCGACGGACCGGTTCGATTGCGTCACAAGCGAGCTGCTCAAATGCGAATGGCACAAGGGGGCACGTGTGTGCGCACACACACGCACACACATACATAAATGCAAACACACGCTTCAAACCATGCAAAGAGGCTGAATATTGAGATCAACTGAACTGCCCAGAATCTCTGCCTCTCTCTCTCTCTCTCTCTCTCTCCCAGAATATTGTCTCAGAATCTCCGAGGGTGTTTGTACAAAAGGTGTCCTGGCGTGTGTGTGTGTGTGTGTGTGCGCGCGCTTTCCTACCTCACAGTGACACTGGGGTCGTGGGTCACTCCACAGGTCATGGTGGCCTTGGTGCCTTTGATGACGCTCTGGTCCTGAGGAGGGGCGTTGATCCGTGTACGAGCTGAGGGGAGTGACACACAGTGCATTAGGTAAGGCTGCGGCTGGGGGAGGAATCAGTCATCGGCCCTGCCCACACACTCACCCCACACCACCAGGTCGGCGGCGGCCTCGTCGATGCCCCGGGAGTTGCTGGCCATGCAGGTGTAGGTGCCGGCGTCTGAGATGTGAGAGGGGGAGATGAGCAGGCTTCCTGACTCCAGTAGGGTGAACCTGGGCAGCTGAACAGAACCACTGGCCAGGACACGCTCACCTGGAGAGAGAGAGAGAGAGAGAGAGAGAGAGAGAGAGAGAGAGAGAGAGAGAGAGAGAGAGATGAACACATGAAGTCTAACCACCAGGAGTGTTCACAGTCACCAGACATTTACACACAGGTTTACTGAGAGCCGCTCTACACAAGTTTGTAATTCACTTTAGTCTAAAATACAGACAATTCCATGTAGTAGTTTGATAACTGTTTAACGTGGGTTCTGAATGACGGAGGGTTTACAGACTTGATATCTGAAGGTGTTAACAGTTCCTACAATGTTCGAATTAGTCGCACAGAGGCATATTGCCTAGTGGTGCACAAACAACAAACATCGTAACATCACATGAGATATGACTCTGTGGTTTGTGTCTACGCTGGTGTTAAGTGACGTATTGTCCTGATGTCCTGTCATGTAGAATACTGTCATTACGTGACGCCACGTGACGCCGTCGATATCGATTCCACTACGATACAACTTCATCTAGTCATCACAGTGCGACTCAAAGAGGATTATGTGGTAAAACCACGGCACGTCGCAAACTCTCATTAACGCTCGAATCTTCAGTCGAGAAGATCTGGAACCAGAGCCAGAGCCTGACGATTGAGATGAACGAGCCCGCTATGACGGAGCCATGGGAGTTATCGTGCACTTATCCTTTCAGTGTAATTGAGTTGTGTTATGATTGGACCGTTAAACATTCTTCATACGTAATAGAATAAGCCAGACTTGCTGTTAACGCTCTTTGACGCGGCGTGCCTGCGGCACTGCGTTGCCGTGGCAGAGTGTTGCCGTGGCGCGGCGGTAATAGCCTGACCTTTCTGCCAGGTTATGGCCGGCCGGGGAGCGCCGGATGTTTCACAGTGGAGGATGACTGACATGCCATCAATCACCGTGCTGTCAGATGGCCCGGCTGTGATGTTAGGGGCAATGCCTATAAGGGAAAACAAACAGAGAGAGAGAGAGAGAGGAAGGGAGGGAGAAGGAGAGGGAGAGGGCGAGGGAGAGAGTGAGATGGGGAGATGGTGAGAGGGAGGGGGAGGGGGGAAGGAGAAAAAGGGAAGAGTGGAAAGGAGTGATATAGAAAGAGGTAGGGGAGAGAGAGAAGAAGGGAGATAGGAAGGGAGAGATGGATGAGTACTTAACTTATGGATCACGTATCAACAAGTTGTGCATCAAATTAGTGTGTCAGGCTGGGTGTTTGGAAAAGCACTTTGTTGTAAAAATTCCTTTATAAAAATGAAATTTGAGTGTATTTAAAGTTTGAAAAGGCATCGAAAGTTTTGTGATTTACACAGAAAACAGTCACAGTCACAAAAATCTGCGGACACTTTCCTCCAGACGGTCAACGGTCTCAAATAAATATCCTACGTACGCGACCAAAAAGCCTCTCGTACAGAGTAAAGTGAACAGCCGGCGTACTCACTGGTGACCGCCAGATAGGTGTTGGTCTGCACCTCTCCTGCCAGGTTCCGGGCGAAACACTGGAACATCCCCGTGTCGTCGGGCAGAAGCCCGTTGACCTGTAAACTGCCCCCGGCCAACACCCTGTACCTGGGGGTCTTCACGGGGCTGATGGGAACCGCGTCCTTGTACCACACGATATCTGGCGGGGGTACGCCTGTGGAGTGGACAGAGTTAGCTGAGGAAATATATCCACACACACACACACACACACACACACACAAGCATCCACACACACAGGAACAATGATATGATATCTCACCTCTCGCCTGACAGGGGATGTCCACCACTTTCTCCATCTCAGCAGTGATATGCTTCTCTGGTTCCTTTACAAACTGCGGAGGCTCTGAAGAAGAGGAGAGAGGATATGAAAGTAAGAAGAAGATGAAAGTATACAATATAATATTACACTTAAAATCTCCGGAGCATTACGCAATCCATGCCAAACCTTTTTATCACAACAGACGTTCATGAAGGAGTCCGAGCCCTATTTCCGAAATCTCCGTAGTTAGGACTAAGTCTAGGATTACCCTGTACGTGTAGGAACGCCCCGGCGTTGACGGAAGGCACGCTGCTGCTGCGAAGCGCCGCCTCGCACTCGTAGAACCCCGAGTCACTGACCACGGGGCCGACGATGGTCAGTCTCCGGTTGAAATCGCTCAGGCCGCTGGTGAACAGGACCCCGTTCTTCCGCCAGACGATGCTGAGTTTGATCAGCGGCCTGCGGGGGCGGGGACACACACACACGATTAGACCCGGCGGCGCCGAACGGACGAACGGCCGTCACGGACGCCGCTTTCAATTGAACGAGACAAATGCGGACGGGGGCGACGCGCCAGAGCACTATGAAGATGTCAAAGTGACGTTGGGAGTCTCGTAACAGGGCCACGTGTCCAGGCGTGGGTAGATTCGATGGAATGCGAACAATCGGTGCTCGCAGTCGACACGTTGGACGGGCAGGAGTAAAACCCGAGCATATTATGGCCAGACGACTGGGTCGAAGCATCTCTGAAATGGCCCGACCTGTGGGGGACACTGCACACATTGTCCGGGACTGGAGTGAGGAACACGACGAAGAGTTCAAGGTGTTACCCTGGCCTCCAAATCACCCAGATGTCAATCTGTTTTGGCATCTGTTGTACGTGATGGACCAACCAGGTCCGATCCACAGTAACTCCAAGGATCTGCTGCAAATGTCTCGGTGCCAGATATCGCAGGACACCTTCAGGGGCCTTGTGTAGAGTCCAAGCCCCGACGGGTTGGTTCTGTTTCGATGGCTTGCGAAGAACCAGCTGCATATTAGGTCACAATGTTTTGGCTCGTCAGTGTATTCGACTGGCTAATTAGTCGTTACATTCGTTACATGCTGGAAAATAAACAATCAAAACCAATCAGACTGACACTGAACGAGCGATGACACTACAGACATTAGTGACAGGCCAGAGTGTGTTGTCACAGCAGGAGGGAGGAGCGATGGAGGGGTTCTACCTGGCATTGGCCACACACTCCATGGTGACTTCAGATGTGCCGGAAACTACGCTGGTGTTCCTGGGTGGAATCATTATGGTGGGGGCGATGGGATCGGCAGGACCACCCACATCTGGAGAGAGAGAAGGAGAGGAGGAGAGAGAGAGAGGCAGGGAGGGAGAGAGAGGTAGGGAGGGAGGAAGGGAGGGAGATAGATAGAGAGAGAGAGAGAGAGAGAAAGGTAGGGAGGGAGGGAGAGAGGTAGGGAGAGAGAGAGAGGGAGGGGAGGGAGGTAGAGGCAGGGAGAGAGAGAGAGAGAGAGAGAGATGGAAATGCAACAAGTCAAACAGTGTTATCCATGTTTATGACAGGAATACTACACACCACAGATGTCATACGGTATATGGGATAGAATATCAGACGGCCCTCTTGAAGCTCAGGTTAATTTTCAGCTGTGCTGTACGTTACGTGATATTTCAATTCCAGTGGGCAGAGTGGATAAGTGAGTGTGTCTGTGTGTGTGCGTGTGTGTGTGTATCCGCGCGTGTGAGGACATTTCAGATAATGGAACTGACCGGAGCGTACAAAAGAACAGCACAAAGGACGGCCCTAATAACATTTGCTATAGAACAGGACCAATTGGGAAATATTCTGCCGCGGAAACAATAGAAAGGTTATGATAGGGGGCCCATTTCGGAGCGATTGATAGGGAGAGAATGTGTGTGTGTGTGTGTGTGTGTATGTATGCCTACATCAATGTTGTTTGTCAGCTCAGATGGTGGATACCATAGAGGCTCATGGGAGTAATGCTGTGTCAGGGACTACCCTGGGAAGGACAGACACACAACTCAGCATACAGAAACACCCGGCTGCAGTCCCAAGGGCCGTTTGTCCTTCATAGAGGCCCGGCGTGTGAGGATTGCGTCTGTTTTATCATTTCCCAAAAGTGTAAACGGGTAAAAAGGTAAATCGTTAGCTTTCTGCCGCAGCGCGGAACACTCCTTACGGACACTCCGCCACTGAGGAGTAAACAGGAGACCGCTGCTCATGTTTAATATCAACACTTTAGTATGGGGAGGATCTCAAATGATTCAGAAGTGGTTGCATCGCAGAACCTGAAACTCGCGTTAGCTATCTGAGCGACGGCTAGTTAGCAGGCCAGGTGTTTCGTTACGAATTCACGCGTGCGCTTCGCTGGAACCTGTTTAAAGATGTATGTTCGGTACTGGTTTTCTCTAACCCTAATCCCTTTGATTTAAAATCAACTTTGACCTGCTGACTCGGGCACATTGTTCACCAAAAGATGTGTATTTACTTCACTTCGCGCCCGTATTTATCGACTTGACATAGACGCTAACTTCCTTCCTCTGTGACAGCCGTTGGCTTTCACTCCGGCCGCAGACGATCGACCTATTGGCCAAACGTTGGGCGTCCGTTCTGCCGCTCAGAAGCCATTAGTGGCCTTTCCCCCCTCTGCTCCACCTCTCGTCTGACCCAGCGGCGCCATAGTTAGCACGGCTAACACACACTGTCTGATCTGACCGGCTAAATCTGTTACCTCCACTCCGGCGAGATGTTCTGAGCTCTGTTCTGAGCTCTGTTCTAATCAACCCCGTCTCCGTGCTGTGCCACAGGCCCCGTCTGTCCCCACTCTATAACCAAAGCACCACCTTGAACCGCACCTGTCTGCCTTCGATTCTCTCCGCGGCGCTGCCGATTGGTTTCACCCTTCTGTCTCATCTGGCGCACTAGTCTGCCGTTCGCCCGACGGCAGCTGCGGCTTTGACTGTTTTCCCAAAAAGCATGATCTATTTCATGTGCCTGCTACCTTGTAAGAACGTGTGTGTTTGTCTGTGTGTGTGTGTGTGTGTGTGTTTGTGTGTGTGTGACTGTGTGTGTGTGAGTGCGTGCGTGTGCCTGTGTGTGTGCGTGTGCCTGACGGCATATGGCCTGAGTGCTACTTACTTTCGACAGACAGGCTTATGGGCTGGCTGGTCTTGTTCTCTCCGTTCTTGTCGTTGACCGCCTGCACGTAGTAGCGTCCGGCGTCCGGCGCCACCGTGGACAGGATGACCAGCGTGTTGTCCAGGGAAATGGCTCTGAGGACCACAGGGACACATTGGGTCAGCACCGGGAAGGCATAACGGCCCGGGGCATTTGCATGGGAATCGGTTACAACACCGGCACTGTTGTCTTACCGCTGTGTGAACCAGCAGACCAATGAAGTGAGACTAATCACAGCCCCGCCTCTGGTTACAATCGTTTGCTAACAGCCCCTGTTGAACTATTTGGAGCCGAATTGCATGTTCCAACAGGTCGCCCCTAACTCTAGTTTCCCCACATCTCTAACCCTTTCCCTCTCGCTCTACCAGGAGACACCAGGAGAGAGCATACTAATGTGAATTCACCTTGCTCCCAGAGGAAAAGAAACGGCCGGCCGGCCCACTGAGTAACAGGTAAGCACGCACAAACACACTACACACGCATGCGCACACGCACACACACACACACACCTCTGAGAGATCTGAAGCTCTGCGATTACATTAGTACATATTTCATATAGTCATATTATCTCTATACCATCTGACATTGAGTACTAGCATACCGTCTCACGTTTGGTACGCAGTTCCCTGAATTTCACAGCCTTCAGAATCACCTAGGCTCCGATATCGATAATCAACGCGTGTCCTGGGGACTTAACGAGCATTGCACTTGGCGACCAGTGGCTTTGGTTAGATGTTGTTGTGAACGATGGCACTTGTAAATAAGTGGTGCTGTGCTGAGCGCCAGGGACGGCGGGTTTGCTTCTCCACCGCTCTGAGTGGACGGGCGCTGGGATTGGCTTTGAGCCGCGCACGCTCGCTTCAGCCTTACCCAACATTAAACCGCGCTGCCAACGCCGCGCAGCGAGGGTGCTGCCGTTAACCAGCAAAACGCGGCCCTCCAATCAGGAACAAAGACGAACAGGGCAACACCAGCAGCGCCGCCAGGGGAGACCGACCAGCTGACGCGTACACTGATGAGCCGAAACATTATGCCACATGTGTGTGTGTGTGTGTGTGCTCGTGCGGATGTGCACGAGTTTGTGTCATCAAATCAACCCTCCCTGCCCGGAGGCTGCGAGGCAGAAGGCCGGACAGCATGCAGGCAGCATCTCTGACGTATATATCTGGCAGCCCAGACTGCTTGGAGCGCTGGCTGAGCCTGGCTGTTCATAGTCCTGCAGGCGCCATGTATAGCCATTTGCAATTATTCCCAATCTACGGTCTATTGATTCATTTGACGCCACGAGAGATCAGAGAGATTCACAGTTAAAACTGATAATGATAACGTGTGTGTGTGTGTGTGTCAGAGTAGGCTAAACACGCCACAGACACACGATGGGATAGAGGTAGGGGTGGGCGATATGGGAAAAATATCATATCACGATTTTTTCAGGAAAAATCACGATTCACGATTTTATCACGATTCTTTTTCATGTTGCTTTTTAAGACTATTTTGCTAATTACTGAGCTGCAATACAAGCAAATTATATCTCCATTTAAAGAATATAGCGTTACAAGGTAACAAAACATAAAAGGGAAAAAAAATTAAAGTAGCATATTTTAATCACGTGTATATTTAAAGGAAGTGCAATGGTGCAAAGAAGCACCTTCATTCTCATCCGCAGCTTCACCATCCATTCACTGTGTAACCTGCCATCCATCTACAGCATCAGATGATCTACTGTGTTATCATCCTGAATTAAATGAATTGTGAATTATGCAGTAAAACATTTTACTAAAATAGTATGTAGCCTATTTATTGTCTTATGTAGCCATACAATACAAAATTAAAACCATGATTTTAAAATGCACAGGCTATGATATTTAAATTTCTAAAGATCGAATAAATTAAAATCAATCAAACTGTATGTCCTATTTTGATGTAATAAATGCTAAAACATTTTAGATCACAAGCGACGCGCAATCAAATGATTTGCGCATGATTGGCCGTATATATTGCAACACAGACTGTTGAAATAAAAACATTAGGCTACAGTGTATAATTTGATCATTTACATTTGTAAAATGTATTATAGTAATTACAGCCCAGTAACTAAGGCACTATAGACAATGAAACACGTATTTTACAGTTTGTATATTGGTCACGGTCGGGTATATTCTGCTGTTACCCGGTAGATACATTAATCAATTTCGTTTTATATTTTCGTTCTGTTTATTTAGTAAAACATATATTTCTTTATAAACGTAGGCCTACCTCTTTTTTTTAGTTCATTCAAATTCAACCAAGCCAATCAATCTATTATCTATGTATATCTCGCAGCTTTTGTCTGCCTGAGCAGGACACGCATACTAACCGGTTGCACTGCGCACAGTGTTCATTAGTGATGTTATGAGTGCACATGAGACCGCAGCAAATTAATCGGTTACATATATCCAGTTTCATATAGATCGGACCAAAACGCGTCAAGTTTCATGTAGACTAGACCAAAACGCGTCCAGTTTTATATAGACCAGACCAAAACGGACCCAGTTTCATATAGACCAGACCAAAACGCGTCAAGTTTCATGTAGACCAGACCAAAACGGATCCAGTTTTATATAGACCAGACCAAAACGGACCCAGTTTCATATAGACCAGACCAAAACGAGTCCAATATAGATCAGACCAAAACGAGATCAGACCAAAACGCGTCCTGTTTTAAACAGACCAGACCAAAACGCATCCAGTTTCATATAGACCAGACCAAAACGGTGTCCAATATAGATCGGACCAAAACGAGATCAGACCAAAACGCATCCAGTTTCTGAAAACGGGACAAGGTAAAATGCACGTATTTAGGAAAAGTCATGGAAGAACGAGGCTGTAGCTTTTCAACATTATATATTTATTTTAATTACTAACTGCAACGCCTGCGGGCATGGGCTGTTGGCGCTTCTAGTGTTAACACGCTGACATCTAGCGCACCGCGCATTGCATGTTGATACGTAGCTGAAAAAACGCCATAGATCTGCATCTAATTGAACGTGCACTGGAGCGCGATTCTACGATATTTCCGAAAAAGTGAATCGTGGATACATTTTAATCGTCTACGATTAAATATCGTCATATCGCACACCCCTAGATAGAGGTATGTTGTATATATCGTGATGGTCTCTCCCTCTCCCTCTCTGTCTCTATTTCTGTACTTCTCCCCAACCCCAGACTTCCATTACTTCTAGACAAATGGCCCGGGGTCAGTCTCCCCCAAGAGAGAGAGAGAGGTCAGGGGGGATCAAGCGACTCAAACCAGAGCAGACAGAAAGCACACTGCCCCTGCCTCCCACTGGCTCCAGCGGAGAGTGCTCTGATGAAATGCTACAGCCCCAGGGAGGGAGGGAGTGGAGGGGGGAGGGAGGGAGTGGAGGGGGGTGGCAGGGAGTGGATGAGGGAGGGATGGAGGGAGACAGTGGGAGGGAAGGGAGGCTGGTCATTATAAAACAGGCACTTGGTTTTCCCACTTGTGGCCAGCTGCTGCTTGACTTTCCATTACCAACTGCTGGAAGTTGTTTTCTGACGCAGCCCAACGGGACCTGTTCTCAGGCCTGTCTGGAGTGTGCGACGGAGCAACGTGGCCAGGTAATTCTCAGCATCATCCATGTGTTTGATATCAACCACACACACGCCACACACACACACATTTACCACAAACACACCACACACACACACACATCGACCACAAACACGGCACACATACACACATCAACCACACACACGCCACACACACACACATCAACCACACACACGCCACACGCACACACACATCAACCACACACACATCAACCACACACATGCCACACACACACATTAACCACACACACATAAACCACACACACGCCACACACACAAACACACACACATCAACCACACACACGCCACAAACACACACATTAACCACACACACACACACACACACACACACACACACACACACACACATCAACCACACACACGCCACACACATACACATTAACCACACACACGCCACACACACACATCAACCACACACACACGCCAAACACACACACACATCAACCACACACACGCCACACACACAAACACACATCAACCACACACACATCAACCACACACACGCCACACACACACACATTAACCACACACACACACACATCAACCACACACACAAACACACATCAACCACACACACATCAACCACACACACGCCACACACACAAATTAACCACACACACCTACACATTAACCACACACACACACACACACATTAACCACACACACGCCACACACACACATCAACCACACACACCCACACACTCACACACACACATCAACCACAAACAGACCACACACACATCAACCGTAGTGAGCGATAGAGAATCCATAACGGACTGACAGTAAGGGAAGACAGGCCCATTGATCGACGACTCTCTCCACAGAGCAGATTACACTGCTAATTGCACAGCACGGATGCTTCTCGTCCTCCCAGGTCGTCTCCTTCACATGACTCCAGGTAGGCCATCTTATAACTGCCTGTTCATTGACACGGCTACATGGCTGCAGAGCTGTAGCACTAAGAGATATTGGCAGCTACGCTAATAGATATGGGCGGGCCCCGACCCTGCCAATTCACTCAAGGGCCCGTCGAAATGTTCCCAGGGATCTAGATGGAAACAATGTGTTGTCCTGCTGTAGCGGCGATTAAAAAAAGTTGAATTATCGCCGCCAATCGAGCACCATCTAGAGATATTAGAATTTATCGGTTTTGAAATTAACACAGATTTTTCTGTAATTTTGCTGTTGCTATGAACGTGCATTTACGCGTAAAGTATGTCCTATAGGACATCGTAAAATATTAACCAATTATAGAAGAGACTCTACTCCTGTCTAAACATGCCTTTTATAATAACTGCCTCTTTAGCATTAAATCACCAAGCGTTTTCCCTAATGAACAACAACTTGTCTGACAATATTAACCTGATCTTCGGGAAGATATCAAAACAGACAAGCTTATTTCAGAACAGACAAGCTTATTTTAATTCATATAAACAGCACGCATATAGAAAGCATTCCCAGTCCACACCTGCCATCAACCGGAGGGAACACCCCCAGTGGCCGGGGCAGGTAATAGCACCCATACTGACCCCACCATTACAGAATAACGTGTCCATAATAAATGAATAAACACAACCAACGGTCGAATAACGAGACACTTCGGACGATTAGCCTGCCCACCATCAAGCGACCCAGCGATGCCAGCGTTCGGCTCTATCTTAAATAATGATGAGATTATAGACATTATAAAAAAACAAATCTCGCCGCCTTGTACTCTAGCATCAATTAGCAGGACTAGTGGATTTGGCTTTTGGAACGGACTTGTTCCCTTATTTGGTCGGCTGTTATTATAACATTCACACCTTCGCAATCTGCTGAAAACAGACGTTTCCGGGATAAAAGCTTTGCGAGGAAAAAACTTGAGGCGGCCAGATACCTCTTGACCTCCTTGAGCCTGCCTCCCCATCCGACCAGGCAAACAGCGTGCTGCGATTCCGAGCAAAAGTGTTTACCGAAACAGCCGGATAATATAAAGCATTAGTCTCAGGAATAACACAACAAATCACAGGGCCCAAATGGAAAAAGGCCCTCTAAATCGCGCTCCTATTCAATAAGGGAAGAGTAATGGCTATTAAAGCTAAATAAGTGCTTTTTCTTCCAGTCCTGGCGCACGGCATTTCAATGAGCCGGGGTTCTGTCAGGAAAACAATTCTCGGCATTGGACACCCCAGCATACATCAGTTGGGCTCAATCACTCCCAGAAAAGTCAGTCGGAAATACAGAAAGCAGTTTGGCGTTTTAGTCTGTGAACAGACGACAACTGTGCTCGGATGAAAGGCTCCCGGTAAAAGAAGTATCGAGTGCTCAACCGACGCACGGTAATCTCTCTCGGCGACAGGGACATCGGGAGTCAGCGAGGACAGATCCGCGTTAGCAGCTGCCAAAAACAACAGCTGCTTAGGCAGAACGGCAATGGGAGCAAGCGGTTGCAGGCCCTCTATGGGACGTTGCCTCTGTCAAGGGGAAACCAGAAGCTGGAGAGCCAAGATGGAGGATTCGTTGTGAGAAAAATGAGTTAGAAGATAGACGAATGGCCGATGATGAAAATGCATCATCCAACCCTTCAAAATAGACTGTGCCGATATATATTTTTATTTATTTATATATATATATTTATATATGTACATATATACATATTGTCAGAGTTTAGCTGTCAAGATATCCAGTGGTCAAAACATATTGCTCGTTAAAATGAAAACCTGCTAAGCATCTATTGATGTATGGATTTGTGCGTTACTTTTAATGGCCGTGTCAAGACTATTTTAGATTGCTCATAAATAGCTACTTTTTTACAGTCGTTGTTTTCATCTGAGTGAGAACGTATGTTGACAAGGATTTTCTGGCAGACGGATGAGGAGAAAAGACAGTTGATTTCCCATCACTAAGATGAGAGGTGTTTATGATTACAGGATTTAATTTTTTCCTATTTCTCCAAGCCGGCCGTCTGGAGATCTCCCTCTCCCCCTTGAGAGAATTCACACACAGATTATGTAACTGTCTGAGAAGATACTGTCAAGGTCCAGTGTGGACCTTTGAAATAGACTTAACTACATGATGTTTCTCTAAACAAGAGCTTCTGCTAAACCAGCTTCCTGATCGACTATGATGTCACTATGATGTCACTATGCTGTCACTATGCTGTCACTATGCTGTCACTATGCTGTCACTATGATGTCACTATGATGTCACTATGTTGTCATTATGATGTCACTATGCTGTCACTATGCTGTCAGTATGCTGTCACTATGCTGTCACTATGCTGTCACTATGCTGTCACTATGCTGTCACTATGATGTCACTATGATGTCACTATGCTGTCACTATGCTGTCACTATGCTGTCACTATGATGTCACTATGATGTCACTATGTTGTCACTATGTTGTCATTATGATGTCACTATGCTGTCAGTATGCTGTCAGTATGCTGTCACTATGATGTCACTATGCTGTCACTATGCTGTCACTATGATGTCACTATGCTGTCACTATGATGTCACTATGATGTCACTATGTTGTCACTATGCTGTCACTAAGCTGTCACTATGATGTCACTATGATTTCACAGTCGTGTATTTCTGATACTTTCTGACCTTTCCCCGTTGCAGATCGCTCTGCTTCAACACTCACACCCGCTTCATGTCTCATCGTCTGCCTCTGAGGATTTGCCTTCACTAACACGAGGAAACCAATGTTCTTGGAATCCAAAGTAACTCTCCTCCTTATCCGATCAGCCATGATGCAAGACAGCTAGACTCTCCACCATGACACACACACACACACACACACTCACACACTTTGGAATGGTTACAGTGCGACAGAAGTAGTAGGAACAGTGTCAAGGTGTCAGGACAAAAGTTCAATTAGAACGAGGACTCCTCCTGGGGTAAACCATATTAGATTTCTGAACATGTTAGATTACTTTTATATTATAAGTGCTGTTACTCTGGCCTTTTTTCCATAGTGATTCGGCGGAAATGGGGTGGTAGGAGGGGTGTGGAAAACCCTTGAGAGCGTGCAAATTACACTTATGACACCTGGCCTCCATAAAAACTCACAGAGAAGGAAAAAAGCGTGAGACTGGAGAGAATAATACAAGTTAAGAGCAAAGAGGATGCCATTTGGTGGAACGGCATATTGCCCTATAATCAGTGCCGTTATATTGCTTCTATGACATACTCTGTCCATTGATCCGCGGTCCCTCAAAACAAGAGGTACTGGGTACTATAGGAGGTACTATATGGTGACAGACAGACAGACAGACAGACAGACAGACAGACAGACAGGTGGACAGACAGACAGACAGCAATATAAATAGCAACAGTAGAAGATAGACAGACAGATTTTCAATAGATTATAAATAGACACAAATAGATAACAGACGGACAGTGGATACATACATATCGATGATACATAGATAACAGACAGCTGATACATACTGTATATCAGTGATACATAGATAACAGACAGCTGATACATACCGTATATCAGTGATACATAGATAACAGACAGCTGATACATACTGTATATCAGTGATACATAGATAACAGACAGCTGATACATACTGTATATCAGTGATACATAGATAACAGACAGCTGATACATACTGTATATCAGTGATACATAGATAACAGACAGCTGATACATACTGTATATCAGTGATACATAGATAACAGACAGCTGATACATACTGTATATCAGTGATACATAGATAACAGACAGCTGATACATACTGTATATCAGTGATACATAGATAACAGACAGCTGATACATACTGTATATCAGTGATACATAGATAACAGACAGCTGATACATACTGTATATCAGTGATACATAGATAACAGACAGCTGATACATACTGTATATCAGTGATACATAGATAACAGACAGCTGATACATACTGTATATCAGTGATACATAGATAACAGACAGCTGATACATACTGTATATCAGTGATACATAGATAACAGACAGCTGATACATACTGTATATCAGTGATACATAGATAACAGACAGCTGATACATACTGTATATCAGTGATACATAGATAACAGACAGCTGATACATACTGTATATCAGTGATACATAGATAACAGACAGCTGATACATACTGTATATCAGTGATACATAGATAACAGACAGCTGATACATACTGTATATCAGTGATACATAGATAACAGACAGCTGATACATACTGTATATCAGTGATACATAGATAACAGACAGCTGATACATACTGTATATCAGTGATACATAGATAACAGACAGCTGATACATACTGTATATCAGTGATACATAGATAACAGACAGCTGATACATACTGTATATCAGTGATACATAGATAACAGACAGCTGATACATACTGTATATCAGTGATACATAGATAACAGACAGCTGATACATACTGTATATCAGTGATACATAGATAACAGACAGCTGATACATACTGTATATCAGTCATACATAGATAACAGACAGCTGATACATACTGTATATCAGTGATACATAGATAACAGACAGCTGATACATACTGTATATCAGTGATACATAGATAACAGACAGCTGATACATACTGTATATCAGTGATACATAGATAACAGACAGCTGATACATACTGTATATCAGTGATACATAGATAACAGACAGCTGATACATACTGTATATCAGTGATACATAGATAACAGACAGCTGATACATACTGTATATCAGTGATACATAGATAACAGACTGCTGATACATACTGTATATCAGTGATACATAGATAACAGACAGCTGATACATACTGTATATCAGTGATACATAGATAACAGACAGCTGATACATACTGTATATCAGTGATACATAGATAACAGACAGCTGATACATACTGTATATCAGTGATACATAGATAACAGACAGCTGATACATACTGTATATCAGTGATACATAGATAACAGACAGCTGATACATACTGTATATCAGTGATACATAGATAACAGACAGCTGATACATACTGTATATCAGTGATACATAGATAACAGACAGCTGATACATACTGTATATCAGTGATACATAGATAACAGACAGCTGATACATACTGTATATCAGTGATACATAGATAACAGACAGCTGATACAGATACATTAATAAAACATTAACAGCTGATGTACAAAGCGGTGACAGGCCAGCTCGCTCTGCTGAGGCTTTTAAGCCGGTACAGAGTGGATCTTGATTTAAATTCGATTAAATTATCGTCTCGCCGCGACCAGTGCTCATTTGCACAAAGTAACCTTGGCTGCTTAATGCGGAATTAGCAAATGAGGTACTAGAGAGCAGAAGGCAAGGACGACAGCGTTAGAAAGGCACCCAGGTGACGGCCCTGGGACTGACAGAGAGAGGGAAAGGTGTGTGTGTGTGTGCGTGTGGTTGGGGTGGTTAAGCAATGTCACAAAGTCACATTTGGTCAACTTAAGGTCACGACCTCTACCACAACGGAAACTATAAACAACTGTATTTTTCTGTCTGACCATCTCGACCGATGTCTCTGACTCTTTTTAGCTTTTCCCCAACCATCGGCTCGTGTCACTGTCAACCTGGCCAGGGCGATGATTGCTGGCGATCCTATCAGATAAGGAAGCCTCAGTTGAACCAAGGTCACTGCTCTGAATGAATACTGACAAGTGGGATGAACAAGGGCCGGGTCCACACACACACACACACACTGCGCACGAACACGAGAGCCTCCTCTCAAAAGCGCCTCTCCGTTTGAGACGAGAATCCCATTTTAGTCTGTCAGCGGTTCCGCACGATGCTGTGAGCCCAGTAGAGACCCCGGGCCTGGCCTCATTTGTTCTAATGGTACCGGGCCTTTCTCTCTCTCTTTCTGACCCGGTAAACAAGTATCCCCCTCCCCGCCTCGTCTCCATTTGCAATACGAGAGTAGAGGGACTCCTGGAGAACGTAGAACTTTGGCTGAGAACTCTCCCCGTAGAAATAGAGACGTAGTTACAGTACAGACAGAGAGAAATAACCTCCTCCTCTGTGTGGTCTCACTGTTGCTTTCCATGTCTCTTTCATTGTCCATCAGTCTGTCTGTTTGTCTCTCTGAAGATTTTCTATTTTATTCATAAGACTTAGTTGATGTTATTTACGTTGGTTTGAACCGCAGAAGCAAGCGGAAAGACCTTAGTAACAGAACTAACAGAACGAAATAACTAAATCAAATAATGCACTAATTATAGAAACATATCCAAGAAAGAGGTGAATATTTAAAAAAAACGGGTTCAATGGATGTTATAATTCAAATTATACAAAAATGACATTGATGATAATAACCATGTTGTTTGTACACTTCTAAGTTTGCCCTTTTCTCAGGACAATGTGTTACAAGTCTAGCTACAAGCATTGATAGCGTATTGCCAAATATACCCCAAACAGAGTCTCTTCTTCTATGTTTCAGGGCTCTCTATAATACAGAGACACCAACCTCCAGCACATGGAAATGTAAAACACACAGATGAAGTCTGCTGCCCCCCTTACATTAGATCGAACTACACAGTTGCAAAAACCCATAACAGGAAATGCATCTTATTTGTCAGGCAGCATCTTCAAGGGAAAACACTGTTCGAGTAGCAGATGTACAGAGAAAGAAAGAGAGAGGTATAGAGACGGAGAGAGAGAGAGACGGAGAGAAAGAGAGAGAGAGAGAGAGAGAGAGAGAGACGGAGAATGAAAGGGAGTCAGATAGAAAGAGAGTTCCCAGAATGCATCATGGTTGTCACGGTACACTGGGTCTTACATGCGGCTGCTGGGTGGTATCTTGCGTCCGTCCCTGAACCACGTGACTTGAGGCTGGGGAAAGCTTCTGATTCGCGGAGCAGGAACCACTGCCCCCTCCCCCTGAGAGATGGACTGGGCGCGCTCACCTTCCTCGAAGCTGCCCATAACTACGGCGAGAAAGAAAAGCAAATGGGATAAAGTTAGGACATGGATATAACAGTATCACTGGGTGAGATTGTCCCCTCAGGCTGATCAGAGATAATATAACAGTATCACTGGGTGAGATTGTCCCCTCAGACTGATCAGAGATAATATAACAGCATCACTGGGTGAGATTGTCCCCTCATTCCTTCCGTCAGTCTCCCGCTCCCTCCACAGTCCCTCTCCCTTTATCACTTCCTATTTCTCCCCCTTTTGCCTCTCCCACAGCTGCGTCTACAATTCATTTACATTTTTGATCATTTAGCAAACGCTTTCATCCAGAACCACATACAGTATTGGTACTGTGTTGAAATCCTACTCCTGAAGACCACTGTAGGTACTGACCGGGAGCAACCCACAAGCCCTGTCCTTTCTGCTTTCATCTGGCCATGATGATTTGGCCCTTGTCAAAGACCCTCAGGTCTTCATTCCTGCCCATTTCTTCTCCATCCAACACGTTGACTACAAGAACTGATTGTTCGCTTGTGATCTAGTCTACGCAGGTCATTATGCTTTGGCTCAATAGCAAGTAGGTCCGACTCCGGCGTGAGATTAAGGGAAACTAAATTCAGCGTGACACCACCACAAGAGTCTGCTTGCCCTTATAACAGGCTACAATGCAGCGACGCACTGTCTCGTGGAAGAGCTCCCGGGAAGGGGAGCTGTTGAACTTTAACCCGAATTTACGGATGCATATTCAAAACTCTCCGGTTCAGCCGGAGAGGAACAGCTGTTGTTGACAACGAGACGAATAAACTGAGTGGCGGTCGTATTTAAAATCGTCGGAAAGTAAAAAACAACGGCACAACATAATCTGTCTAATGACAGGGTAGAGTGGGCCAGCTGTTGTGGGCGGGGCGACATCACAGGAAATGAGATGCAGGTAGATCTTTAACCCCCAGACGCAGTTAGCCAGCCCGCCAACAGACAACTCTGCCTGTCAAGGCAAAGGGCACGGGAGCATCTTGATACAGTCACTCTGTCCCTCATAGGGACACACACGCTTCTGGCAATCAATACTGGAGGAAAATTAACTGGCGCACACACACACACACACACACACAGGTCTACACACATGCTTCTATACACAGGCGTCTACACACACACACACGTCTAAACACACACACACACACGTCTACACACACACACGTCTAAACTCACACACACACACGTCTACACACACACACGTCTAAACTCACACGTCTACACACACACACACACACACACACACATTAACTTACATGCCACCTGTACTTCAGTCCTTCTCTGCAGTAAGGCTCCGACCCGGTTCCTGACGATACATCTGTACAAGCCAGCATGGGAACGATCCAGAGAGGGAATCTGGTACCTGAAAAACACACACACATACACACACATGAACGTTATGTCTGGAACACACACAATACACATCGTAAAATGTACTAAAAAAGGAACACAATACTCTACAAGTTGATAACATACTATGTCAGAGTGCTGGATAACAGTACATTAATATAGCTTTGTTGGAACATTCAGGTTCTGTGTGTGTGTGCGTGTGTGTGTGTGTTTGTGTGCGTGCGCTGGTATCTTGCAGCCACTGTTCTCCAGCCCACATCATTCCTGTGACCTTGAGTTTCACTCACAGCCACAGACATGCTGTTCCACCTCCCGGCCATGTGGGGGCAACCAAACACATCGTATAATACAGCGCCATTAGTATGACATTATACTAACGTCAAATTAATGAGAGAGCGCGATCTCACTTCACAGGTCAGCACGCTCTCGAAGTCTGGCTGCAGAGAGTAAAATGTCTGCTTCGAAAGCGTGCAAGGGGGGCTTATGCATAAAAATCTGACCACGTTGCAATTAGAAAAAACTGAGGAAGCCGAGACAACATCTGGAGTAGACACATTTCGCTCCGGGGTTTGCAATGAATATTTTCTCACCGTGACATGTTGCTGAAATCATCCTCAACCCATCGTTCGTAGACTTGCCTGTGCACTCAGACTGTCTGGCATTTATTCAGCCGATCATTTCCTGAGCTGGACACGGACCAAAAACGTCATCGTATTGTTTTTATTATATTTAATAAAGAAATAGCACGTGAATTCTCCAAAATCCCATTAGCGGAATTAGACGTCGGTCCGGGCCAGATCCGGAGCACGGGCCGTATATTTAACCCAGCTCATCTAGACTCTTAAATGAGCAGAACTTTTTTAAGGGTCTTTAGTTTCTATGTGTTCGCACGTGGAATCAATCACACGCCCTGTGGTTGGTGGTCCGATTTCACATGGTGCCAGACTCCGCTAGACCAGATATATTCTCTGGCTTAGTTCTCCACACTTTATCGCCAAACGTAAGAGCCGTCTCACTGTGTCATCTCAGTGTGCGATGAACTAGGATCGGACTATTCAGATATTACCCTACGATGTCCGGAGCCTGCTGATTTTTTGATCTACTTCCTCTTCGATGGCACCCACCTGGTGTTGAAGATCTGAATAAGTCCCAGATTAGATGTGGTTGCAATGAAACAATGGAATGGAACCGGCTTTAAAGTCCACATTTGAATACCACTGGTCTAAAACAAATATAATATGTCTCAATAGGTGGCGCTGCTCACAACACCTGGACAATGTGGACCTCATATCTTTATCATCCTCATGTCATCCGTTTTGTCATGTTCAACAAAATCTTCAAAAACAGATGTTGCCTTGACGAGTTGGTCGACAAC
>CM055764.1:6050190-6080190 GCA_029465975.1 Dallia pectoralis | reverse complement strand
AGCAGCTCCCTTAACACGACACTGGAGACATGGCTGGCTCTTTGTTCTGCTCAAAAAAGAAGCACACACGTGCTCATTCACAAACACGCACACACGCACACACACACACGCACACACACACACACACGCACACACGCACACACACGAATACCACTTCCATAGATAAGACTAACCCATGTCACGTGATTGAGATTATTCACAAAAAAAAGGGCTTATCTTCCTCTATCGTTTCTTCCCTGCTCTCTCTCTACGTCTCACCCTCTGGTCGAGGTCGTAGGTCAGTGAGTGGGATTTGTGGCAAGCTGAAGATAGACCAACGGCGTATATTCTCTCCCGCTAACCGGCGCGGTGACTGGGCGGCCATTTTGGACCCGGAGGAGCCGACGGAGAATAGAGCGACAGCACCCACCTGTACTCCAGAGAGAAGCGGGTGAGCTCGGTTTCATTGTGGATCCATTTGAACTCCAGGGGCCAGCTGCCCTCCGCCATACACGTCAGCACCAACCGGTTACGCTCCAGGTGCAGCTGGCTACGGACCGGCTCCGTCTTAAAGTAGGGCGGCACGTCATCTGAAGAGAGGGAGTGAGGGAGAAGAGAGAAAGAGAGAGGAAGAGATGGAGGGAGTGAGGGAGAAGAGAGGAAGAGGGAGGAAAAGAGATGGAAACAGAGAAAGAGAGGGAAGAGAAACACAAAGAGAGAGGGAGAGAGTTGGTCACAAATGGGAGTTAATACGAGGTTCACTCATCGCCAGGCCTCATATGCCTGCCAGGTCATATGAACGTGACCGCCATGGTGATCCGTCACAGAGTTAAGTCTTAGCAAATCCGAATAAGGCCTGTTATAGCACCAAATAAAGCCGTAATGCAAACAAACACCTGTCCCTTAGATCCGGCCTAGCCCGATGGGTGAAGGTTGCGCGAGATAATTGGTCAGTAGACGAAGCCGATCGAGCCAATTCCAAAGGCGCCGGGAATTTGTCCACGGTGTTTGTATTGGCTATGCGTTTGAGCAGAAAACACTACAAAAGAAATGACGCGTTCACAATCCACAGACGAAAAAACGTCATACAAGCAATAGCGAAACTATTTAGCGGTGACTCTACTACAGTGTGATGTGACAGTATCCAGTTGCCATGGCGCACTGGCAGGGAAGTGTCTGTGTGTCACCCGGGGTAACAGTGACATGTGTCAGGGGTTCAGCTCTCTGATGTGACCAGTTAGAGTGGACGGCAGCCTGGGCCCACGACGTCGCGGTCTGATAGATGGAGGACTGGATCTGTGTGTGTTCTCTGCGTACGGACGGTACACCGTTGGCATAGCGCCGTATCCGGACACCAGACGGGGACGGACGGAAATCCGAAAGGACAAGGGAAGGCATGAAATCCTTTCATCAATCTGTCTCCACCTCGTCGTTTCGCTTCGTCTCCTTTCTTTAGGTTTTGCGGGTTTGTGTGAGTGTGTGTGTGTGTGTGTGTGTGTGTGTGTGTGTGTGTGTGTGCGGTATGAACATGTGGTAGAAGAACGTGACGAAACAGAGAATGAGTGAAACCAGCAGGTGATGTGTTACCTAGAGAATACAGAAGGCTGAGAATAGTATCGAATAAATTAGCACAAACACACACACCAACCACCCCTTCCATCTTATCAGCTGCAACCCACCTCAATCAATCAATCAAAAAGAAAGAAAGTCCATAAGGTCTCGGCGGCTCCACCCCTAAAGCCAGCACTAAAATGAAGACCTGCAAGTTGATGATCATTGTAAATATAGACCGAATTAATTGGATGGTTGGATAATATAATTTCAGAATTAACTAATTATCAAGCATTTAAATTAAACTGTCAAAATGATCTATTGGCTTGGTATTTCGCGTCACCATTCCGACGGAGGTAGTCAGACAGATGCGAAGAGCGAGGGCGGGTTTGGAACGGGGAGACGAGACAGATCTAGTCTCTAAACAGAGGTAGCTGAAGATTGGTGGGCGGCATGTGATTGAGGGAGAGATAAGAGGAACGAGATGCCGCGAGGTGAACGATGTACATGATAAAGACTCAAAGAGAACCAGATGGATGTAGAGATAGAGGAAGGTTCTGGCCCGTATTGATGGCTTCGCGGTCTCCTCTGTGTGGGTTCATGGGTATTAATATGCCTGCTGGGGAAATGGGAGGGAAGTTTAAGAAAATTAGGGAGATTGAGTCCCGCATAAGGGATTTGATTAGACGGGCGAGACTAATTGTTCCCTGGTGATTTGGGCTGTGCTTTTATCTGTGATATAGAGATAAAAACGAGAGTTAGAAAGCCAACCAGAGAGAAAAGAGAGAGATGGAGAAAGAGGGAGTGCTAGAAAGCCAGCCAGAGTGAGAGGAGAGAGAGAGAAGGAGACAGGGTGAGAAAAATCTAGCAAACATGTCTGATCTAGCACAAGTGTCTGATATAGCACAAGTGTCTGATCTAGTACAAGTGTCTGATCTAGTACAAGTGTCTGATCTAGTACAAGTGTCTGATCTAGCACAAGTGTCTGATCTAGCACAAGTGTCTGATCTAGCACAAGTGTCTGATCTAGCACAAGTGTCTGATCTAGCACAAGTGTCTGATCTAGCACAAGTGTCTGATCTAGCACAAGTGTCTGATCTAGCACAAGTGTCTGATCTAGCACAAGTGTCTGATCTAGCACAAGTGTCTGATATAGCAAAAGTGTCTGATATAGTACAAATGTCTGATCTAGTACAAGTGTCTGGTCTAGCACAAGTTTCTGATCTAGTACAAGTGTCTGATCTAGCACACGTGTCTGATCTAGCGCAAGTGTCTGATCTAGCGCAAGTGTCTGATCTAGTGCAAGTGTCTGGTCTAGCACAAGTGTCTGGTCTAGCACAAGTGTCTGATCTAGTACAAGTGTCTGGTCTAGCACAAGTGTCTGATCTAGTACAAGTGTCTGGTCTAGCACAAGTGTCTGATCTAGCACAAGTGTCTGATATAGTACAAGTGTCTGATCTAGTACAAGTGTCTGATCTAGTACAAGTGTCTGGTCTAGCACAAGTGTCTGATCTAGTACAAGTGTCTGATCTAGCACAAGTGTCTGATCTAGTACAAGTGTCTGATATAGCACAAGTGTATGGTCTAGTACAAGTGTCTGATATAGCACAAGTGTCTGGTCTAGTACAAGTGTCTGATATAGCACAAGTGTCTGGTCTAGCACAAGTGTCTGATATAGCACAAGTGTCTGGTCTAGCACAAGTGTCTGATCTAGTACAAGTGTCTGATATAGCACAAGTGTCTGGTCTAGCACAAGTGTCTGATATAGCACAAGTGTCTGGTCTAGTACAAGTGTCTGATATAGCCCAAGTGTCTGGTCTAGCACAAGTCTCTGATCTAGTACAAGTGTCTGATATAGCACAAGTGTCTGGTCTAGCACAAGTGTCTGGTCTAGCACAAGTGTCTGATCTAGTACAAGTGTCTGGTCTAGCACAAGTGTCTGATCTAGTACAAGTGTCTGGTCTAGCACAAGTGTCTGATCTAGCACAAGTGTCTGATATAGTACAAGTGTCTGATCTAGTACAAGTGTCTGATATAGTACAAGTGTCTGGTCTAGCAAAAGTGTCTGATCTAGTACAAGTGTCTGGTCTAGCACAAGTGTCTGATCCAGTACAAGTGTCTGGTCTAGCACAAGTGTCTGATCTAGCACAAGTGTCTGATATAGCACAAGTGTCTGATATAGTACAAATGTCTGATCTAGTACAAGTGTCTGATCTAGCACATGTGTCTGATCGAGCACAAGTGTCTGATCTAGCACAAGTGTCTGATCTAGCACAAGTGTCTGATCTAGTACAAGTGTCTGATCTAGCGCAAGTGTCTGAGAGTATCGCCCTCTGCTGGTCACCAGTTAACCAGGTTGGTATCCTGTGACCCGGGTTTGAACATCTGCTTGCCAGACAAGTTCCCAGCAGTACTGCGATTCAGTGACGTAGACCACTGAGCCAGTCAGGGCCAATTATTCAGTTTTGTGATATTTTAACTTGCTACAGGATGGGGATACGAACGGAGTAAACCTCTTTAGCCTAGTGAGGGATTGGGGTATACTATAGAAGGAGTGTCAGTGGCTGGAATGTTTTCTAAGTCAATTTCCACGAATACATACACACACACACACACACACACACTCACACACACTTGTCGAGCCACACTGAGGGTTTCACGTCTTCACACCCCACAAAGCAATTCATGTCTGATAAAGGCGGCGTAGGCATCTAGCGTTGGAGACGTCATCTCAAAACCAGCAGGGTGTGTGTGGTGTGTGTGTGCGTTAACGGGAAAGGTGTTTGGGAGGAGAGACGCGGCGTGTGTCTGGGAGGAGGGGCGTGTGTAGGTTTTTATGAGAGAGGTGTGTGTGCATGTGTGTTGGAAGAAGGGTGTGTGTTTGTGTTTACGGACAGCGATGGGTGCAGTTGTTTAATTTCCTTTCCAGTCAATTAAAGCCACTCTATCAATAATGAGACAGGTGTAAAGGAACAGCTATGTGCCCCCGAGTTAAGATTCAGAATAAAATCGCAAACCAATGGAAGACAGACACACATGCACACACACATACACACACGCACAAATACACACACACACACACACACACACTCCATCGTAGGAAAAACAGGTTCAATGACCACAGAGTCGAACGAGCCAACTTTTAAGGGTATTTATTTAAAACAGATAAGAAGTTTACAGCCACAAGTAAACTTCTGCTCCTCTCACAGTTGTACCGCTAGCAGGTCAAAAGTCAGAAGGGCTGTCCCCTGGCATTCTCAGCCTTTATTAGGAAAGGTCAAACCAATCAGGAATGACCACACGTACCCCAAGACCCTGCCTAGGACCAATGGATGCCCTGTTCAGCCAGTCCTTTGTCTGCTAGATCCCTCCCCACATTCCAAACAGCCGCACCCCAGCACCCCAACATAAACAAAGTTGAGGCACAGAATATACTGCTTGGGCAGACATAGCAATCCTGATTTCTACCACAACTCACACACAGAAATGACCCACGTGTGTGTGTGTGTGTGTGTGTGCGTGCGTGTGTGTGTGTGCGTGTGTGTGAGTGTATTTGTGCTACTGCTATTCTAGATATGCTATTCTAGATATATATTTAATCCCAAAAAAGTCCTTACAAGTATGTGGGTGTGTGTGTGTGTGAGTGTGAGTGTGTGTGTATGTGTGTGTGTGTGCGTGTGCGTGTGCATGTGCGCGTGCATGTGTGTGTGTGTGTGTGTGTGTGTGTGTGTGTGTGTGCGTGTGGGTGTGTGTAAAGGAAAGTATTCTCTGCTGGTGTTCTGGCTGGGAAACTAACAAACCCAATGACTGTGAGATCTGTTCCAGGGCCTGTTTTTATTTAACCCAGTGGCTTGACCCAAACTGTATATTATGTATGGGATCTGTTCCAAGGCCTGTTATTATTTAACCCAGTGGCCTGTCTATCTGTGGATTAGTTATGAGATCTGTTCCAAGGCCTGTCTGTGCGCAAATTATCACCAGTCCCAATGTGACAGTCATTGCCAGGCCACAGCTCCCATCAGCCAAAAAGCCAGGCACAGTTCCTCATACACACTGCCAACACACCGAGACCCACACAGACACGCACACCAGATCTTCTTTGGCACTGCGTACAGCATATCATATGTTAGAGTCTGGGGGTGTGGGTCCTGGGTCAGAGAGTAGGGGTGTGGGTTCTGGGTCAGAGTGTAGGGGTGTGGGTTCTGGGTCAAGAGGGTGTGGGTTCTGGGTCAGAGAGTAGGGGTGTGGGTTCTGGGTCAAGAGGGTGTGGGTTCTGGGTCAGAGAGTGGGGGTGTGGGTCAGAGAGTTGGGGTGTGCCTCTGCTAGCCTTCTGAATAAGATAACACAATCCTTCGCCTTTGAGAGGGAGGCAACAAACAAGAGCCCATCGACTCCGAAGTTTATTTCTCTTTTACCACCATCACTTCCTCTTCTTCCTCTAAGATGCCCAGTCTGTCGTCGTGACCAGGCTCCTCCACTAAAGGAATGAGATAGGGACGCCTCGGTTCCATAAATCAGAGAAGTAAAAACATTAAAAGCGTCGTCCTTCTTTAACAGCCTCGCCGCAGAGGCACGCAGGCTCGTAAATCTGCCGGCTAACCTTTCGGCGTGACAGGGTGAGCTCTCAGAGTACGCTCCCGCCTTTATCAGTCACCCCGAAGCCATCACTCCTGTCCCTAATAACGTCAAAGCACAAAGACACGAACCTGCACGGCACACCGTCTCCTGTGCAAATAATAACTTTTAATATGAACATATGTGCGAGAGCGCGTGTGCGGCTTGTGGCATATCTGAGTGCGTGTATGTCTGTGTGTGTGTGTGTGCGTGTCACGGAGCGAGAGTGCAATATTGTTTGTGTGGGTGCGGATAGGTGTGCGTGTGGTGTGTACATGCCTGAGTGTATTTCCCTCAGACGTGTGTGTGTGTGCGGCGTAGCAGGTTTAATTTCCCTGAAGATCCAGAAATGAAAAGCCTCTCCTGCGGACAAGATGGGCTTTGTGCATCGCTGCATGCTCTGAGCAAATTATGCCATTATGTTTATGAGAGCAAATTAAATCCAGCATTATTGAGACAATAAAGCGAATACCGGGCTTGTGTGTCGTATAGCTTACGCCCCAGAACATACTCAGGAATAACCTTCACGTCTCCATGCCGCTTAGAACAACTGGGAACACAGCTGATATGAGGGGTGGGGCCTTGTGGGGACAAACTGGAAATGAACCAGGAACGACAGGCAGAAGACGGAGGAACTAGAATGTGTTTCTGGTTGTCCTAGGGCCACATTAACGGGAAAGAAACCACTCAGATTGGGGGGCTTCTTGGTTCTGATTGACCTGTACAGTTTTCACACCCTCCACCTGCGGATGTTGGATTTTTACTGCTAGTCTGGTAGTCTGCCTTCGTAGCAATTGCTGTGACGTTGTCCTCTGACCTGGGTTGGCACAATGCGATTCAGCTGAACTAACAACTGATCCATATCTTAAGAGAGTAAGGTGCGGGAGAACGTCTATGAATCAACCAAAGCTTTGATAGCTTGGTAGGTGCTACGGTCCACGTTATTTTCACAGCCTCAAGCGGCCTGGTGAATTTTCTGCTTCAGTGACGATACAAACCAGAGTCGTGTCGGTCGCAAAAAAGATCTCAACAGATGTCGGAGTAAGGAAGGCATTATGCGTCGAGTAAAGGAGGCGAAGTGCTGAGATAGAGCGCAACACGTGCCCAACTGTTCCCATCCCGTTAGTCAGGAGATCAGTGATCCGCGGACGAATGGAGCTGGACACGTTCAGCCGAGAGAGAGTCCAGGTCAAAGTAGTTCTGGTGCAACAGCGCTGAATGACAAATAACATACAGTGTCTTCGCACAAATCTTCTGGTTGCATTGTCTCGTTGGTGTCATAGCAGAGACCTGTCGACTCTGTCGGCAAACTGCTGTTGGTCAAGGATACATTAGCGATTTGAGATGGGACGTGACCCAGGAGCTTAGTTCCAGGAAGGAAGAATGTGTATGAGGACAGCCTCAGTGCGTGTGCAGAAAACTGACTAACCCCAGCAACTCTGTTTGGCATGTGTCCACTGGTTGCTTCGGGGCTGTTGAAATATTAACTCTGTAAAACAATGTTGACATTTTTCAATAATGCATGGATGGGTTACTGGGGAATGTCACAGAGAACACAAAGGACGTGTGTCAAAAACAGACACTGACTGTACAAACTGCACACACACACACACACAACACACAGTCTACGCAAGCAGGAAAGCACAGACACACACGGGAATGGGAGTTGATAAGCACTCAGATGTACGCTTATAACATTTCACATTTCATTTCGTCGCCGTTGGTGTCACTCTGACATGGCATAAGCATTTTGACATTTCTCTGTCAATTTAAACACACACCACTGTGAGACATTCATTATATGGTTACGAGTACAAGTACGCATTTGAGATTGGTAGAGCGGCGACTTGACATTTTTCACCTTGATGCTGTCATTTCAGCCCGGAGGCCAATCAAAGCTTCTAATACCCCCAAATTACACACGCATCTTATCTTGGAACTGTTATACAGCCTTGCTACTGGCAAGGAGTGAGGCCAGGTAGCTAAAGGCATACATCGAGTGGTACTAGCTAGCCTGATGAATACAGTGAGTGATGCTAGCTAGCTACATACAGAAAGACCGCCAAACTAGATGCACAGTGAGTGATGCTAGCTAGCTACATACAAAAATACTGGCTAGCTAGCTGCACAGGGAGTGAGGCTAGCTACTAAGACACTGAGTGAAAATGCAGGTCTGTATTTCATCCAGGTTAAAAAAAATTATAATTGGAGTGGGCCAACCCACTAGATAATTGTCTTATTTGCCACTTAGCACGGAGCTAGCAAGTGGGTAGTGGGTAGGTGGACGGAAAAAAAGTAGGAAAAAAGGTTTAAAGGGAAGGCCCATTATCCAAAGGCTCTCAGTCTCTTTGTATCTGCCTGGTTCAATGTTCATTTACAGTGCAGTATGTGGGTTTAGTCGTCCCTGATAGGGTTATCCAACACAAGGTGTGTATTTCTTCTTGAATACACACCTTTGTTTTCCTTGTCACATCTCTCTTTTATCTCCACTCTTTCTTTATTTTTCTCTCTGTAATACTTCTAACTCTCTTCCCTTTCTTCTGTCACATCTCACTTTCACCTTCCTCTCCCTGTCTTGTCAGGTTGTTGCCAGCATGCCATAATGGTTTACTCTGGGGTGGTGTGGAGTTCACCTGCTGGTCTGGCTCTGTGCGTGTGCGTGTGTGTGTGTGTGTGTGTGTGTGTGCGTGCGCGTGTGTCATGTACAGTACAAGTGAGCCCACAGACAGCAGGAGAAGCAAACGCCTCTTGTTTAAATTCACATAAACCCAGAGACGCACAAACACACTATTTCTCCATTAACCGCTCCTCTCAGTCACACAGACGGTCCCAGGTCTTAGCAACCCTCCCAGCGTGTGTGATCACCTCCTGTCCCCTTCATCAAGGACATGTAATTACTTCCAGGGTAATAAAAGCTGTTAATACGCAGTTCCGTATGACCATTAGATGCTCGTGTGGCCTGCGTTTGCGCCTGGGTGGTTAATGTGGTTTGTGTGGATGTGGTTGTGTGTGTGTGTGTTGTGTGGCCTTATGTCTGTCTGGATTGTGTCTGAGTCCTCTACTCTCAGACGCCGTACTAGATAGACCATGTAGCCTTCCATACAAGGACACATATCTTCAGTGCGTTTACTTCATACGCACTCTGCGCGAATACGTCTGGCTGAGTGTCTGCTTTACGGTGCTCCAAAAAGCCATTGGCTCTATGCAATAATAAAAACCTCCTTTCTCGTTGACCGCCAGCCCGAGTCAAGTCATTAACCTATTCAATAAAATACTAGCCGTATACCAGGATGGCGTAGTCAAGGTCGAATATATGTACGGCTTTGTTTATGTTGGAGGGAGGTTTGAGCAGCTGCTGGAACAACAGGGCCTGACGGGTAAAAAATAGGGGTGAGAGGGAGGAAGCGTGTGAAAAGGAGGGCGCGAGGAGGAGGATGATGAGGCGATGGTGATAGAGAGGGGTGAAGGGAGGGAGGAGGGGAGGAGAGGGGTGTAAACGTGTGGGAGTGGAGGCCTTTGAACACTCCGAGCGGCCCTAATCTGTAATTGGTTGGTAATAAGGGTTTTTATTTCAGGTGCCATTTCTTATCACCGACGTACGGAGCTTACACTGCCAGGATGAGGAGAGAGGGCGAACACTGACACCGGCAAAACACAAGGCCGCGCACAAGGAGAGAACGATAAAGAACGGGGGGGTGGATAGAGGGAAAGACAAGGAGGAATGCGGAGAGAGCTATTCCGCGGACGCTGAAAACGTCTACAATGAAAATTCACCAGCATGT
This sequence comes from Dallia pectoralis, assembly GCA_029465975.1. Lineage (NCBI taxonomy): Eukaryota > Metazoa > Chordata > Actinopteri > Esociformes > Umbridae > Dallia > Dallia pectoralis. The sequence goes on along the minus strand of CM055764.1, from coordinate 6,070,264 downwards.
TTTTCGAGCACATATTTAACACACGCTAGAAGCAGAAGCGTTACAGCGTTTAGCACGACTGCGTTCCATTGGAACCTTCCCTGTCAGTTACTGCGAGGGGTTTGTTGTCTGTGAGGCCCGACCTTTGACCCGGCAGGCGTAGAAAACCATTGACAATGCTGTGTACCTGGTTACTGACATGGCACATTCTGACGAGGAAGGTCCGTTACTGCGGATAATTGATCTGGATGTCAGTGCGCGATGATTTGAGAACCACTTGGGATTTTTCGGTTCCTGTGCAGGTTTTTTCTCTCGATTGAGTGTATTAGTTCGGAACCGCTTAAGTTGTACTTTAATTCACAAAATATTTAATACGCATAATTAAAGTGGGTCAAAAGGGAACCACTTGTTTTACACTTCAGTATACGTATAACACAGCCTTGGGAAATATAATTTCAGTACACTTCCCACACAACACAAACATGTTCCTAACCTAATTCAAAGATATGAACGATAAACATTTCATACATCTGAGGTGTCTTATCTCTCATCCATATAACGTGATCTATTCATCATTTATTCCGTTTGCTGACGATGAGAATGTGAACCCCATGACCAATCGCCCGCCAGCCGGTTCACACGGTTGCCAGTCTGACCGCCATGTTCTCTTCCCCGGGGAGCGTTGACCCGACCCTACAGAAGAGCCCGTTTCAGCGGAAGCCCGGCTAAGTGGCAGGCAGCTTGTCACTCCACACGTGAACAGCTACCGCCTAATCTGGATCTGGACAGCCACGTCCATTACCACACAGCACAGGTGACTGACCGCTTCCCCTTACGGCACTCCATCGGCCGCCGGGTGACGGACAGCTCTATCACACCCCGTCGTTCTCCTCAAACACACACACACACACACTCTCACTTCGCTCTCAATCACTCCACGAGCACACCCACCCACTCAAATCAACTACCTACCCATTTAAAAAGTAGACACTGCGCACATGCACACGCACACGCACACACACGCACACACACACACGCACACTCACACACACGCACACGCGCACGCACACTCACTCACACTCACACACACACTCACACACACGCACACATAAAGCCTATATTTATATCTATATCCCCACACTGCAAACTTAACACGACGACAACAATACCAACCGACTTCGCGCTTTCTGATTTTCTTAAGCCGCACAACAAGCGCAGGAATCCAAAGGAGATTGCGCGTAGTCTGAAGGAAAGCGTTTCTACCCCAAGATACAACATCACACCGGGCCCTCATTTAGCTTTCTGCGCTCAGCTCTCAGACCGTCTCGTGTGCGCGGCTGTAGCGTCGGGCGCCCTGGAATATATTAGACCTGAGGATGTAAGGGAGATGAACTGAACTGAATATGTATGGTATCAGTTCTTTTCATGTCCGCGTTTGGACAGAAGTCGTTATAATAAAACGAAAACAAGCATTCGCTTTCTCTTTTTACCTCGCGAGCTGTGCCTTCTCTCTCTCTCTCTCGCTCTACCCCTCACTCTTTCTCTCTCTCTCTCTCTCTCTCATTATCCCTCACTCTGTTCTGTTCTGATCTCTTCTTTTCTCACTCTCTCCGCGGGCTGCCATTTGACTCCTACTGAGGTGGTTAGGTGCGTGTCTGCGTGTGCGGGTGGGGAGGGGGTGTTCAGTCACAAGCTATCTGTAGAAATCTGATTCAGTCACAAGCTCTAACAACAGAGTTACATAAGACAGCAAGCGCTGGTAAAAATCACACAGTTATGTGATGCACGTGTCATTTAGCCGTGCACACAGTTTGACAAGATCTCGCGCACGAACACGAACCCGGTTCAACCAAGAGCAGAAGCAATCCAGACTGAATGCCATAATGCTGTCTAGACAATAAATCTCGCGAACAAGACAGAAACACATTTTTTGAACAACTCAGTCAAGCTTGCTTGAACGTAGACGGCGAACAAACAGACGGTGTGTGGTGAACGCACCCCGGAAATCCAAACATCCAAGTCGCGCCGACGCTCCGGAAGAAACAACGGGTCGCTACTAATCGGGCAAGCCCCGCCTCACCACTACAAACCTGCCTCCCTCTGGGGCGTCGCCAGATAAGGCATTAAAGGCCTCTCGTCAGCAGCTCGGGACGGTGGCCAAAAGAAAATACGACGGATACGGGACACCTCCTACAAGACAGGGGAAGAGGAAGACAAAAGCCAGGAGACGCAGGGTGCTGGAGGAGCTGCTAAAACCCCAGAATATCCCTTTAAGGACGATGGACTCTCCTCAGCCACATGCTCTCCACAGGCTCTCCATGTGCCAAATGTCAGGATCGTTAGCTTCAGTTGTTCCAGCTTAACACACAGTTATTCCAGCGATCAGTCCTTTCGGTGGCACTGGCGTCCCACTCCCGCTGTGTCGGGAAAACACAGAACGTCCACACAGCCCCGTCGGGATACTCACATTGTATTAGCAGCGCGCAGCCACTTTAACATCCCGCTAGACACCGCCCACGGGCCGTACAAAAGCAATGGATCCACTCCCTGCAGGAATATTCAACCCGGCCTGCCAGTCGTCCGGGGCATTGTGTCCATTAACGTCGCAGTTTCGCTCGGAGGCCTTCGACGGTCTCTCCGTTTTGTCAGAACCGCCACCGGAGCTCTTAGTAACCGATCTCAAGGTTTTTTGGACAAGAGCGCGTAGCAATGTTTTTCCGGCGGTCGATTCATGTGTGAAAGCCGCAGCCTCGATATTTGGGAGACAACAGTTCGTACTTAGCGCCGTTCTTTTCCGCCTCGCGTCATCCGTCTCTCCACGGACCGACTAGACAAACCCTGTCAGAGTTTTTAAACGCGGAGGCGTGAACGCTGCAAGACTTCCGTGGACGCCGGCGCGGCAGACTAGACAAACCAGACAGGGGTTTAGAGGGACTACGTATCAAATGGATGTTATAAAATCCAACCGTTAGCTTCCAGGTTGTGTTCGTCAGGTTTATAAACCTTCACACGTGTTGAGAGAATCTGCCTGTTTGAAACCAACCTGTTCAACTTGCCTGCCTGATTCTGTACAGTCTCTTGTCCCGGTGCTGCCCGCAGCTCTGTCTTTGAACTTGCCCTTGTTCACCCCAGCACAGCAGGTATCCAACCATAGATGCCGGTGGCATATGCCAGCTAGGAGTTTTCAAGGCTAATCTGAACACACATTGACTATACCGTGTCGCAGATTCACTAGACTGTTCAGTTCTTATTCGGTCGTCATAATAACGTGTTTACTCGTGTGTGCACCCAAGTCAGTTGAATAAAGCTACGCCCGATATCCACTCACCTCGCCAACCTCCCTGCCAGTCAATTCCTCAGTGTCCTCTGAGTTGATCGGCCTCTAATATAGCAGATGAACGTTAAATGTAAAGCTGCTGGGCCAAGGACATTCCTACCAGAACCGTGGCCATTGATGTAGACGTTTAGTTCTGGTTCTCCAATTGGTTGTGTTGAGGGTTAACCAGAATGAAAAAATAGCATTAACATGTAAAGAAGGTCATAGAAAGTTACAGAATGGTTGATTGAAAACCCTAACTCCTGTTGTAAAGCTATTTCAACTACCTGTGTTTTAAGACAGATTATGGGTAGTGAATAAACGAGCTAAAATACAGTATTACTACAAGTACTATTCTTTTCTTGAAAAAAAAAACAGCTACAAGCAATATTATAATTAGTACGAGTAAGATGTGACCAAATTGAAAGTGGATTTTACGAACAGAATTATAGCCTCTTGTTTTTTACTTTAAATTGGTGTTTTTATCTTTCAGGTGAGCAGAGTCAGAAGAGCCACAAGGACTTAGAAAGCCCATCGCTACTGTGGCTATTCTAAATCTCATTAGCCAGCACCACCGAATAATGCACACACACACACACACACACACACACACACACACACACACAACCGTGCACATTAAAACACACGTACACACACGCACACAAGATCAACTTCAAGGTCCCTTCCGGAAAAAAGGAAAGAGCGACCCGACATTTAAGATACGTTACGTACTGCGGTAAATGAGTGTGTGCTTGTACACTGAAGCACTCTATTCACACAATGTATTCGTTATTATTACTCTGCTTCAGCACTTAACAGAGAGACATCCCAAAGGGAACCAGATTTCCATTACGCAAGTGGTGTTTTTCCCCACAGCGCCCCCTATGCCTTTTTGTCCTACATAGCACCGGTGTGAGTTTACATGGCACTCCCGATTACCCAGCAGCAGCGGCGGCACTAAGTGAAAACTGTGGTGATGAATGTTCACAAGAGGTACAGCTTTTTTTATTGGTCTTGCAAACACCCACTTAATGACACTGCAAAAAGATCCGCGACTGGCCGGTCCCGGGCCATCCATCAGAACCCTGCATTCTGTCTCCGGGCCAAACGGGTCCCCATCGATCATGCGCTGTAAGGTCATCGCAACACATTACCAAACGATTTCCCCCTTTGCGCTCCCTCTGAATGGTTCTTACCAATAGGTCTGGTAGCCTAAGGACTGTACCATTGATGTTCGGTGCGGGGGGCGGGGGGTGATCTGTCGGAAGATGTAAGCTTGTAGCTATCCTCACTGTCTTAACGTGTGCCGTGCAGTCCTTATTGCAGCCGTAAAGACTGTACCGCCGGCATGTATGACGGGAGACGCATCAGTCACTGTTAAAAGCACCTCCTGCTTGTTCGTGAAATGGAACAATTCACCAAAACCGCCTCATTCCATGACACTGACCTCTGGTTGCAGAGAGAGAGAGACAGAAACGGACAGACAAAAACAGACAGAGGAGGCCGTGACTCCTTCATGGACCTCCTAATTGCTCCTTTCTTGCTCGGCTGCCACAGCGGAAGGTCACCGTCATCCCTCATGCTGTCACTTCGTCCTTATCCCCTTTATTCTATCCATCATCCTGTCATCCCGCCCCTTCCTCCGTCGCTCCATCCGTCTCCCGGTCGCTCCATCCTCTCCACGCCGTTCCATTTGTTAACTTGTCACTCCGCCCGTTGCCCTGTCAGTCATTACCTCAACCTGTCATTTCATGCCTCATCCCGTCACTCTTGCACTCATCCTTCCAATCCATGTTTCTTATTCCCGAGCCTTAACCTCATCCATGGCTAACATAACCAAAACCGTAACTTTAATCGCAGAACATACACAAAGCATTATGGGCATTTCCCAGAGCATCACACTCCCTCCACTGGCTTGTTGTCTTCCCACAGTGCACCCTGGTGACATCACATCTAATTTTAACTTAGCTGACTGACACTAAAACCTAAACCGAACACACAAGGTTAGGGCCAGAACGGTCGCATAGCTGAATCAACGTGTCTGTCTACAGCTGTATTTGCCCATCACGTCTTAGCCAACATTCACCTATCTTGACAAACTTTTTGTGCTTTATCAAACCACAATACATATCTGGCCTCTAGACTGAATGCACTGCAGGGTAGAGATCAGTCGGCCAAAGCCCAGCAGGCCAGAGAGCAGCAGGCTAGCATACAGGCTACAATTAGCATGGACACCCAGTTCCTGTTCTTTCTTACCTGCCACTTTTCTTTGTGACACAGACGCCAGATAGAAGCCAAGCGCGTTTCTGTGATGCATTGTCCTGCCAAGAAGAATGCCGCCATTGTGGAAAGGGCAGAATGGCCTTTGCCAAGCGACGGATGAAGGACCTGGGGTTTCTTGAAATTCACAACGATGTAAAAGCCCTCGGTTCCTGCTATTTGGGTCGCAGGCAGGGGTCACAGGCCGCCTCTGGCCCCCCAACCTCCCTCCCCCCACACTCTTTTGTTCTCTGTCTTTGTCCTGTCGTCTCTAAGCTCACTTAGAGGCAGGTGAGCAGGCGGGGTGCGTCTGAGTCATTTGAGCCGGAACACATATTTAATATAACGTCATTGCCAAGAAATGGAAAACTAATTACGGACTTTCTGATGTAATGCGGTGCTTGGAGCGCCGGGGAGAAACTAAGACAGAGAGACCGAACTCGCAGAGAACTCGTTTCGTCACCCCGTACCCTTTATTTCTCCTTGGAGACGCGGTGCAGGGAAGCGAGGACAGGACGGTGTTGCAATTAGAGGTGGACAGATGTGGCACGTCGACAGGATGACGAAGCTGACGAAATGCACGCGACACCGCGAAGAGGCAGCCCGTTTCACAGTCAATTTATGTACAACACGAGTGGCCAAGAGAAATAGCCGAGGACCGTAGCAGGCGCATTTATCTTCTCCAGCGGTCTAATATCACCGTGTCAACGCGGCGACCAGACGTACAGTGTACCACATAACAATTTGACTCAAACAGCAGCGCTAGCCGCAGAGTTAGAAGTGTCCTGGAGCAGCCAAGCTTGGGGAGAACCACCGGCTATGCTTTGTATCCAGGGACACAGGTTAATCCCAGGAGAAGCAATAAACCACCGTTCTGTGGAAACGAGATCAGTCCCACGGGAGTAGAGCCAGTATGGTTCGGTTTTGCCTTTCATTTGTTGTGTTTTCTTCCACGTTCAGTCCTGTATTTATTTTCTTAGTCAACCTTGTGTTCTGTTTCGTCGGGTTTTTGAACGCAGCTCCGTCCTTCATTTTGGTTTATTCATTCCACCTGTGTTGGATTCCTCGTCAGCTCCTTATTTAGTTCAGTTCATTCTGTTGGTTCCTAGATGAGTGTTGTTTGATTTGACTCTATGAAGCTTTTTTCCCTACCATATTTGTGACCATTACCTGTGTATAACCATTACATGTGTATGACCATTAAATAAGTATGACCATAACCTGTGTATGACCATAACCTGTGTATGAACATTACCTGTATATGACCGTTACCTGTATATGACCGTTACCTGTATATGACCATAACCTGTATATGACCATTACCTGTATATGACCGTTACCTGTATATGACCATAACCTGGATATGACCATAACCTGTATATGACCATAACCTGTATATGACCATAACCTGTATATGACCATAACCTGGATATGACCATAACCTGTATATGACCATAACCTGTATATGACCATAACCTGTATATGACCATAACCTGTATATGACCATAACCTGGATATGGCCATTACCTGTATATGACCATAACCTGCATATGACCATAACCTGGATATGACCATAACCTGGATATGACCATAACCTGTATATGACCATAACCTGTATATGACCATAACCTGGATATGACCATAACCTGGATATGGCCATTACCTGTATATGACCATAACCTGCATATGACCATAACCTGTATATGACCATAACCTGGATATGACCATAACCTGGATATGGCCATTACCTGTACATGACCATAACCTGGATATGACCATAACCTGTACATGACCATAACCTGGATATGACCATAACCTGTATATGACCATAACCTGGATATGACCATAACCTGGATATGACCATTATGTGTCTGTGATTTTAACACCATCATCTCCTTTAGTGTTCATTACAGAGCTGCTTGAACCAATCTGCTGTCATCAAGCTTGTGGAACAGAGAGATATGACTATATAAAGCAGGACTGTCAAACTCATTCCCCCCCGGGCCACATCACCATTATAAAGGCCCCTAAAAAGGCCAGTTGTAACCATAACAATGTAGATAAAATCGACCTGCATTATGGGAGATGTAGTTAATGGTCACTAAAATGCTGTAAAGCAGCACATCTTTTTATTTTAAGACAATAAGGTGCCTTTTTAGCTCTCGCGGGCCACATAAAAAAGCGTTTCGGGCCGGATTTGGCCCGTGGGCCCTGAGCTTGACACATGTGATATAAAGTATTGAGAGAGGGAGAGAGAGGGAGAGGGAGAGGGAGAGAGAGAGAGAGAGAGAGTGTGTGAAAAAGAGCAAAGAAAGAAAACAACGACAGCGAGAGAAACGATGAAAAACAAAGAGGGATATTTAAAGCCACTGACTACAGATTCATCATCTCTCTCCCCGGAAACGAGAGGAAGATTGTCCCGGTACGGAGGATACGTGATGGATGGATATGGAGAGCCACTGTTCTATTGACTGACCTGCACGGGCCAATGAGCCTCTACTTCCTACTCTGCTTTCTCCCGGGCAGCCAATAAGATGATCCGAAAACAATTAATGGCGCCAATGAGCCGGCAAATGAAGATATTAATATGTCGCGCGCGGCACGGCGAACGCCTGCATAAGACGATGCATTGTTGGATACCTGGAGGCTGTGGCAGGGGAGGTGTTGACATTCAGCCGTCGTGCATTTCTCTCTCTCCCTTCTCGAAAAAAATCTATTATCTGAATCTCCATCTCCCCAGCTTCCTTTCTCCTCTTCCCTTCTCCGTCTATCCTACAGTGGGAGACGCGTGGTGTCCAGCCAGGCTGGACCGTGTCATGTGCTTTCTCTCCTGTATATTAATCAACTGACAGAGTGTGCGGCCATGCCTGGCTGAACCACATGGCAATTAACTCCAGAAAGCGTCCTGTAAAACAGGCGACGTCCAGCTGTAAGATAGTGTAAATTTCTGTCAGGCCGTATCTAAGTGCAGTGCCTCGGACGAGACAAGCCATTGTTTCTTCGTTCGTTATCCTCGGAGAACGCACATTAAGGGACTGTAGCAGAACCGGGCCTGCGGTTTTGCGGAAGGCATAATCACATGTGCTCACACATAATCAGCAGGGTTAGGGGAACACACAACCACTCCAGGAGGCACTCGGTCGCAAATGTACTCATTTGATCTTCCCCAGCTCTCCGAACGGTCTTGCGGCGATCGCATCTGCAAGTCTAATCTGAGCGTGCTGCGGCGAGAGAGAGAGAGAGAGAGAGAGAGAGAGAGAGGAGAGAGAGAGAGAGAGAGAGAGCACATAACAACACACTCTCCGGGGCTTCGCACGACCATCAAAAGAAACCTGTTATAGAACGGGGTCCACGCACTTGGAAAAACACAACCTCATGTCTGAGTAGTCAAAGTGAACGGGGGTTTAATGACGAGACACGGTGGCAAAAGTGAACACCCGCTCTTCCGCTGCCGGATTAAAGAAGATCACAGCGTCTCACGCTGTCTCGCGGCACCTCGAAGTGTCCCAAACTGTCTCACTGCACCTCGTAGGTAACGACAGGTAACACAAACACATACGTGTTAATAACATTTACATTGTCACACGGTGATGAACTAAGCGTATCAAAAGACTGACCAAGGAATGTTCTAGTACTACGAGTAATACTGCTAATGTCATCATAATTAGTAGTAGTACTAGCAGCATTGTAATGTGTAGCTTCCAGCAATTGAATGTACTCTAGTTCATTGATGAGATTACATTTTGCATCTGGGCGCAGCTAACATTTATTATTTGTCATTAATCTTCACGGCCAGAGCTTATTTTTTCAAACAGACACCACAAGGAGGGACGTCCCGTAATCCAAAGGGTTTATCATCTGCTCATCATTGGTGTGTGTGTTTGCGTGTGTGTCAGAAGCTACGGGAAAACAAAACCAAATCCTGCATTAGACTCCAGGAGATCTCACAAACAAACACATCATGTCAAATTCTCTTTTTAAGGATACACTCTTGATTTGGGCATTTGTAAGAGTACTGTAAGAGCAGGTCGCTTAACTAAAGGTAGTAAAGTAAATCAGCACGTCGATTAATGATCAAAAGTTACTTTCATACTAACCATTTGCCCTCTCTATTCTAAATGCACTTGAAATTGTCATCGCTTGACGACAAACCAAACGTTTACTAGTCTGGGGAAATAGCTTTCGTAACAACATCGTGACCAAACCAAATACCACGAATGATTAAGCCCTGTTCACCTGTCGAATTACATTTTTGTAATAATAATTTTAGTAGCACTCCAGGAGCTTTAATTAAAATCTTCTACATGTGGCTCAGAAAAAAGTTCCAATTAACATCTGACTCTGGTGTTATTCCTGTGACGAACTAGCAATTATTCGGTTTTCGATGAAATTTACGCAATATAAATCGACCGTGAACTTTTTCCCACTTCTCATGCGTATCAATGCAGGTGTTAAAGACTTCACCTTGTGTGTACGATCAAAGGGAAATTCCTGTGTGAGCCCCACAGTATGTTGTTATTTCCGATCATCACAATCCCAGGCTATAATCTATCGCCAATCCCATCAGTGTAGTCACGAGCATCCGTGCTCGTGACTACAGAGACCGAATCGCCGTGTATGTTTTCACGACAGCTAAAAGTAACGGCATCTCGAAACACTGTCCACCCCCTCGTTTTCCTCTTTGACTCGTTACCTCGCATCGCTGTTTGACAAAATCGGCTTCCAATTAAAAACAACCTTTGAATTGAATCCGGCAAACCCAGGCTGCTAACGTGAGCGATGCTACATTAACTGAATGCTAATAACGGTGAGAGATCACTAGCTCAAACACGCCGAGGCGTCTTTCATTAACCGGCGTATATTAAAGCAGAGGAAGGTTAGCAGTAGCCTGTCAAAAGACCACACCGAACGCCCACAGCCGTGTCGTAGATCAAGAAAGAAAGTCGATGCGTATCGTGCTCGTCTCTCGCGCCTTTTTGTTGCCCACTTATTATCCGAGTTGTTCTGAATGTCTATTAGCCATATTTTGTTTATCTAGAGATAGAAAGGTCCGAAGGGCAAAAATAGGCTGCGGTGAGAGAGACGATGGAAAGGTCACTGTCTTCGGATTCTCGACAGGGGTGATTTGGTTGATTCAATCCGCAGCCTGGAACTTTGTTAGGGGATGCTAGGAGGTCTTTAGCGGAAGCGACTGAGGAAACAGACATTTGGTTAACGTCAGAGAAACTAAAGGATGTGTCAGAGTTCAGCAAATTGCGTTGGAAGCGATGGTTGCTGAAGTGTCCCAGAGTAGAAACGCTGTATGTGGAATCACCATTGCTGTATCCCACTGTAGAACCATGTGGAATAACCATTGCTGTATCTCACTATAGAACCATGTGGAATAACCATTGCTGTATCCCACTATAGAACCATGTGGATAAACATTGCTGTATCCCACTGTAGAACCATGTGGAATAACCATTGCTGTATCCCACTGTAGAACCATGTGGAATAACCATTGCTGTATCCCACTGTAGAGCCATGTGGAATAACCATTTCTGTATCCCACTATAGAAATATGTGGAATAACCATTGCTGTATCCCACTGTAGAGCCATGTGGAATAACCATTTCTGTATCCCACTATAGAACCATGTGGAATAAACATTGCTGTATCTCACTATAGAACCATGTGGAATAACCATTGCTGTATCTCACTATAGAACCATGTGGAATAACCATTGCTGTATCTCACTATAGAACCATGTGGATAAACATTGCTGTATCCCACTGTAGAACCATGTGGAATAACCATTGCTGTATCTCACTATAGAACCATGTGGATAAACATTGCTGTATCCCACTGTAGAACCATGTGGAATAACCATTTCTGTATCCCACTATAGAACCATGTGGATAAACATTGCTGTATCCCACTGTAGAACCATGTGGAATAACCATTGCTGTATCTCACTATAGAACCATGTGGATAAACATTGCTGTATCCCACTGTAGAACCATGTGGAATAACCATTTCTGTATCCCACTATAGAACCATGTGGATAAACATTGCTGTATCCCACTGTAGAGCCATGTGGAATAACCATTGCTGTATCCCACTGTAGAGCCATGTGGAATAACCATTGCTGTATCCCACTGTAGAGCCATGTGGAATAACCATTGCTGTATCCCACTGTAGAGCCATGTGGAATAACCATTGCTGTAGAGCCATGTGGAATAACCATTGCTGTATCCCACTGTAGAGCCATGTGGAATAACCATTTCTGTATCCCACTGTAGAGCCATGTGGAATAACCATTGCTGTATCCCACTGTAGAGCCATGTGGAATAACCATTGCTGTATCCCACTGTAGAGCCATGTGGAATAACCATTGCTGTAGAGCCATGTGGAATAACCATTGCTGTATCCCACTGTAGAGCCATGTGGAATAACCATTGCTGTATCCCACTGTAGAGCCATGTGGAATAACCATTGCTGTATCCCACTGTAGAGCCATGTGGAATAACCATTTCTGTATCCCACTATAGAAATATGTGGAATAACCATTGCTGTATCCCACTGTAGAGCCATGTGGAATAACCATTGCTGTATCCCACTGTAGAGCCATGTGGAATAACCATTGCTGTAGAGCCATGTGGAATAACCATTGCTGTATCCCACTGTAGAGCCATGTGGAATAACCATTGCTGTATCCCACTGTAGAGCCATGTGGAATAACCATTGCTGTAGAGCCATGTGGAATAACCATTGCTGTATCCCACTGTAGAGCCATGTGGAATAACCATTGCTGTATCCCACTGTAGAGCCATGTGGAATAACCATTGCTGTAGAGCCATGTGGAATAACCATTGCTGTATCCCACTGTAGAGCCATGTGGAATAACCATTGCTGTATCCCACTGTAGAGCCATGTGGAATAACCATTGCTGTATCCCACTGTAGAGCCATGTGGAATAACCATTTCTGTATCCCACTATAGAAATATGTGGAAGAAGCAATGCTCCATCTCTGCTTTTCCAGGTCTAACTAATCTCATCCTTGGCACTTTAATATTTTAGTATGCTGTCTGTCCTCTCTTCCAGTGAATGGGTTCCTTTCTCATCAGCGCTGCTAGTCAAACATGATGGCAAACACACGGGCCCTAATCCGGCCATGTATAAACCCCTGCAATTACACCAGGCACACAGTCCAATTACGGATGTGTGCTTAACCAGGAAGAATACTTAGGGAGGCCCCAACCCCAGAAATAATCTGCTTTACGGGGGAGTCCGTATAAAGCTGCGTACGGCCATATCACGCAGACTGATGCATTCTGATGTGCCTAAGCAGGACACACACGCGCACACACACGCGCACACACACGCGCACACACACACACAATAAGGAAGAGAAATGAGTAACGAATAATGAACCCCCGTGTCACTCTAAATGTCTTCCCCCGGCGATACTCGTTCCTGACACAATGCAACCACGAGATCAATAGTTCCACCCACAAGTGGGCCGGCCTTGATAGAGATAATCATTGTAATGTTTCTAATAGGCCGGTAACGGCAATGGTGTCCGCTATAATTACAATAAATTATAGCATTGTCCGACACGACGAGCACCGCAGACATTGTCCGTTTAACCGAATTAATCACGGTCGCCGGCGCGGAAAAATCTGTGGGAGCAACAGCGATCCAATCAGAGGCGTGGAGCCGGGTTCTGGTGGTCGGGCGGGCGTGGGTGACAAACTGTGGGTTATTAGCCGTGTTTGGGCTTCACAGAACCGATGCGGCGGGCAGTGTATGAGCCCGTCACCTCTGGTAATCGAACTAGCGGAGAGATAAATATCGCGTGTAAATGATGTCTTTCAGCTGGGAGAGAGAGAGAGATGGAGGTAGGGTCAGGCCTAACGCAGAGGGGACACAAACGGTGGGAGGGCGAGATGGAGGAGAGAGAGAAGGAGAGATGAGGAGAGAGGAGGAGAGAGGAGGAGAGAAAATAAAATGGATAGGAAGAAAACAGAGGGATGAAAAGAGAGAGAGAACAAATATAGAGAGCGAGTGAGAAAGAGATGGAGGAGAGAGAGAGAGGGACAATAAGAGACAGAGAGAAAGAACGGGAACATTTCAAATTAAAAAGGGAGAACAGAAGAGAAATGCAAATGTAGCGATGCCTATCTGTTAGGAGCAAGTTGCATTAATGCCTGTTTAATGGACTGGAGCAAAGTGTTGGCTCAATGAGGTGGGGATGAATGTACAGTGTTTAATGTGCTGATGATGTGAGTCGGTGCTATTGTGTGTGTGTGTGTGTGTGTGTGTGTGAGTGTGTGTTTAACCCCAGCACAGGAAGATATAGCATAAATCATTACAGTGAGCCATCAAATGTGTGTGTAACTGTGTGTGGGATTTTGTGAGATGGAAGATATAGAGGATTATGGAAGAATACAAATGTCAGTTTTGGTGTGTGGCTGTGATGGAACTGCATGCCGTCGCTGCCTCGCAGCCTGTACGATCAGTCAGGCACGCTGTCGCTTCCTCTCAGCCTGTACGATCAGTCAGTCACGCTGTCGCTTCTTCTCAGCCTGTACGATCAGTCAGTCACGCTGTCGCTTCTTCTCAGCCTGTACGATCAGTCAGTCACCCTGTTGTCGTGTCTCAGCCTGTACGATCAGTCAGTCACGCTGTCGCTGTCTCTCAGCCTGTACGATCAGTCGGTCACACTGTCGCTGTCTCTCAGCCTGTACGATCAGTCAGTCACACTGTCGCTGTCTCTCAGCCTGTACGATCAGTCAGTCACCCTGTTGTCGTGTCTCAGCCTGTATGATCAGTCAGTCACACTGTCGCTTCCTCTCAGCCTGTACGATCAGTCAGTCACACTGTCGCTGTCTCTCAGCCTGTACGATCAGTCAGTCACCCTGTTGTCGTGTCTCAGCCTGTATGATCAGTCAGTCACACTGTCGCTTCCTCTCAGCCTGTACGATCAGTCAGTCACACTGTCGCTGTCTCTCAGCCTGTACGATCAGTCAGTCACCCTGTTGTCGTGTCTCAGCCTGTACGATCAGTCAGTCACACTGTCGCTTCCTCTCAGCCTGTACGATCAGTCAGTCACGCTGTCGCTGTCTCTCAGCCTGCACGATCAGTCAGTCACGCTGTCGCTTCCTCTCAGCCTGTACGATCAGTCAGTCACACTGTCATTTCCTTTCAGCCTGTACGATCAGTCAGTCACGCCGCTGGCAGACAGTATGACCTGCACTGTCTTCCTCCATCATCCATCCTGAGGAGAGGGAAAGGTATGAGCAGTGTAATTACCCAGAGTGCACCGGGGCAGGGCACATCCCCCTCTTTCCAGAACGAAATACAACCTCCAAAGGTTTCTGCAAATGATGCCCCTTATTTCAAGCCATATCTTCCCGCCCTGGTCTTTTCTGTCTCCCGTATGGTCTTATCTTAAGATGGCTGAAGGAGACTCACGCTCTCCTCTCTTTCTATAGGCTATTTTAAACCCTGAGTCATTGGTTTCCATCACACTGTCGCCTCGATAAGCCTCCCAGACAACAGGCTGTGCAAATGTGATCCGTCTCTGTGCCTGGACCAAGAGCTGGGCAGGAGGACCGAGGCTAGAGGAGCGGGGATGGAAATATAGAGCAGGGCTGTGGGAATGGAGAAGATTAAGATTACGATTAAGGAGTAGAGCTGAAAGAGTAGGGCTGAAGGAGTAGGGCTGAAGGAGTAGTGCTGAAAGAGTAGGGCTGAATAAGTAGGGTTGAAGAATTAGGGTTGAAGCAGTGTGATTGAAGGGCTGAATGAGTACGGCTGAATAAGTAGGGTTGAATAATAAGGGTTGAATGAGTAGGGTGAAGGAGTAGGGTGAAGGAGTAGGGCTGAAGGAGTAGGACTGAAGGAGAAGGGCTGAAGGAGAAGGGTGAAGGAGTAGGGCTGAAGGAGTAGGGCTGAAGGAGTAGGGCTGAAGGAGTAGGGCTGAAGGAGTAGGGCTGAAGGAGTAGGGCTGAAGGAGTAGGGCTGAAGAAGTAGGGTGAAGGAGTAGGGCTGAAGGAGTAGGTCTGAAGGAGTAGGGCTGAATAAGTAGGGTTGAAGAAGTAGGGTTGAAGGAGTAGTGTTGAATAATAAGCGTTGAATGAGTAGGGCTGAATAAGTAGGGTTGAATAATAACAGAAGGGCTGAAGAAGTAGGGTTGAAGCAGTGTGATTGAAGGGTTGAATGAGAAGGGCTGGAAGAGTCTGTATGTAACCTACACTATCGTAAAGAAAGAGAGAGATCTAGAGAAAGGGACATTTTATTTAATTTCCAGTGCTTCAGCAATGCTAACGTATGTTTCTCATGCCAATAGAGCCCATTGAATTGAATTAAATTGAGATAGAGAGAAAGAGTGAGAGAAACAGAGAGAGACAGAGAGAGAGAGAGGGAGAGAGAGGGAGAGAGAGAGAGAGAGAGAGAGAGAGAGAGAGAGAGAGAGAGAGAGAGAGAGAGGGAGAGAGAGAGAGAACAACCCCCTCTTGGCTCTTCTCTCCCAACACGCATCCTCCCTGCTGTGAACAATGCATTTCTGTTGGCTCTATTGTTTCACTGTATTCACAAGCGCTCTATTCTCACCCATACATGTAATCACTCTGTGTTTCTAATGCTTTTAGATACGGGCGAAGTTAGACAAAGAGATGAAGGCAAGGTCGGGGAGAGGGAGTGGAGTGAGGGAGTGGAGGAAGCGAAAATGGAGGGGGGAGGAGGAGAGATAGGAGGAGGGTGACGTTATAAATCGCCCGAAAAATATTTTGGTAATTTCAAGGTTTGTCCAAGGTTTCCCGCTCATCAAGGTCTAATGGCTTTCCTGGAGAAACATAAGAGACCAATTGTGGAAATGTTAAGAAACAGGAGTTTGGCCAACTACTAGTAACACCACCATTTCATCAGCTTTCAAACTGGCCACCAGAGGGCAGTGAAATGCCGATCTCCCCCCAGTAAACCACAAGAGAGAGCAATAAGTACTTTCTTTTGAAGGCAACAATAAAGACGAACATCATCTTGATTCGTTTAAAAAAAAAGGAATGAATGTTTGTTTCTTCAGTGGTGACAACAGGGTCTGTCAGAAACAATGAGTAGGAAATTATGTGTTTTTCGGTTCCATCTACAAAATGTATCCAGCTGGTTAAGTTTTAGACATTCAACACAATGTGTGTGTATTGTTTTGAGGACATCAAAAAGCAGATACTGTCGTATTAATTGCCAAAGACAAATCCTACCTCAAGATTTATCCCAGTCATAGTATTCGATTATTACAAATGTATGTTGTGGTTTCCAGAACCAATTTGGATTTACTGGACTCCCAATTTCATTGGTCTTTTTCAAATTCTAACCCAAACCACACTCTCTTTCGCTATCTCTCCTCCTTTCTTTTCCATTTCCCACTCGCTCCTTTTCCACATATTTCCACTTAGCCCTCGGTCCTCTGTCTCTTTCCCTTTAAATCCCCCTCTCTCGCCCATAAGGCCTCACGTTGGTTAGTGATGAATCCAATGTACCCTCTGGAATCAGGACAGTTGAGCCAAGGGCAACCCCAACGAAAGATACAAAACACCAGGCTGAGCTGAGAAATGATTCAGAAAGAAAAGAAAATTCCAGCAAAAATCTTCCTCACCAGTGCTGTGACGACAAAACGTACAATATCATGAACAAAAACATTCGATATCTCCTGAACGTAAATATCGTTTTCTCAGAACATGTAAAATCTGTAAATTCAATTACAGTTGACTAGGACTCCGGACGCCTCAGCTTTAGAGTCACAGGCAGGTAGCTGTTATTAGCTGTGTGATTGAGAAACTGGGGTTTTAATCTTCCCTCTGGGACACACCCACAGGTCCCACAGAGGGCCGTCTCATTGGCCAGCATTTCCGCGTTTGGGGGTTTGTAATTCAATACTGTTGCTATGCCTTATCACACCCTAGTGACTCTCCTTGTGGGCATTGGATGTGTTTCAGAAAACCCATGTATAAAAACGACTGTCCCAAATCTGCTGGGAGTATATCTACAACGACGTAGGACCTTAATCATGAAATCGGTAAGATTTCGGTACATATTTTGGGAAAAACTGGAACAGAACTAAAAAAATGTATATAAATGTCAGTGCCGCAATCCACTGGGGTGTCTCATTTAGCAGATATACCAGTTACCAAGGTGATTGGGCCAGTAGAATGTGATGTCATACCTGTGCTATGCATTTCATATGCAGACAGGTAACCAATTGGCATTCGGGGTTCAAACAACGCTGTTTTTAAATAAACCTGGCCGATCCTAATGTAAACGCAAGAAAAAATTACAATCACTCACTATCACATCACTGGAGACAATAAAGATCAGTCTGTGTTGTCATGGGGAGTTGAAACACACACACACACACACACACACACACACACACTGGTTTACTGCGACAACACCTCGTCCAGGCTGACATTACAAACCCAAACCCACTACAACCGGCTGTCAACAACAACATCTCCACCAGCTTCCCCGTTTGTATGGTTGTCAACCCCCCTACCATTTGAAATATTTCATACCGAAAAGATAACGCTGACATGGTTTTCTCTAAACTTGACCTGAAAAGTGAGGGAGACAAAGACAGGAAAAAAACAGAGAGAGAGAGAGATAGAAAGACAGAAAAAAGAATGAGTGGAGAAAGACAGACAGAGAGAGAGAGAGAGAGAGTAGACAGAGAAAAGAGAAGAGAAATACCGAGATTAGAATGAGAGAGGCGAAATAGAAAGAGATACATGGTGATGCATCAGGCAGAGTAAACGTGGAGCAGGGGATTCTGGGAATGGTCAGCTATTGGTTCTGAATGCACGGGGGTCCCGGAAACACCACTTCACAAATGGACCTCATTCTTTGTACGGAGACTCAGCTGACACGGACTTCATCACGCCATTCGCTCATCCCTTCTTCAAACCGATTCGTTCTGTCCATTCCCTGGAAACATTTATACAGCACATTGCTACCCTGCCGCTCAGCCCATCCATAAAGCTGAAGTGTGTGGCTCCAGAGCCCTGGCTCCTTTATTCTAGGTGAGGATTATGTTATGTGGAGTTATCGGGGAGGGGTCCTGATCGATAACAACGGGGCAACTCACAGACGCGGACGAACAACAAAATAAACGGGCAAACCGGGAAAAATAGTCCAGTTCCGGGGAGGTATTTTTTTAATTGTGGCTTCTGGCTTCTGAAAAACCCTGCCAGATTAAAGTATCTGTGCGAGACTGCAGCAGGCAGGTAGGGAGGGAGTCAGGTGAGGAAAGAGAGAACGAAAGAGAAGAGCGTGAGAATGGAAAAAGATCACCCCCCTCCACACACTCATTTTCATAATGCTGTGAAAGACATTTAACTGGTGGCTCTCAGACAGAGAGAAGGTGGTTAGATAAGCGAGAGAATGTCAACTAGTGCGTATTGTTTTACAGCGGAGCCGACGACTCGTCTCTCCGCGTCTCTCTGTGGTAACGAGCGTAACTTAGTCCCCGTCTCCACAGGCACTCAATTCTCCGCACCTTTCGATGACATTTGATTGTCAGCCGTCAACGTCATGCAAAGCGAAGCGCACTTTTAAGATCGAACGTAAAGTGAAGGACTTGCATGTACGGCTCCGAAATAACGTTTGATCCCTTTCGAGTCGTGAATCAGTTGTCTGTCCCTTAAAGGTAGAGAGTAGGATATATATGATGGAGAGAAAAAGAAATAGAAGGAACGAGTCACACGGAGAGAGAGAGAGAGAGAGAGAGAGAGAGAGAGAGAGAGAGCAGATGAGTGGGAAGAAATAAACATAATTTCCATAGTCTTTTTCGTGAGGGCATTCTTCATTTCTCTTTCTTGCGCTGTTAGCTGTTGGGTTTCCCAAAACGATTCTAAACAACAAACGATCAAGAAATGTAAAGGAGCTAAGAATAAAAAGACAACAACATAAAAAAGTCAGGAAATGATCATCTGTAAATTAATTAAACATAGGGGAATGGCCTTATTGAAGCACAGGGGAATGTCCTTATTGAAACACAGGGGAATGGCCTTATTGAAACACAGGGGAATGGCCTTATTGAAGCACAAGGGAATGGCCTTATTGAAACACATGGGAATGGCCTTATTGAAGCACAGGGGAATGGCCTTATTGAAACACAGGGGAATGGCCTTATTGAAACACAGGGGAATGGCCTTATTAAGGCACAGGGGAATGGCCTTATTGAAGCACAGGGGAATGTCCTTATTGAAACACAGGGGAATGGCCTTATTGAAACACAGGGAATGGCCTTATTGAAGCACAAGGGAATGGCCTTATTGAAACACAGGGGAATGGCCTTATTGAAGCACAGGGGAATGGCCTTATTGAAACACAGGGGAATGGCCTTATTGAAACACAGGGGAATGGCCTTATTAAGGCACAGGGGAATGGCCTCATTGAAACACATGGGAATGTCCTTATTGAAGCACAGGGGAATGGCCTTATTGAAACACATGGGAATGGCCTTATTAAAGCACAGGGAATGG
>CM055764.1:6005583-6049690 GCA_029465975.1 Dallia pectoralis | reverse complement strand
CTCAGTCAGCGTTATTCTGCGTGAAAGGTGGGCTACTAAAATCAGCTAAACGTGCAAAAGTCTGCTAACTTGTCAAACTATCGCCCGTTGCTTATATCTTATAATCGTTCTTTGAATCAACTTACCATTTCTTGAGGCTTGTTGAGTTCGAGTACACTTTAGCAGACACGCTTATCCAGATCTACTTACTGTCCGGCTCAATTACAGATTTTTCACCTTGCCAGCTGAGGGATTCGATCTATCAACCTTTCGTTGCTGGTCAGATGCTCTAACCACTATAGGTTTTCTGTCCTGCCCAAATGTACGTGTGATCTAAACATTGAACAGGCTGTTTCAATAGCCGCACCTTTGAGTGTACAATGGCTATTTGAAACTCTGCTGCGTACATAAATGCCACATCACTTTCTAAATTCATCCAATCTTTAATAGTAT
Source organism: Dallia pectoralis (assembly GCA_029465975.1). Classification (NCBI taxonomy): domain Eukaryota; kingdom Metazoa; phylum Chordata; class Actinopteri; order Esociformes; family Umbridae; genus Dallia; species Dallia pectoralis. The sequence continues at coordinate 6,049,258 of CM055764.1, read as the reverse complement.
GGAAAGCTTTTTAACCCATTACTGAGATGGCTGTTCCAGTGAATATGCTCTAGCTTTTCTAAATACTGACTTTGTCCTACCGTGGCGAACACTTTACCTGCAGGCTGTGGCAGGTGATTTCATTATTCAGGGGATATTTTCCGGTTGGATCCCAATAAGAGTTGGGAAGGCTGGAGATTGATTCAACGTACCATTGAATGTATCCGTCACAGGATAACGAGGCTGGTGACCTTGGACCGAAGTTGATAAAACTTAAAGTACTATCACCAGTGGTGTGGGGGCGTGGTTACACAGGTTTAGTTTGGTGAGTCACTTCCGTGTTTATGTTCTGCACAAGCTGTTTTGTATCTGTCATTAGTGGGCTATAAAGGTTCGGCGAGCAAGACACTCCTTGCTCAGCATTGTTACTGCGTCACGTTATTTTATGGTGAGTGTTGTGTTTGTAAAGCACTGTGTGGAATGTTTTGTTATAAGTCGCGATTGCGCAATTTAATTTCATTACAGTTAGTTACGTTTTCCGTTCATTGTTAAGTGTTTGGTTTGTTTGAAATAAAGACCACGAACGAGTATCACGACTCTGCAAATGGCTTCATACTGCACTACACCCCTGAACCGTGACAAGTACACTTTATTTCAATTACAAAAGATCCATGGGAAGCAATTAATGCTTGATTTTGAATTAATGCTTGCTTTTGGATTAATGCTTGATTTTGGAATAATGCTTGATTTTGTAATAATGGTTGATTGGGAATTCATGCTCGATTTGCTTGATACTTTAATGTAAATAATGTTGGAGTTTTGGAAAAACTTCCACACAGAAACAATCCAGTCCTGTTAACTGTCATTGATCAATATTACCACAACCCACACACACACACACACACACACACAAAATAGAGACAAACGAGCACACTCCGACACACACACACACACACACACACACACACACACACACACACACACACACACGCAGGCACTTAACAATCACCTCCCTCTCTTTAACACAAACTCATCTCTCGCCCACACACCAACACACACATTACCCACCCTCACATTTACTTAACAGAGTAACACAGAAACGCTTGCTGCCAGGATGTGCCAGGATTTGATATCTTCCTACAGCACCGCCCGCTGTCCGTCTCCCTCTCTCCCTCTCTCTGTCTCTGTGTCGGTCTCTCTCTCCCTTTCTCTGTGTGTCTCTCCATCATGTGTTTCCAGTCCACTCTGAAACCATTAGGTTATCCTCTAGCCCCTGATAAAAAGGTAATAAAGGCATCCTAATGGCACATCAATTTCCCTCACTTTCCCTCTTAAAAATCCATGGTGGATTCTATTCCTGAAAATAACCCTTGTTGTTTTCGAAAACAAACAGGGCTTAAAAGGTTACCGTGTACGTGCGTGTGTGGGTCAGTGTGTGCGTGTGTGTCAGTGTGTGTGTGTGCGCGCGTGTGTGTGTGAGATTGTAGGCGTATAGTACCATTACATTCCCTATAGCCCGGTGCCCGATGCTTAAGCCCTCAGAAAAAAAAATCCCAATGTCAGGAAAGCGCTTCCGAAATTCATCCTCTGATTCACCACCTCCCCTCTTCTCCGACTCACGGTGACATAGATTAGGCGTTAATCTGGTTTGCAATCCCACCGCCTGTCATTAGAGGAGCCGATATGGGCTCCAAGCTCCCTCCAGCGCCCAGCAAACCGCACCAGGTAACAATACACGTTGAACAATTTGCCCGGTCGAACGTACCTGTTGCGTTTGAACTGACCGCCTATGATATTTCCCTCCCTGCCGGTAACATCAACATAAAACCTTTACTAAAGTGCACTCCGGGCAGCCAGAGAGAAGAAAAAAGGCTGTAAGATTTCAAATGCTTTTTTCAACTTCCCACACGGCGCCCTGGACAGGGTGTTGCAGCCTCTTCACGCTCCAGGTGCCCTATATATCAGTACACTGTAGCCAGGGCCCAAACCGATCAATCAGCTTCCCCTTGTCTTCACTGGCAAGACAGGACAGCCTATAGGCACGAACACACCACCTCCCCACCAACCAATCAATCCTGGGCGAGAGCGGTGGGGGGAGGGAGGCTGTGAGAGATAAATGAGGAGAGAAGGACGGGCGAGTGGATAAAGGTAGAGAGAGACAGTCGAAGAGGGATGAAAACGAAGAGCGAGGGAGAATGTGGAGAGATACATAAAGTCCCAGAGAGCGCCGTTTCAAAAGTTCTGGACGCTGGACGCCGAGTTAACGCCTGGTGGCTCGGTTAAAAGTCTTGCTTTATACGCATTTCCAAAGCTGAATTACGGGAAACTGAACGAGAAGAGTTGCCACAGATACATGTGTGACATGATATGAGATGGAAGGGCTAGATCTGTACAAACATCAGCAACTGAGGAGATGACACGTACTGTAAGTGACAGGCCAATTTCCCTTAAACAGCAGAGTGTGTGTGTGTGTGCGGGGGACAGTCTGTGTGGATATTATGCCCGGTTAACTGGAGCTCACGCTGGGAAGCTAACTATTTAATGACCTGTAGCACTGCCACTGTGTGGACTGACTGACAGTCGAGGAGAAACAAGCTCTCTCTGCATCAGTGAATGTCGTGTCTTCAACAAACACCCTCTCCTTAAAATGTTCATTGTTTAGTCTCTTTCACCCCCCCACAAAGCCCTCTCGCTGAGTCTCTGTAAAACACGACTCGTCTCTCTGTCTCTCCATCCGACAGAACGTTTGTTCCTCCGATGCTACATGGGGCCCGCGCCTCGCCTCCTCTCTACGTGTGAGCCGGGAATCAAACAGCAACACGCAGATACCCCCCGTGGTTGCCCCCCTCCACCGCCCACCCAAACAACCCATGCTAAAACCCATGGGGCAAAAAATTATCTAAGTTGAAAAATGAAACAATAATAAAATCAGAATAGTTCATGGCATCTCTTTTCTCTTTTTCCATCTCGCTCTCTCTCTCTCTCTCTCTCCTTCTCTCTCCGCAGGAGCTTCACAGAGTGGTAAAATCACACGGCGGGAGAGATGAAGAGTGAGAGGGTGAGGGAGAGAGGGGGAGAGAGAGAGAGGGAGAGACAGAGACGGACGGAGGTTCAAGGAGGGCCAAGTGGCTGGGTAAACTGAGATGTCTTCTGTTCACCTGTTCACATCAATAAGGCCAAACAAGTGTGTTTCCACGGCAGCCATGACACCCCCCCCAGATCAGACAGCACTCCCTTCAGATGTAACTCCCACTGTTGCCTTGTGTCAAATCCTATAAGGCAGAGAGAGCACTGTACTTTACCACGGGCCGAGGATGCAGCTAGAGTGCTCTACATCTGGAAGCATGCTGTGGATCTGGTCTTTATCTCTGTGAGTGTGTGTGTGTGTGTGTGTGTGTGTGTGTGTGTGTGTGTGTGTGTGTGTGTGTGTGTACGTGTGTGCGTGTGCACGTGCACGTTCGTGTGTACGTGTGTACATGTATATGTGTATATATGTGTGTTTATGTGTGTGCGCGCACGTGTGTATGATTGTGTGTGTATATGTGTGTGTGTGTTTGTGCGCGCGCACGTGTGTGTTTGTGTGCGTGCGTGTAAATCACTAGTCCCGACTGAATATTTCATACCTTTTGTTATTTTGAATCGCGAGGCTTTTGGAGCAACCTGCCAATGAGAGAACTTCAAAGGCTTTGTGGAAGGGACAGTGTACTACCAAATCAAATGGTTAGTACCAGTGGTTGAGGAACACCTAGGTAACCTTCTGTCTGACAAGGGGTCTTCAGTAAGATATTCACCGGGTCACCACAAACAACAACACCCTATATAAAATGGCAGTACAATTGCACTCCACTGTAAATAACATACTCTATGAAATGCAGGTTGAATTATTAAAGGCATACGTCATATTGCTACGGCAACCCTGGCGCTATTGGATACAGGGTTTTTAACAACAGTCAAACTCGTCTCTACTGAATATCAACCTGGTCATATTTATCACCCCCCACCCAAAAAAAAGGAAATAGCTACTTAAGAAATATCAGGTATGCAAAAACATTTTTTTATTGTGTCATTGATTTATATAATTTAAATGTGTGAGGGTACGTGTGTGTGTCGAGAGAGCCGGCAGGTGATACATTCTGATGAGAATATTAAGACGGTTTCCTGTCAGACGCAGAGATGAAAGAATGTTTGTCTCGCCACTAATTCAGCACGGGGTACCAGAACCCCACTGCTAACAGATCCGACCTCGCTTCCCACGTTTTCGCGCAGACACGGGGCGCCATCCGAGGGCCCGGCGCACAGCCTTTCCTCGCCGTACAACATGACACGGAGCCTCGCCTCAAACCCGGGACGTCGTCTGTCACTCCTGGACCTGCAAGCTAGTTCTTTGATCAAGCGCTGCACCCCGATTACTCCGGAGTGTATGGCGAGCCCACGGTTACCTGCCAGTCAGTCGGTGACAGAATGTGCGGCGCAAACGGCACCCCGTCCCCTGTTAAGTACACTCCATTTGAAACCGGTTCCATAAGAGTCCCAGTCAAAAGTAGTGGACTATGATTAATAGGTTGCCATTTAGGACAGTGTGTCTTCTGTAACCTGGGCCTCGCTGAGTCTAACTAGACTTCTTCCAACACCCGTTTTACATTACACTGAATATAATAGATCGTACATCCCATTGTTACCTGTGTATCCATAGTAACATGTCCTGTGGGTCTGTTCAGTGCTACTGAAGGTACGTGAACCAGCCAGAGAGCAGAGAACACACTCAGAGTACCATAACCATAGTGTGTGTGTGTACGTGTGTGTGTGTGTGTGTGTGTGCATGCGTGCGTTCGTGTGTGTGTGTCTATGTGTGCGTTCGTGCGTGTGTGTGTGTGTGTGTGCGCACGCTGGTAAAAGCCCTTCTGTCAGAAAGGCCAGCCCAGGAGAGATCTTATCTCAGCCTTGTTCAGTTTCTCTCATTCTTTACTTACTTTCCCCTCCTCCATCCTCCACCCTCCAGCTCCCCTTTCCCCCGTGCTCTCCTCTCTCATGCACTCCTCTCTCCTCCCCCCAGCCCCCCTCTTTCCACTCCTCTATCCCCCTGATCAATAGCGGGTCGGAGTGAGAAAGATAGAGCTTTGGATCAATCTGGAGAGGCTGAATACTGCCGGGAGCCTCCCTGCACACAAAAGCGAGAGATGAGAGAGAAATAGAGAGAGGGGTTGAAAAACAGGATCAAAACATCACAGGGATGAAGGGGTGAGAGAACAAGAGAACAATGGAGAGAGACATGCCGGAGTGAGAGATAAAAATACAGCAATCAAATGACAGCACATGAAATGTAGTAGAGGTTGGGAGGGGTTGGAGACAGTGATATTGTCAAATGTTAGCATGGGACTATATCTCGTTCCAGGATATTCTCTCTCTCTCTCTCTCTCTCTCTCTCTCTCTCTCTCTCTCTCTCTCTCTCTCTCTCTCTCTCTCTCTCTCTCTCTCTCTCTCTCTCTCTCTCTCTCTCTCTCTCTCTCTCTCTCTCTCTCTCTCTCTCTCTCTCTCTCTCTCTCTCTCTCTCTCTCTCTCTCTCTCTCTCTCTCTCTCTCTCTCTCTCTCTCTCTCTCTCTCTCTCTCTCTCTCTCTCTCTCTCTCTCTCTCTCTCTCTCTCTCTCTCTCTCTCTCTCTCTCTCTCTCTCTCTCTCTCTCTCTCTCTCTCTCTCTCTCTCTCTCTCTCTCTCTCTCTCTCTCTCTCTCTCTCTCTCTCTCTCTCTCTCTCTCTCTCAGTTGCGCTTCTGTTCGAAGAAGACACAAACTCTGTACGGTAAAAGGCGGAAGAGTCCAACTCCTTGTGAGAAACAGGTTGGCCACTGGGGAGACAGAAAGAGCGCGCGGGAACATAAGGTTGCCCAGTATTATCGAGCGGATATGAGCCGCGCGACCTGTGATGTGGGAGGCCGCGGTAACGACAAACAACAACAACAACCGGTACAGAACACAGTAGCGTCGGTGTCGCCGTAAGGCGGACCACGCACGGGCAATGGGATGATCCTGTGCATCTGAAGCATTTGTACTGCGTCTGAAAGACACAGGTGAAAGGCTAATTCAATGAATAAGGAAAGAATGTGCGTGTGTGTGTGTGTGTGTGTGTGTGTGTGTGTGTGTGCGTGTGTCAAAGAGAGATGAACGGATGCACGTATGGATGGTGGATGATAGGAAGTTTGAGAGTCTGTATCAGTATGTAATAACACTCAGTATCACACAGTCTGTATCAGTATGTAATAACACTCAGTATCACACAGTCTGTATCAGTATGTAATAACACTCAGTATCACACAGTCTGTATCAGTATGTAATAACACACAGTATCACACAGCCTGTATCAGTATGTAATAACACTCAGTATCACACAGTCTGTATCAGTATGTAATAACACACAGTATCACACAGCCTGTATCAGTATGTAATAACACTCAGTATCACACAGTCTGTATCAGTATGTAATAACACTCAGTATCACACAGTCTGTATCAGTATGTAATAACACTCAGTATCACACAGTCTGTATCAGTATGTAATAACACACAGTATCACACAGCCTGTATCAGTATGTAATAACACTCAGTATCACACAGTCTGTATCAGTATGTAATAACACACAGTATCACACAGCCTGTATCAGTATGTAATAACACTCAGTATCACACAGTCTGTATCAGTATGTAATAACACTCAGTATCACACAGTCTGTATCAGTATGTAATAACACTCAGTATCACACAGTCTGTATCAGTATGTAATAACACTCAGTATCACACAGTCTGTATCAGTATGTAATAACACTCAGTATCACACAGTCTGTATCACTATGTAATAACACTCAGTATCACACAGCCTGTATCAGTATGTAATAACACTCAGTATCACACAGTCTGTATCAGTATGTAATAACACTCAGTATCACACAGTCTGTATCAGTATGTAATAACACTCAGTATCACACAGTCTGTATCAGTATGTAATAACACTCAGTATCACACAGTCTGTATCAGTATGTAATAACACTCAGTATCACACAGTCTGTATCAGTATGTAATAACACTCAGTATCACACAGTCTGTATCAGTATGTAATAACACTCAGTATCACACAGTCTGTATCAGTATGTAATAACACTCAGTATCACACAGTCTGTATCAGTATGTAATAACACTCAGTATCACACAGTCTGTATCAGTATGTAATAACACTCAGTATCACACAGTCTGTATCAGTATGTAATAACACTCAGTATCACACAGTCTGTATCAGTATGTAATAACACTCAGTATCACACAGCCTGTATCAGTATATAATAACACTCAGTATCACACAGTCTGTATCAGTATGTAATAACACTCAGTATCACACAGTCTGTATCAGTATGTAATAACACTCAGTATCACACAGTCTGTATCAGTATGTAATAACACTCAGTATCACACAGCCTGTATCAGTATGTAATAACACTCAGTATCACACAGTCTGTATCAGTATGTAATAACACTCAGTATCACACAGCCTGTATCAGTATGTAATAACACTCAGTATCACACAGCCTGTATCAGTATGTAATAACACTCAGTATCACACAGCTCCAGTCTGTATCAGTATGTAATAACACTCAGTATCACACAGTCTGTATCAGTATGTAATAACACTCAGTATCACACAGTCTGTATCAGTATGTAATAACACTCAGTATCACACAGTCTGTATCAGTATGTAATAACACTCAGTATCACACAGTCTGTATCAGTATGTAATAACACTCAGTATCACACAGCCTGTATCAGTATGTAATAACACTCAGTATCACACAGTCTGTATCAGTATGTAATAACACTCAGTATCACACAGTCTGTATCAGTATGTAATAACACTCAGTATCACACAGTCTGTATCAGTATGTAATAACACTCAGTATCACACAGCCTGTATCAGTATATAATAACACTCAGTATCACACAGCCTGTATCAGTATGTAATAACACTCAGTATCACACAGCCTGTATCAGTATGTAATAACACTCAGTATCACACAGCCTGTATCAGAATGTAATAACACTCAGTATCACACAGTCTGTATCAGTATGTAATAACACTCAGTATCACACAGTCTGTATCAGTATGTAATAACACTCAGTATCACACAGTCTGTATCAGTATGTAATAACACTCAGTATCACACAGCCTGTATCAGTATGTAATAACACTCAGTATCACACAGTCTATATCAGTATGTAATAACACTCAGTATCACACAGTCTGTATCAGTATGTAATAACACTCAGTATCACACAGCCTGTATCAGTATGTAATAACACTCAGTATCACACAGTCTGTATCAGTATGTAATAACACTCAGTATCACACAGCCTGTATCAGTATGTAATAACACTCAGTATCACACAGCCTGTATCAGTATGTAATAACACTCAGTATCACACAGTCTGTATCAGTATGTAATAACACTCAGTATCACACAGCCTGTATCAGTATGTAATAACACTCAGTATCACACAGTCTGTATCAGTATGTAATAACACTCAGTATCACAGTCTGTATCAGTATGTAATAACACTCAGTATCACACAGTCTGTATCAGTATGTAATAACACTCAGTATCACACAGCCTGTATCAGTATGTAATAACACTCAGTATCACACAGTCTGTATCAGTATGTAATAACACTCAGTATCACACAGCCTGTATCAGTATGTAATAACACTCAGTATCACACAGTCTGTATCAGTATGTAATAACACTCAGTATCACACAGTCTGTATCAGTATGTAATAACACTCAGTATCACACAGTCTGTATCAGTATGTAATAACACTCAGTATCACACAGCCTGTATCAGTATGTAATAACACTCAGTATCACACAGTCTGTATCAGTATGTAATAACACTCAGTATCACACAGCCTGTATCAGTATATAATAACACTCAGTATCACACAGCCTGTATCAGTATGTAATAACACTCAGTATCACACAGCCTGTATCAGTATGTAATAACACTCAGTATCACACAGCCTGTATCAGAATGTAATAACACTCAGTATCACACAGTCTGTATCAGTATGTAATAACACTCAGTATCACACAGTCTATATCAGTATGTAATAACACTCAGTATCACACAGTCTGTATCAGTATGTAATAACACTCAGTATCACACAGCCTGTATCAGTATGTAATAACACTCAGTATCACACAGTCTATATCAGTATGTAATAACACTCAGTATCACACAGTCTATATCAGTATGTAATAACACTCAGTATCACACAGTCTATATCAGTATGTAATAACACTCAGTATCACACAGTCTGTAATAACACTCAGTATCACACAGTCTGTATCAGTATGTAATAACACTCAGTATCACACAGCCTGTATCAGTATGTAATAACACTCAGTATCACACAGCTCCAGTCTGTATCAGTATGTAATAACACTCAGTATCACACAGTCTGTATCAGTATGTAATAACACTCAGTATCACACAGTCTGTATCAGTATGTAATAACACTCAGTATCACACAGTCTGTATCAGTATGTAATAACACTCAGTATCACACAGCCTGTATCAGTATGTAATAACACTCAGTATCACACAGCCTGTATCAGTATGTAATAACACTCAGTATTACACAGCCTGTATCAGAATGTAATAACACTCAGTATCACACAGTCTGTATCAGTATGTAATAACACTCAGTATCACACAGTCTATATCAGTATGTAATAACACTCAGTATCACACAGTCTGTATCAGTATGTAATAACACTCAGTATCACACAGTCTGTATCAGTATGTAATAACACTCAGTATCACACAGCCTGTATCAGTATGTAATAACACTCAGTATCACACAGTCTATATCAGTATGTAATAACACTCAGTATCACACAGTCTATATCAGTATGTAATAACACTCAGTATCACACAGTCTATATCAGTATGTAATAACACTCAGTATCACACAGTCTGTATCAGTATGTAATAACACTCAGTATCACACAGTCTGTATCAGTATGTAATAACACTCAGTATCACACAGCCTGTATCAGTATGTAATAACACTCAGTATCACACAGCTCCAGTCTGTATCAGTATGTAATAACACTCAGTATCACACAGTCTGTATCAGTATGTAATAACACTCAGTATCACACAGTCTGTATCAGTATGTAATAACACTCAGTATCACACAGTCTGTATCAGTATGTAATAACACTCAGTATCACACAGCCTGTATCAGTATGTAATAACACTCAGTATCACACAGCTCCGATGTCCGAGATCGATAGAGAAGAGCAGTTGCCACATTTGAACCCCGACCACACAAACCCAGAAACCACTATCAGTTTTCGTAGCTGGTTGAGTGGAGCCTGTAAATGACACGGTGCTGTGTTGCCATCAACCCCCCGAGTTGCGTGACAGCCTTGAACGACTAACTCCACTAGACATTCCCTCGCAGGCAAGATGCTTCGGAGTGAAATAGGGAAACCAGTCAGTCTTGCAAGTTGTCCACAAAGAGAAAACAGGGAAAGATTTTATTAGGCGGTGACATTACTGCTTGATTAATGACATGCGTTTGGATAAAAGAAATTGTTTTGATCTATTCAAATTGTGTTTTTTATAGACTAAGGTACATGGACTTGCATTTATTTTCAAGAGAACTGTAATATGCACTTAACTCAGTCAGGCAACATGTTGCTACGGCGTGTGTGTGTGTATGTGTGTATTGTGGGTCTGTCTAGTATGTACAAATTTAACTCCATTAATAAGGGCGAATCAGACGCGTTGGGATCACGTTTTTTTTAGTTTTGGATCTGTACCCTCCCATTGTATCATGTCATCTTTAGGTAGCCCTCACCAGACGTCTGAGGGAGTCCTAGCTGGCTACCATCAAGAGTTAGTGACAAACACAGAATTAGACAGAAAACCGGAGAAACGGCACAAGGAACTGTCTGGTACAACAGCAGCATCACTGGAACTTTGTCACTCGATGATATAACTGCTGACAGCAGCGTAATCAATTCAGAAGTGTTCAGAAACCTCTTCTCTGCGAAATATCACATTCAGACGTGTTCAGGGCCAAACAGTGAAGTCAATCTTCATTTCGAAATCCAACAGAACATTTATTAATCTTTTCTCAAGATTAACAAATGTTTTTCTACATTTCACGGCACTGTAAAAATCGGTGCCATATAGAAAACATTTCAGTATGTTGGGAGAACCATAGGAACTGAGTTCAAGGTAGAACTGTTTTGTATCCAGGTAGCACCTTGTTTGGTTTTAAGTAGAACCGTTCTCAAAACAAATACGATACATCGAACCTAAAAAACATAGAAGAATCTCATTCCACCAGGGATGGTCGCCAATAATAATACAGCTTGAGATCGAACAGTTTCATAGTGTCTACAAATCGCATTACTTCATAATATAATCACACATTACAGTAAGTAATTTAATTTAAAGTGGTGAAGGTCAAGAATATAAATGTATTAAATGTGGTGACATACGAAATCAGATTTAGGATCACAATAAAATCGTTACACGAGTAGGAGAACGCTTCCCTCCGGCCGTGGAACAGCAGGACAATACAAAATGTAATGACTGAATAAAAACTCAAAAAATAAAGGGGAAATATTAATCGAAGAACATCAAAGGCTTCTCTGACAATCCTCTTCCGCGGCTCACTCTCTCCCGCTCTTCGCTCTCTTTTTCGCCTCCTTCATAATCAAGAGCTGGCTTTGAGAGCGAAGGAGACACAGCGATAGAGAGAAAGACAGTGTAAAAAAAATGGAGCAGAGAGAAAGCGTGTCCTACTTTGACTCCTCTGCTTGGGGCTTTCTGGACAGCCTTAACCAAACCTCAATGACTCTGTGAATGTTAATTACACGAACCACATGTAGAGCACACGCTATCAGTTACCTCTGTATCCTGGATTCAGCATGCCATGTCAAAGTTGTCTGGCAGACAATGTTATTTTTGACTTATATGACACATACCGTCGGCATGGCAACCCAATTATCCGTCTGACAGCAAACAGTGGCCGTTATCGTTATCGCTGTTGTGTACGTGTTTCGTGACGTGATGTTAAAGAAGTATTCATCTCGGCTATGGCTTCATGTACCACCAACGATAAGTGTTTTAAAGGCCATTGGTTATTGTTTTGTATGCCAGCGGGTTATTGCTTTATAAACCAGTGGTAATCGCATTATATACCAGGGGTTCTGTGCTGGCTGTTTTGTTTGTAACTTTGTGTGTAAAATCTGTCTACCGTGACAATTATCAGATCGTTTTTTCAAGAGAGGGGGTGTTAAACACAACTTCTGTGGATCTATTCCCTCATCTTCTCGTAGCATCTGTCGAAATACAGAACATTCTAGTCAAAGCTACGTCTGCTCTTTGCCGGGTGAAACGGGTTTAGAGGGGAAAACAAGCTGGGGCGCGTGTTCGCTCCAGGTGCCGCGGACTACGAGTTGCCAACTGCCTGAATGACCTCTACTGCATTTATAAGAGTAAAGAACAGTCTTGACACCGTACTCTCTTCGGATGTGTCCAACCACCATCTGGGCCCAAACACAATCAACCATCACAATCAATGCCGCCAATGAAACTAATCAGACTTTATTCCTGGAGTGGGATGCCAACAAACCCTTTAAGAGACAGAACCAAAGGAAAGCACCCGGCCCTGCTGGAACCTGCCGGAGTTCCCTAGTCCACCCATAAGCACATTGCAAATCAGCTCACTGATGTGATCACAGACATTTTAAACACCTCACTGGACACATGCTGTGTCCTGGCCGGCATCAAATCATCCAATCATCCCAGTCGCCAAGAAATCAAGGATCACAGGACGTTATGTTTATATGCTAGTCGGCCGGACGTCTTTGGTTATAAAGGCATTTGTGCGCCTCGAGCTGTCCCACCGTATGTCCATCACTGACCCGGTACAAGACCCACAGCAGTTTGCCTACAGAGCCAACAGGCCGGTGGTTGACATGATCAACATGGCACTCCACATCATCCTGTGGCAGAATCTCGTTTCTGGACTTCGGTTCTGAATTCGACACTGTAATCCTGGCTTTGCTCTAGGGCAATCTCTCCCATATGGGAGTGCCCGAGTCCATTTGCAGGTAGCTCACAGTCTTCCTGTCCAACAGGAGGCAGCAAGTGAGGTTGGGGAAGCACCTGTTGGACCCACTGACCATCAATAACGGCACACCTCACGGTTGGGTCCTGTTTCCCCCAACTCTTCACCATTTACACCAACAAGTGAACCTACAACCACCACTATGTCAAGCTTCTGACGTTTGCGGATGACGCCATCATCATCGAACTTCTTCCCAATGGAGACGAGTCCACCTAAAGGAATGAGATTGACTGCCTGGGGTTCTGGTGCAGTCTACACAGTTTGGAGCTCAACGCACAAAAAACAGGGAGGATAAGACTGGACTCCATGAGAAGCCCAGCAGCACTTCATCCCATTTCCCTGGGTGGCTCATCAGTCAACACTGCGGAGTTCATTCGATCCCTGGGCAACTCCCTCCCAGAAACTCCCAGTTGGAGCTGAACATCACCTCTCTCACAACGAAAGCACAACAGAGGATATGCCCCCTGTGGTGGCTTAAAAAGTAGAAGCCGTTGATACTAAGATACTCGTATCTTTAGAATTCCATCATTGAGTCTATCATGTCCTCCTCCATCACCGTCTGGTACGCTGCGGCCACTGTCCAGGACAAGCGCAGACTGCAACGCGTCATCCGCTCTGCTGAGACCTTCCGTCTCTAAGCAACCTACACACCTCCAGGCGACAGAGGCGGGACTATTCCGAACCCTCCCCTCTGGAAGAAGGCTGAGGTCTATCAAGACCAAAAGCTCTCGCGAACAATAAAAGTTTCTTACCTACAGCAGTAGGGCTCAGGAACACGCCCCCTGAACAAAACTGTCCATAGACTGCTCCCCAAATTCACATTAACCCCGAACATTTAAAAGGATTTAGAGTCATAACCAACGGCAAATGCTTTCTATACCAGTGGTGATTGCTTCATCTCCTACTGTCCATCCCGTGACCTTTTCCTTCCTATCGCCCGGTCTCGTCCTCCCCCGTTTTCCTCCGTCTCTTCTTTCATTCTTATCATCTCCAGCTATTCTCTATCCTTCTTTCTCCCTCCATGCCGTCTCTTTGTGCCGTGCGGTGGTCGGGGGCGGGAATGACATGGGGCTTGCCCAGACAGAGTGATTCCACGGCGCCGCGGCCTGCGGGGAAAGATAGCTCGGGGCGTGACGTCACGGCTGTTAGATCCCAGCAGGCCGCGCAACAGAGCTGCGAGACGGCGAGGGCGAGCGGAGAGATGCGGCGTGCGAGGCAGAGAGAAGTGGGTTGGGTGGGGGGGGTTTCAGCCAGTGGACCCACAACGCCTGTAAACCATGGAAGTCGGACACAATGAAACGGAAGAGGAATAAAACACGTGATCCGCTTCATTTAAAAAAAAACATTACATCACTTTTAACCAATCAGCAGCAGGTATGCAGTTCCGGGTATTGGAACGTTGTTCGTGTCATCCCGGTTCCTGTTCCGCATCTCCTCATCAGACATCAAGCGAACATCCGCCAATCGAAGCTGCGGCAGACGCATCCGAGAGGACGGGAGCGTACGTCGGGTCCAAGCCTCTCTCCCCCGGATCGGGACTGGGGTCCAGTGTCCTCTCATCTGCACCTCCAGTGTGGGAGACGACATCAGATGTATAAAATATGTGAGCCTGGCGCACGTCAGCCCGCCCCGGTGAGAGCCGATGAAAGGGGGAACGCTTCAGAGGCAGGTCTGCAGCCAGCTGTCGCCGAAACAAGATGTCCGCCGTCCGCGGTCGGCTCTGCCTGCCCGTCTGTCTGTTATCCTATCCCCGAGGCCAGAATGTGTGGCGAATGCGACAGTCATGGTCAGGGCACGCCGGGGGTCACGAGGGACACGGGAGGGGGGACGGGAGGGGGGGTAGGGTGGAGGTGCGGGTGGCAGAAGCATGGAAACAGTTGTGTCTGCCGGGAACAGGTGGTGCTAGCTAGGGGAGGAATGTCTGTGTGAAAAGGCCAAATTCACACACACACGCGCGCACACGCACACGCGCGCACATACTCACGTGCGCACAAAACAAACCGACGAGGCTCAATACTCCAGAGATGTGCGCGTGTGTATATGTCAGCACAGGAAAATGAACTGATATTATTGATTGTGGCTGTTCCTTTAAGCGGAGTAAAGAGGGTACACATCCTCACGCAGTCAGGGGGATCGCCAGGTTTCCTGTGGATTCGTCTCGCCACTCTGCTTTGTTTCGGGGGGCCTGTATGTTTTGTGACTCAACGCTCGGAGTGTACACGGTCCCCTGGCAGTGCCAGCCATGGCTGGTGCCAGCTTGGAGAGATTGTGCCCCGTAAGCCATTACCAGATGGATTCACACTGTGCCCGGATCAGCGAGGGCTGGTGCCGGGCACAAACCATTCCCCGTCAGAGAAACGTGCGGGCGTGATCCGAACACGCGCTCCCTCGGATACAGACGCAATTGCCCCCAGGCCACGTCCATAAGAACGACATCCTCGATGGAGTCGCCGCCATCTGAACGGACACTGTGTCACCTGGGCTCGACGGTCAAAGCCGTCCTGAGTGAGACACGATGTGACCGCGGCGCCGCTCCCGTGTCACCGCGACGCCGTTCCGATGCCTTTTTCCGTTGGGACGCCGTATCCCGGTGCAATTGCCAAGACGGGAATCGGGCGAGTGTTGATCTGTCGAGATGTCCGGCTGTCGTGCGCCGTCTCGGGTTTGGGCGGTAGATTCCTGGACACCGACGCCACAATGTCTGTTAATCACGTAGGCTTGATGGCGAACCGCCCTTTGAATGGTACCTTTCTGTAGATTAGAGGCATCTGAGGCCATAATAGCGGCCCAGGAAGTGGCGCTGCCAGCGGGGATGTTCTGACCCTGTCCGCTCCAGATTGACCTGACAGATGGAACCTCCTCCTTGATGTGGACAGTCCGGATCACGGAGTTAACATTACAGCGTCTGAAAAACCTGGGAGAGGCTGGAAGAGGCTGGGATTGGGGTGAGCACAGGTTTGTCTCTCTCTGTTTGTGCGTGCGAGTGTGTGTGTGCGTGCGTGCGAGTGTGTGTGTGCGTGTGTGTGTGTGTGTGTGTGCATAAACAATGCAGATCGCGCACACGTGGTTTTCAAGTTGTCGTCCAGAAAAAACAATTCTGCAGGGACACACACCGAATGCACTAACTGTGATCCGTTTTGAACGAGAGCGTCCGTTAAATTATGGAAAAGGAAAAAACTAAATATGGCGCTGATCGCGTTTGGACTTGTGTTTTTATTGTTGATACGTATACGTACTTTATGCGAGTGTCTACTGCATTCTGGTAGTTTTACGCCTCTAAGTGTAATCACTTGATATGTTTAGATTGCTCGATATTTATTCGTCTGTGATTATTATTATTCACAGTCTTAGAAGTCACCCACATCTCCATCGATATATCTGTTTATTGTTCTCTGTAACCGACTCTGTTTTTCCAATCATCCACCCTAGGTCGGTTCGCTCCCTCCGAATGGCCATGCCTTTGTGGGAAAAGACGAGGGCCGTTGATTTAAGCGAAGGAGGGGAAAGACCTGATTATGTTTCACTGGTCATTACCCTTCACATTGTCTGTCCAGCTTCTCTTCTGTCCCAGGGAGAAAAAAATAGGAAACCAATTTACTATTGCCCATTATGTTGTGAAGGGAAAAAAACTGAATTGAACTTTTTTCCCCTTTCTTATTTTTAATGTCAGGCAGTTCTATTAACCATTGAAATCAGTCTGGACGAGAGTGTTGGACGTTTTAAAGGGAACGACTGAAATCAATGGCGAAGTCCGCAGCCCGCTAAGGTGGCATTAGGATTGAATGGGATGTTTAATGAGCAGAGCCGCGGAGGACAAAGAGGGGGGATATCAACACACGGGGCCTCTGATTAGCACGCATTGTCACGGAATACGCTAAGACAAAGACAGAATTATAGAGATAAGATGAGAGAGTGGAGACGGAGGAAGATAGAGAGAGCACGAGAGAGAGAGAGAGGGGTGACAGATTGAAAGAGGAAGATAGAGAGAGAGAGAGAAAGTGAGGACAGATGGATAGAATACGGGAGAGATAGCGAGAGAGAGAGAGAGATATCTGATGTGAAGCGAGGAGAAGGGAAATGAGAGAATGCCAGGGAAAGACTGAAAGATTTTAAAGGGAAAAAGTCACGCCTTGAAAAGATTAGCCATTTTAGAGGATGGATATGTTGCTCTCTTTTTTCAGTTGACTCTTTCAGTCGCCATTCTAACGATCAAATGCATTGATTTATTTCCCTTCTCACTCACAGAACACAAACACACAAAACAAACCCTGACCCAACAAACCCTGACCCGCATCATGCCAGAAGTCCAGGTGGTGTGTGTGTGTGTGTGTTTATGCGACCAGATGAGACCAGCGTCCATCACTACTCGCCCAGAACAAGAGGGCGCGTTGGCAGGTACAGATCCAAATGTCTGGGCCCCGGTGACATTACAGGGGGCCCATGTGTGAAAGCTGATGCATACGGGCAGACTGGCACTGACTGACCTGTGTGTGTGTGTGTGTGTGTGGACGGACAGCTGAGTGACGCTGTGGACTGTGTGGTGGAAAGATGATAAATGGATCAGCACCAGTCCATGGCAGGCACCCTCTCAGACAAGGCTGACACCAGAGGGGCTTTAGATCAGATCCCCAAAACTGTACTAGAGCAGATAAGAAATCTGACATCAAGTAGACATCACACACACACAGACAGACAGACAGACAGACAGACATACCTCAGGCTTCTGTCCAGATCTCCTGGCTCCAGTGCTGCCATCACATACACACACACACACACACACACACACACACACACACACCTTTCTAGTTGACTGGGAGAAGGACATTCCGTTCTGACACGTCATCACGGCCAATCCTTTAGGCACCCTCCAAACAAAGGCCATAGGGGAAGCTAGGGGTTGGAATTAATTTAGCTTAGGTAAGGGGAATTTAGATGACTGACTATATCTGTTTCACACTGGAGCTGGGCCAAGAAGATCCAGCTTTACAGTATTGTAGATAACTGACCTGTAACCTATTTCAGAAAGAGCGATAGTGAGAGAGAGAGAGAGAGAGAGAGAGAGAGTTTTGAGTTTTAAAAACACTTTATTGAGTTCTACGAACTCACAACACCACAACTACAAACAAACACACAACAACACAAGAAACCCACAATTTAACAACACAACACTCTCTGAATGCCCCAGGTAGCCATGAAACACTCAGTGTCCCCAACCAGTTTCTCCAGTAGGCATTGTCCGCCCTAAGTCGTAGCACGTAGTTTGCATCACTCCCCAGATACTCATATGAGCCAATAAAGTCATTGGACACAGCACATGGTTGGTATAGGTTGTACATGGGTATCCAGTGTTTGTTCATGCGCTCCACGTCCTTTACCAGTACAGACTCTGTAAATGTTCTGTAGTTCCCAGTGACTACTTTAGCCTTAGTTTGGCCCTTTCTGTAGTGTCTGACAGTCTCCTTAGGCTTCAGGGAGGACAGGAAGAGCAGGTTCCTCTTGTGGCCCATCTCAATGTTGACCTTGTCCAGAGTGCCACTCAGGACTTTGCGGACCCTCTTGCAGGCTGTGTAGGCCACCTTGGTGGCATGATGGTAGAGAACACAGTGCTCATTGTTCAACAGGATGTGCTGCAGTATGCTCTTACTGACGATCACAGTAAACACCAGCAATACAGACAGCCCCATGGCATCTGCCTTTGCTAGTGTGGCACGCCCATTCAGCAGCATTGACCTTATCATTGTGAGTTTCTTACAGACAGACCACATAAAGTTGAATAAAAAATAGGGAAAAAACAGAAAATAGATATATGAAGGAACCCAAAACGGAGGAAACACCCAGTGAAGCCCACAACACATAACTACTTCATTTTCCTTCTTGCTTTCCCACGAGCACTACGACTTTTAGCTGCCGACACAGCCGTGACAATTTTCCTCAACCGGAAACGCTTTTTAGAGCTCAGCTCCTCCTCCCCCACTGTTTTCTGCAGCACCCTTGCAGACCTCGCAAACTTCTCCTCGTCAAAGTAGTTAGACAGTTTTACAGATTTCCCAAACGTTACATCCAGAAACTCATTCACTTCCTCAAGTGAGTAAAGGTCATCACCACCTCCTGCTGAGACTTCATCCGGGCCATCAGTGATGTCATCCTCCTGCTCTTCTCCCTCAGCAGCCAATGACTCCTGACTTCCCCCTGCCACACTCCAAAACACACCACCAGTCTTTTCACCACTACTACTACTACTACAGGGCACCTCTACAGTCTGGGAAACCAGAACCTCCTGGCCCTCCAACACACCACTAGTGCTAGCCATCTCCAGCACCACCCCACCACTACTACTGTATTTCCCTTCCACCACTACTACACCATCATTCACCACATTTTTAGCCTGTTGCCCATTTAAACCCTCACTAGCTACTACTAACAACTGAGCTGCCTGCTCATCCCGGTTTCCACTCAGGTCCACCTGCTGCACTACTGGCTCATCAGCCCCCGTACTAACTGGTACAGCCACCACAGGAGTCACTTGTACTCCACTTGTAGTCTTATCATTATGTGGGCACGCCTGACGTTTATGTCCGACATCCCCACATTCAAAACACCGTTGGCTGCCTGTACTGGCATACGCCACATACAGCCGGTCTTCATATTTAACTTTGAATGATAACTCCAAAGTCTGTTCAGGTGAGTCAAGGAACATAAATACCTGTCGCCTAAACGACATTACTCTCTTTAGGTCCGGGTGTTTACACCCCAGAGGGACCATTTTAAGTGAACTGGCGAACTTGCCATATCGCGCTAATTCGCGAGTTAACAATTCATCTGGGATGAATGGCGGCACGTTGGAAATTGTAACCCGCGTTGACGGCGCATACAGCGGCGTTACCTGATACAACATCCCGTTTATCAGCACACCGTGCTCAACCAGTATATGCACCAGGCGTTCCTCCTTTAAAAACACCACCACTGCCTTATTCATACGGGATGCAGACGATACATAATCAAATCCTACCTTTTCCCCAACGGCGACCAGAACTTCCTCCACCGTGATAGTTGCGTCTGTAACGCACCTTAATCCATGACGCAACGACAAGGACGGCGTCCCCAACCGGGTCGCCATCCCAACACTCTACGGTAATCTCCAGGAGAGTAACCCTCCAAAGTCACGAAAAAAAGAACACTTAAGGAAGAAATCAAATCCCAAAGAACAACGCTAACAAACAAAAAGTTTGTTAGCAGTTAGCACTCTCCAGCACACACGCTCCCAGCACACACCCACACTCCCAGCATGCAGTGAGAGAGAGAGAGAGAGAGAGAGAAAGATGGGAAAGATAAATGGAGAGAGAGATACAAAGAAAGAAGAAATGCGTGTCCTCAGATACAGTGTCCAAGGTGGGTCTTGAGTGTATTAGAAGGCTGTGTGTTCATTGAATAGAGGAAATGGGACTTTCCAAAGGACCTGCTGGAAATCACTTCAGAGGTTCCTGTGTATTGAAGTTCACTTTATCACTTTCTAACTGAACATATACACACACACACACACACACACACACACACACTGGCTGTATAGCCAGCAACACTTTTGCTTTGTCAGTAAACTGTTGACCGTCCTTGTCAGTAAAATGTTTATGTTGCTGGCTGGCGATAGTTTCTGGAATGTTGGCAGGGGGGCTTGGTTATTCCGATAAGACAAACAATAGAGCATAAGGACAGGCACACAGATAAAAGAATAACGGCAGAACCAAATAAATGATAAGGCCAAACACATTGTAATTTTAGCAGGATGGACCAGTGACCTCTGTGAGGATTAACCTGTGACCTCTGTGAGGATGAACCTGTGACCTCTGTGAGGATGGATTTGTGACCTCTGTGAGGATGTACCTGTGACCTCTGTGAGGATGAACCTGTGACCTCTGTGAGGATGGACCTGTGACCTCTATGAGGATGGACCTGCGACCTCTCTGTGAGAATGGACCTGTGACCTCTGTGAGGATGGACCAGTGACCTCTGTGAGGATGGACCAGTGACCTCTGTGAGGATGGAGCTGTGAACTCTCTGTGAGGATGGACATGTGACCTCTGTGAGGATGGACCTGTGACCTCTGTGAGGATGGACCTGTGTCCTCTCTGTGAGGATTGACCTGTGACCTCTCTGTGAGGATGGACCTGTGATCCTTCACAGTGGCTATTAAGAAAAACAAAGCAATACATTATTATATAATAGTTTAGTCAATTGTCAAAACTAAACATGAGGCAGCTGGTTAGTAGCTCACGTCGATTACTCATTTGACAAGAACGTAAACAGAACAAATGGCCCGGCTTGCAGATGTCAGATGTCGGCCGATGGACAACTGACCGCGCCAACAATTGCCACTGACCACAAAATTAGGACAACTTCAGTATCTAATTGGGGCAGCCCGTCTCCACAAGCAAGGGATTGATATGCAACCATGGTACCGGGCATTCTGCCCAACACCCAGAGCTTCCTAGTGCACATGATTTGGACCAGAGCACCACAGCTAGTTCACAATAGAGGCGATAGAATGTGATTTGAAGATCCACAGTTCACAAATACTCGGCCACGAAACCACTCACTTCAAATTCATTCCGAAATGGCCACGGTAAAAGGTGATATGAAGGCGATTCTTCCTAAAGATTACACACAGATAAACAAGATATTACACTAATGACCAAAAATGGGAGATTACGTATTATATTATTCGTATGCAACGATAATAGCGACTGGTTTCATAAAGAAACAGAGCCCAACTGTGGCTGGCAGTGTAACTCAGTCCCTGCCTGAGAGAAAACTCCAGAAATACACAGAGGAGCCAAACCAGTGTGGCAGATAAGCTGTTGGTTTTTCCTCGTGCAGCCAAAACAGCACCGTCCAGTACGTTCCCAGGCTGTGAGCCGCCGTGGATCAGTCCTGTTGGTCCGGCACATTCCACAGACGCTCATATAGATTGTGATCTGAGAACGTCGGAGGCCAGGGAAACACCTTGAACTCTTCACCGTCTCCTTCAACCCATTCCTGATCTGCCGCGTTGCTTTGGTAGTCGGCGCCTGTGTCAACGTGACGTTCACATGAACGCCTGGACCCCGGGGATGTGTTTGTCCTTCTCTCTAACTTCCCGTCGCACCTGTCACTTCCTGTCACTTCCTGTCACTTCTTGTCACTCGTTCTAATGTTTTCTATCCAGGTCCTGAGATCATATCAGAGCAGGAATAGCATACAGACTAACCCTCCTCTCACGCCCACTAACTCAATCCATCTCCTCTCCCCACCGGTCTTTTTCTGCCTCCTCGCCCCATCTCGCTCTGTTGCGTTTTGTCTCCCTTCAAAGCTGCCTTCTCTGTTTGTCTGTCCGTGAATATGTGTGTGTGTGTGTGTGTGTGCATGTGTGTGTGTGCATGTGTGTGTGCGCGTGCGCGTGTGTGTGTGTGTGTCTCTCTGTGTCCTCTCCACAGGATGTGGGTGTTGCTCATCTATTACATCGTATAAAGTAATGTGAGACTGAACTCCAGAGCCCCGAAGTCTGCGCTCGATTGGCCATCTCTCTGCGCCCCGCCCACCAATCACGTCATTAAGACCCAACACAATGAGGCCATTTAAATATTATGTCCTAATCTAAACACATTTCATTAGAACGGGGTAACACACACACACACACACACACAGGAAATCCGACCGAATCAAGAAAGCCTGACAACTAAAGCACAGGCTTGGCCATGTTCAAATGTCATCAGTTAGAACATCTGTCATTGTCTATATGAGACGACTAATAACAGCCCTATATGAATAATGGCTGTTGTTTCATTCGTTCCCGTCCTCTCTATTTAGACCAGCCGGTAATTTGTCCTGTTAGCATCGGCTGGTGTGTTGTGTTGATCCCGCTCGTTCGTGCAGTAATAGCTCAATCTTCTTCTTTGTTGAATGTAAAGTGAGAGCTATATAATTTCCCTTTTCACACGGCACTGCTTTGACGGCAGAGCCGCTCCCTGCTCGCTCCTCCCACACGCAAACACCACTCAGTGTCGCAGGAGTCATGAGAGTTGAAGCTAACATTAAACGATGCTAATGTTCCAGCTACATTAGGCCCCTCCCGGGTTTGTCGCACCGCTAAGATGAAACCTGCATGTGCACTAGGGTGCATCAAATTTGAATGGGAAATTTTAATTTCAAAATATAAATTTGGCTGGCATTGCATGTTGTTCCAATTAACATAAAAATGACTTTTGCAAAGTTTTGAAGAATTCCATTGAGATTTAGGGGTGCCACCTAACACATGAACTTTGGCGAAATTTCAAAAAATTTGAAATTTTTAGTCTAATTGCCAATAGGATGACTTGGAAATGTTGAGTACAGTGAACTTTTATACAGTAACATGTTCTATAGTGTTATCAAAGTAAAAGTTGTTCGTTTGCTCTTTGGGCAACTTGGGCATTTCTCAGAATTCAACTTTCGAAATTTTCCATTCATTTGTCCTATAGACAAAATGAATGGAGGTCAATGGGACGTTCACGCGGCCTTACCCTGAATTTCGGCAGCAATGATGGATGTCGGACAAACATATAAAGTTTAATTGACTTTATTGTTAAACACAAGGGGCGATACTGACACACTTACAGAACAAACCCTCTCTAGTGGCTAACTCACTGGCAACTAACAGGGCCTAATGCTGAGCATCGGAGTTAACCTGCTGTCCCAGTGTAGGGTGCACGATGGAGGTGGGGTCCACTGCTTGTGCTGTTCCTCACTGATTGTCTCCAGCACTTGGCGTTTTGCTCGGTCAGCTGTTGCAAAAGATGCAGAGAGACGTGTACATTCACCGCCTGACTCTGCATCAAGGTCAGGTGTGAAAGCAGCCTGTTGCATTGGTGACATCCTCAACCGTGTAGCCAGTGACACGGCACTTGGTCGCCTAAGGATGTCATGTGGAATAGAGACGTTTGTTCCAGTCTTCTTATGCTTGTGGGATGGTTCACCCTCAGATGGTGGATACACTGTGTTAGTATCCTCCTCTGACTCCCCATCAGACCTTTGTTCCAGTCTTCTTATGCTTGTGGTTCACCCTCAGATGGTGGATACACTGTGTTAGTATCCTCCTCTGACTCCCCATCAGACGTTTGTTCCAGTCTTCTTATGCTTGTGGTTCACCCTCAGATGGTGGATACACTGTGTTAGTATCCTCCTCTGACTCCCCATCAGACGTTTGTTCCAGTCTTCTTATGCTTGTGGTTCACCCTCAGATGGTGGATACACTGTGTTAGTATCCTCCTCTGACTTCCCATCACTCTCCGACTCCAAGCTGGATATTGCAGTCATCTCCTCCAGCTCCTTTTCACAGCAGGTTTGCCTGGCTGCTGTGGCAGCTTGACGCTCCTCTCACCGCTTCACCTTGAGCTGCAGCTTTATGTCCAATACACCAAATGTGGCCACTCTGTCAGTCTTCATGCTGGCCAAGAAAGCTAGGTCTTCTGGGTTATCAATAGGCTTTTCAACATTTGGAGGCCAATTGTTTCGCTGTAGTCTCATTAGAGCACTTGGCCTGGGAGATTTTCCACAGCTTGATGTTAGCATTGACTAAGTCTACCACATTGTGGCACGCATGCTTGTCCCTCACCATTGGGATGTTGGCTTTCTTGTAAAATGGCCACACCTGCTCCTGGACAACCATGGCAGCCTCGAACTGCGACACCGCTCCATTTGCACCAGGTTTCATGGCAAGCATGCAGCGTAAGTTTGGTAGTTTGGCACCGGTGATGATGCCATCCTCACTGGTGATGCTGGGGCCCAGACCAAAGACCAGGCTGCGACTGCTAGTCTGACAGGGACCAGATGGTGAAGGCAGCATCATAGGAGAGCTGGATCCTGGGGTGGGTTGTGTTGTGCAGTGCCTGAGAATGAAAAGGATACAAGCTCAAGACAAGTGTTTAAAATCATATCTTACCATACTTAATATCACACAATTATGATAAACCATTCTTGCATAAGCCTCACATTTTAGCTGTACAAAGTCTAACTACATCATAACTTACCGTTACATCACTACCAGAGTAGCTTGCTGTGCTTGTAAATATACTTGTATTTAAAATGTTAATTTACTGTAACAACTACAATGCTACTCTCAATAAACATGAGACATTTATACTCTGAATATGACATTGTCCACTCTAGAATATTGTTGATGTTAAGCTTAATAGCTTAGCTAACATAGATAGCTAACTGTGGTTAGAAGACTGTTGCTAGCTAACGTTATCTAGATGTAATGAGCCCCAAATACCTATAAATATGACTTAAATGACTTATGATAAATAAGTTTACAGACACATAATTCCAGATATTATAGTAATATGTAATAATACATACCTCAAACAGAAAGATCACCTCAGTTTTCTTGAGCTGTAGTATTGTTTACCTCAGATTTCCATGGCGACCATTGAGCGCTGTTAACCACTTTATCCAACAAAAACATATGTGCGGTGGCACCCCTAAATCATCATGTACTGGAGAAATATTTTGCATGTGTTGTTTCTACATATATTGGAACACTTTTAGCACCCAGCCATTTAAAAATTCAAGAATTGTGTTTTTTGATGCACCCTAATGTGCACCCTGGCTGGGGAGATGAAGGAGAAAGGGATGAGGGAGAGGAGAGGAGAGAAGGAGAGGGGGAGAGGGGGAGATGAGGGGAGAGGAGGAAACAGAGGAAAAGAAGGAGACAGCGAGAGACGAGAAGATGGAAGGAAAGGTGGGAGAAGAGAATATGGAGGCATAGGTGGACACAGAGGGTGAGGAGACAGAGGGGAGGGTGACGTGGGGTTAATACACACGGGTCTGTCTCCCTCCTCTCTGTGTCATTCCAGTCTTTAAATAACACTGAGTAAACTCACACTTCCTCTTGGCAGAGGGGAGACCTGGCTGGAAAGCGGGCCGACCGCAGGAGTATACCGTGCAAAGTTCAGCTGCCAGCGTTACAAAAACAACACCCTACACTGCTCAACTGCAACTGTACAGAGCTAATGCATTCAGTCTCACGCACACACACACACACACACACACACACACACACACACACACACACACACACACACACACACACACACTTTTACTACTACCTCTACTACTACTACTTCTACTACTACTACTACTAGTACAACAGCACAGTTGTGTCAGTATTGGTTTCTCAGTGTGTGTGTGTGTGTGTGTGGGTGTGATCCCAGCTCGACTATAAGCCACACACACACACACACACACACACACGGCTGTCGGCAGGCTGCCATATATAGAACACTGGGTCAGGCAGGGATGGTTCACATTACACATCTGCCTGTCTCAATGCATGGAGGCCTCCATTCTCTCACTCTCTCTCTCTTTTCTTTTCCTCCCCCCTTGCTCCCCCCTCCATCTCCTTCTGTCTCTCCCCTTCTCGCTGTCTCCAGTGATCTATTTCCTCGTCTCTGTAGTTGTTGTCTGCCAAAATAGACAGCGATTCCAGCGGTAAGCGAGTCGCTAGACTGTAGGCTTTGTGACAATGAACAGGGCCGAGACAGGCAGTGTTCCTGCCGTCAACTATGACCTCACGCTCGCTCAGCCGTGTTCCAAATGGCACCCTATTCTATATGCGGCACCCTAAAAGCAGTTGCCAGAGGTAATGCATTGTATCGGTTCCAGTGTGGCATTTGGGACACGGCCTCTGTCTCCATTCGCAGTGGCTGGTTTGTTTCACCTCGGTTTGTAGTGTTTATTAAACTTGCACACAGGCGAACACAAAGTCACGGGAATCTCTATTAACACAACACGTCAAGCCACATAGATTGGGACACAAAAGCAGCCAGGGGTTTTTCCACAGGAGACAAGCCACTTGAGGGCTCGGAGATAAAAACGTTCCAAATACACAGCAAGTCATCCTTACATCGAGAAGTTGAATACGTTTGTATATACTTACTAGATGTGAAGTCCAAATACGGCATCGCTTGAATAGTACAGTGTGTCACATACCCGCCTTCACATGGTTATTGCAAATGGATTTCCGAGAGGTCACAAACGCTGAGTTTGCGAAAGCACGTGTATTACAGCAAGTTTGATTGACTTCTCCCATGTGGAGAAGAGCAGGCAAATGGGTTGAGGGGCTTTTCAATTACATTGACAAATCCTGATCGTTGGTTTGACTCCTGCCGCAGTCATAAGAAATGCGTGTGTGTGTGTGTGTGTGTGCATGTAACAGTGTGTGCATGAGAGAGAGAGAGAAAGAAAGAGAGAGAGGTTGGGTGCTTGGGAGAGAAGGGGGAGAGAGAATATGTGTGTGTGTGTGTGTGTGTGTGTGTGTGTGTGTGTGTGTGTGTGTGTGTGTGTGTGTACGTGTGTAAGAAAACCTGGTGTTAAGTGGGAAAATAGTAAGGGTCAAATGCTTCTGTAATTGCTTGCTCTTAAGTTCCCTTTCTTAATACGCCTCAAGCTGCTGTTATAATGCCCGCATATTTGTGTACGTGTGTGAGAGAATTAGCATTTAGAAATCCCTTCACCAAAACATTCTGGTACCTTGTTTATGCTATATATATGCCGGGAATCTTACGAATTAATGGCACAATATGCTGTGATTAATCACGATTAATCGCATATTCCCCAAGCTTGTTATCATCACGTAAACCACTGAATTAAATCAATTTAAATCAGTTTAAATCAATTTATATATATATAACTATACACATATGCAGTAATCTTTTATATCAAATGCACACTCATAACCCGAAAAAAACATGAAACTGTCAGTCAGAACCAGCTGGACCGGTCACCCTTCCTTCACGTCCAACCATGTTACTCTGATGAGAACCTGATCGATTCCTCCTTACAGTACATATTGCACCCTTCAGACTCGGCATCACATTGTGCAAATCAGAACTATGGTTCCTGTCTCATACGTCCATGTACCGGAGTGCCAAAGAGTCTGACATCCAAAAGCGACAGCACTTCCCACTGGGCACGACTACACAGGCTGAGAAAGACCACGGAAAACCGCCCAACCAGCGTTAGTCTGGATCAAGACGGGACACTGGGTTACCGCTGTTAAATCGCAATTGCAAATGTCTTTAAATGTCAGTTCACTTCCGAACCCGTCCACCAGGAGTTCCCCCGTCCCCCACAATCAGAATCACAGATGTTAAATCCAACACTGACACACTACCGTGCATTTGTTCACGTTCTGCCCAGCCCCCTAAACAACTAAACCAGCAATTATCTTTTACTTATCAACCACACTAGCACTGGGGGTGTAAAACACAAACCCGTCTCAACCATTTGAGGGACTAAATTGACCTTAATTAGGAACACCACAAAAGCTTTGTTTACACGTAATGCCGACATTACTTTAACTTGGCCCCGAACCTAATCCTAAACCCTAATCCTAACCGTAAACCTAACCCCTAGATCTTATCATAACCCTAACCTCAAAACTAATCCGAAACATAACTCTAAACCCAATCTACCCCATTCCCGAGTGAGAAACCATTCTCCCAACCCACACCACCAACCACATCGTCGAAATCGGACCTATACATTCAGTGTTACATGAAATGATAAACAACCACACACAGCAAAGTTCAGGAAAACACAAAACTACACAGGAAATGCAGAATGGGGTCACAGACACACACACCGGCACCCGCACACCGGCACACGCACCCGCGCACCCGCCAGCACCCACACAGCCACGCTCACACCCAAATTCCCAGCATGAGCAGTGAGAGAGAGAGAGAGAGAGAGAGAGAGAGAGAGGGAGGGAGACACAGGGAGAGAAAGGAATCAAGTGTCTTTGTGTGGGTGGCATATAACGCTGCTTAGGTTAAATCTAATGGATACGTATTTAATAATTGGAGAAACATGTACAACAACTAATTTTGTCATCAAATATTACGTTGCATATAAAGATTAGATGCTTCTTCTATCAGCACATTTGTATGCCAATGCAACCAACTTTAAAGCGATTAGGCGGATAAAATTAAATGACTTTACCTGTTAACGGACCCACAGGGAGAGATGAGAGACAGCACCGGAGGAAGAAGAGAAGGGAGAAAAAACTGTTAGAATATTCAATACTCTAGTCAATACACATCTGCAATTCCAATATTCCAACCAATAGACATATCCCAATATGACACCAGTATTCAAGGAAATGTGCAACTTTATTGGAGTCACACAACACACTCCTAGCCCCAAGTCAAAATCTGTCCGTCAGTTGACGAAAACTGTCTGGACACGAGACTGTTAACTTAAGAAACAGGAATCGAGATTTTGCATCAACTAAACTGAGATTATAGACGTTGGATTAAAACGAGACTGTAGAAGCCATAAGCGGACCAGTGAAGCACAACTAGAGTACCGCAGAATAGAGTAGAAGAAGAAAAGCCCAGTAAGAAAATAGAACTGCCGTTATGTCTACGTTGTGCTGCTCTTTAGGTACATTTCCAATACTTACTATTCACTTGAAACCGTCTGGTTTGAATGTTAATGTGTATTCAGCGGCTGCCGTGGACGTGTGACAGGCAAACACATTAACATTGCCCATGCTGGTGACGGACAGAAGCAACCCCAATCAAATTAAAGACGGAGACAGCGACCATAAGAACGTTAAGTGCGTGTGGAAGTCTGTTGATGTCTTCAGGGACGTGTCAAGGAAAATTGGTTTTCACCAGGTTTAATTACAGAGAAGGCCTTGGAAGATGTTTGCATTCCGTTTGACATACGCACGTGCACACACACACACACACACACACACAAATACACATGCGCACAGACACACAAACACGTGCACACACACACAACCCAACTCTGCCAATGGTTAAAGCATACTAATAGTAACGCTTTGCGTATATTGTAATCTAAATGTCTACGTAAAAACAACAAAACACCACTCTTTGGTCTTTTTATCACGTACATAACTAACATCGTTACCATCATTGACATCACTTAAAATCACGTAACATCACATGAATAGGGCATTAAATTAAATAATACTGCACTATTGCATTGCATACTCACTAACAAAAAGCACAGCTACTTACTAAGTTAACACAGACAGAAAAGTGCAAAACATGGAAAGGTCACTAAACAGCCAGTGATAAACCCTCCTCAGAAAACCCGTCTACGTAAACAGTTATTTAAAATGTGCATGGGAACACGATTCTGCTAAACACTGGTCTGTGTAAAACCTGACCATATCGGCATTCAGAAATGTGTTCAAAACGAGTACCATAATTCATAAACAGACAATGGCGGCTATCTGAAAACAACTTCAGTTCCCGATAAACTCCTGTTCCGTTTTCTGTGAAACGATGTAACGCGCCCGATGTAATTCCTCACCTTCAGAGATCACACAGATGTCCTACAGATTACTGTGGACCACTCATGACTACAGAGGCATGGCTCTGACACACACACACACACTAACACACACGCTATGAGGCGGTATATTCGTTAAGTTGTTTATATCTGATATTTAGATCCCTATTCACCAGCTATACACACAGAGAAACACAAAAACGATGTCCATGCGCACACACACACACACACACACACACACGCACACGCACACGCACACAAACACACACAAACTTACTTACACCCACACTAGTGATGGTCAATTGTGAAATGCAAATTGCTTTTTAAATCCATATAATTTATTGAATTTGAACTTTAATTAGCCACACCCAACAGGAAACCCACAGGAGCGAATCAGAATTACTTATAACAAAATCTCCCCAAAGGCAAATGTCTAATTTATTTCACGCATTAGCATAGTATTGTTTATATTACACGTCATGTATGTTAACCAATACAAATAAAGTTTGAAATTAATTACCAAAATAGACTTGAGTGATTTCTATTCAAATTCAGCTTGAAGTGCCTCCAATTTAAATGCAAACACACACACACACACGTGCCAACACACACGTGCCAACACACACGTGCCAACACACACGTGCCAACACACCCAAACACACACACATGTGCCAACACACACGTGCCAACACACACGTGCCAACACACACACGTGCCAACCCACACGTGCCAACACACCCAAACACACACACACGCGTGCCAACACACCCAAACACACACACGTGTGCCAACACACACGTGCCAACACACCCAAACACACACACATGTGCCAACACACACGTGCCAACACACACACGTGCCAACCCACACGTGCCAACACACCCAAACACACACACACGCGTGCCAACACACCCAAACACACATACGCGTGCCAACACACACGTGCCCACACACACATGCCCACACACACATGCCCACACACGCGTGCCAACACACCCAAACGCATACAAACAGTACAGTTACCGATCTGATTATCTAGTCA
Source organism: Dallia pectoralis (assembly GCA_029465975.1). Lineage (NCBI taxonomy): Eukaryota > Metazoa > Chordata > Actinopteri > Esociformes > Umbridae > Dallia > Dallia pectoralis. The sequence goes on along the minus strand of CM055764.1, from coordinate 6,017,712 downwards.
TCCTGCGGATGGAGATTTTGTGGCTTGTCCATTTTATTTATTTTTTCATTCCAATTCATGACAGGTCGACAACATGATATCAACACGAGTTTAGCCGTCGACAAGTGACTGTTATTGTAAACCACCGTAACTCCTCACAGGAGAGCCAGGCGCGTACAGAATGTCCACATCATTCTGCCAATTCGCCCCATATCAGAGAGGAGGTGGGACTTTTCCAGGAATAGCGAGTGTCGTTATCTGTCGTTCCTGTTCCTTATGCCCCGCCTCCCCTCCCCCCCCTCCCCCGCCACGTTCTCATCCACACTACCTTCACTCTCTCACAACACTCCAACACTCCGTTTCTAGTGTGGTATCTCCCGGTACTAGACGCCATTATCCGCACGTCTCTGATCCGCAGGTGTTCACAGTTATCTCCGCCCACCATGAGAAGCCACACGAGGCTGCTCTCATTATTCCTGGCACATCCGATCCTCTAGCTCCCTCTCTCTCCCTTTCTCTCTCTCTCCCTGGCTCTCTCCCTCTTTTCCAAGGAAGTGTCTACGGCTGGAGTGAGGGAAAGATGCTTGTGTTCATCTTGCTGATAACTGCAGAGAGGACATGAGTCAGCATACAGTAGAAGAATACTGACGGAGAATCTCTGGAGTTTCAGCACCACCACGGCCTTGTCCTCCTCCCGCCCGCCCCTATTCTCTCTGGACCAATAGCATCCACCGCAACTTGGTCCAGAGCCAATCCGATGACCTTTCTTTTTCTTTCCGAAGGACAAATACTGACATTCAATAGAAGTCAATCGGAGGCGAATGAAACTTGTTTTTCCCCAACGATGGAGCGCAGTGAAATTAAAATTGACTGCCGCTCAAAGCCAATCGGGATCAGGCATATTGTGATGACAGCTTAATACAGCACTATGAAGGGAAATAGGGCGCAGTTTGGGATATGCCCACCAGTGTCTATCTGTAGTCAGTGTGTGTGTGTGGGCGCGTGTTAACTGGCAACAGGGTTTGGGGGAAAGGGGGAGGAAACGGAGGACCTAATTGGTCAATCGCCAATCACTGTGAGGGGTTAATTGGTCAACCGCCGACAACTGCGACGAGAGGTTAATTCTGACGGCTAATCTCGCGGGGAGGGGGGAGTTTTAATTATAGCTGTGAAGGTTGCATCAGAGACACACACACACACACACACACACACACACTGATGAGACAAATTATTTCGGCCAATCACAGATGAAGCGAATAACATTGATCACCCCCTAACAAGGGCACATGTCAAGTTCTGGGGAGATGAGATTGCAAGCCAACAATCAGTTATCGTGGTCAACGTGTTGGAAGATCTGAGTGACTTTGACAGGTCAATTTGTCATGGCCTGACGATGACGATGAGATGACTTGTCCGGTGCCCCAGGTCGGCAGAGGGGAGCAACGACCGGCAGTGGTCCGATTTGGGATGAACCACAAACCGGCGTTGGAACCAGAGGCGCATAGATGCAGGGGGTGCAATGTCCCCGTCTGGTCTGAATCAAATAGGGTCAGAATTCTCATAGCGCTCGTAATGTGTGCGCACACACACACACACACACACACACACACACACACACACACCAGAACCCAACATGGCCATAGGTCGACAAACGAGTAAACATATGATCAATAGCTGCTTGTTTCACTGGCGCCGCAAAACCCGAAATGTCCGAAATCTTAAATGTCTAAGACCAAATGAAGACAATCAAACACGGCACGTCGGAACTTCGGAGAACTCAGTGTGCGTCCCGAAACACAAATAAGCGCTAGCAACGATTCCCACAAAGCTATCGCCGATCATATCAGTTCAATTGTCAGGGTATAATCTGGGGTGGCGGCTTCCCACACGCCAGCCAAATTCCTTACACGCTGCACTACTTTAAACAGGGTAAACGCGATTCCGGTCAAATGTAGGCGACTACTTAGGAAATGGAACGTCATTTGGGACGCGTCGCTAGCGTCTGTGTTTAGCTTATCGTCCAGATGAATCAGGTTATCACAACATGGAATTGCTTATTAATGACTAATCTGCAACGCACACACACACGCACAAACACACACACACACACAAACACACACACACAGGCCAAGGCAATGAGCTCATACTACTCTCCCTGATAGCACAACTCCAAGCTGCACGGAAACAAACACACATATATTTATGCTCACACACATTCATGTTCACATCCACACACACACACACTCACTCATGCTTACACACACTTATGCGCAGACACACTCTTGCTCACACACACTTGTGCTCAGACACAAATAGATACAAATCTATATCTATGATGAAAAAGGACCTATACTGACGTAATCTGAAAAGCCGTACAGCAATTGAAAAAGCTAGACAATGGTTTGCAACTGCAAAAAAAAAATACTTTTTTGAGAAATGTCTTATGGTTTGATAAAACCAAAGTGAAACTGTTAGCCAAAATTACTATTGTTATGTTTGGCAGAAATAGGGGGTTGCTTGCAAGCTCAAGAACACCATCTAAACCGTGATGCAGATGGGTGGCAGCATCATGTTGTGGGGCTGATTTGCTGCGGGGTGGGACTGGCGCACATCAAAAAATGGACGGCATCATTTTGTGTGGATATATTGAATCCTACAGAACATTGTGTGTGCAAGCAAGTAGGCCGACAAACCGGACTCACTTAACCCAGTAACTGCCACTCAAAGTCAATCAGGATCAAAACCACACTGTGATGAGAGCAGAACAAAGACATAACATCTACCTGACTGAAGATACTGTCAAAACATCACCCATGTCATGTTCCACAAAACAACATAATCGACACACACTTTGAGACACTTTGGATGGCACAATATGAACCTGATAAAAATTACTTTTTATCTGATAAATACGGCACAGTGTTTCCCACATCCCAGGGCACTGAATAAAATTAGCACAGTCCATGTGAAAAGTGGGGGTTTAGACGCCCCCAACAGTGTCTATCTAAGGTCAACATATCGATTTGGACTGACATTGTGAAAGGATGGGGCTGGAGGACGTCATTGGCCAATCACTGAACACTGTGAGGTTAATTAAGGAAGCTAATCTCAAAGGGAGGGGAAGTTTCAATAAAGTATGTGAAGGCAGACACACACACACATAAACACACACACGAGCACACACACACACGTACACGTACACACGTACACATGTACACATACACACGTAACCACACACACGTACACACACACACACACACACACACACACACACACGTACACACACACACGTACACACACGTACACACACACACACGTAACCACACACACACACACACACACAAACAAAGCTATGGAAAAAGAATGTCCCTCAACATCGTAAATTGGACCGACGCAGAAATGCAATATGAACTTTTATCGAGTTAAGATGTGAAATAAAATCGAAAAAAGGGGAGAACGGTCTGTGATGTATCACATGCACTTAGCAGTCAAATGATTTACGATTATTCATTATTTAACAGACCTCTCACTCACTCCTACGCCAAATAAAAACACATTTTAAGAATGTTTTAACCCCCCCATCAATGGAGGGAGCAAAGTAATCTAACTAACAGAGATGTCCTAATAAAACACTATGCATTTACTATCCTCTAAATTGGGCTACATTTCGGCTAGGCACAAAATGTGACTTGAAAGGCAGAAGGTCATAGGAAATATTATGACAGCCAGGCCATCTGTCTGCTTCTGTCGGCCCTCTTCTAGCTCTGAACATCTGAACTTCAGTCAGTCAACATTGTCAGTCTGAACACAACGCCGGGTTTGCAAAAACCCCCCGACCCGTTCGGGAACATCTGAGGGCCAACGTTTCACGGGAGCGGACTTTGAAGAAAGCCGGTGAACCGTCTACGATACCACAGAGTAGACGACGTGTGGGAGGGTGAGTAACGGTCGATCCTTCGGCCAACGCGCTGGTCTCGACCGGGTCTCGGTCTGGCCGCTTTGTCCACATAAACGGCGAGAGATCCCGTGGGAGTTGAGAAGCGGGCGAGGAACGGAACCAAACCTTGTGCTCGGCATCTTTGATCGTCGTGTTGAGCAGGCGAATACCAATTAAATCATCCAATGGGAATAAATGGGCCTTGATTATCTGGGGAAGACTGTGTGTGTGTGTGTGTGTGGTGGGGGCAGACACATCGGTACCACAGTTAATCTACCGCCCACATTACCCCCCCATCTCTTCTTCTGCATGGACGACATCTTTCCATCGGCCTTAAATCACCTGTTATGTATCAGTCAATGTGCACGGCCATTGATTAGACATTAGCCCTCTCCTGTTTTCCGTAACCCAGACAACGTAGGGAGCTCCGAGCCACTGGGCAACACACGGCTTCATGCTTTTGACCGCCGGTGGAGTATATGTGTTCAGTGATCAGATTGTGGTCTTTGCCTCTTCCTTAAATAAGCGAACAATACACACAATGCGTGCTCTGCCGTCATCCGCCTCGTGCTACAATACCCTCTCTCGTGGCGCTGACGTCTCACTAGTCAGTACCAGCGGTGGCTGGTGGCAGAGTTAGGGGGGAGGAAGAGCTCATATGACTGGACCGGGATCGATGGAACTGTATTGACTACGTTCACTCCCCTTCCAACCGATGTTCGCCTGTCACCTGAGACGTTTTCCTCTAGTGGCAGGAGACGGTGAGGCGGAGGAGAGGCGCAGAAGCGATCTGGGAGAAACCGATAACCGGCCGCTTCTTCTCCCGAGCATGGGGAGAAGGGATGGACGTGGGGGCATTGCCAAGGTGAAGCTGGGCGTGTTTCTGCCACACACTGTTTACACATCTGCCCCTGCAAAGCTTGTGGCGTGAAGGTGGAGATTACCCCGGGAAACACGGGACCCCGTCCCAAAACGACACACTATACTATAGTTCACAGCATTTCCTCGAGACGTCTTGGATTATAAAGGGGGCATCCTGGCACCTTGTCTCATTTCATGCCCTGGCACTGAGGCACATTTCATGCCCTGGCACAAAAGCTCATTTAATGCCCTGGCATTGAGGCACATTTCATGCCCTGGCACAAAAGCTCATTTAATGCCCTGGCATTGAGGCACATTTCATGCCCTGGCACAAAAGCTCATTTAATGCCCTGGCATTGAGGCACATTTCATGCCCTGGCACAAAAGCTCATTTAATGCCCTGGCATTGAGGCACATTTCATGCCCTGGCACAAAAGCTCATTTAATGCCCTGGCACAAAAGCTCATTTAATGCCCTGGCATTGAGGCACATTTCATGCCCTGGCACAAAAGCTCATTTAATGCCCTGGCATTGAGGCACATTTCATGCCCTGGCACAAAAGCTCATTTAATGCCCTGGCATTGAGGCACATTTCATGCCCTGGCACAAAAGCTCATTTAATGCCCTGGCATTGAGGCACATTTCATGCCCTGGCACAAAAGCTCATTTAATGCCCTGGCATTGAGGCACATTTCATGCCCTGGCACAAAAGCTAATTTATTGCCCTGGCATTGAGGCACATTTCATGCCCTGGCACAGAAGCTCATTTCATGCCCTTACACTGAGTCTCATTTCATGCCGTGGCACTGAGTCTCATTTCAACCCAGCACCTCGGCGAGAGCCAGGGAATCGCCACAAAGGGCACAACGCTGCGATTTAACAAAGCAAAGGTGCCAAGGAGAATGGAACAGGGAACGGAAAATAGGGAAATGGGACCGTTTCTAGTGTGTCATGTGACAACATTGCTTTGAAATTCACTCGTGACGCCGCGCGATCCTGACAGGCTAAAATGTAGCATGTTAAGTGTTTGACATTCAGCGAGGTGGTGGTTTAATGCTCCCCGCAGCAGCTCCTAGCTGTAATTTACTGCCAGGCGCCAGGAATACATCGGTGGATAAGAGGGATGAAAACGGGGATGACAGGAAAATCAAGAGAGAAAAACAGAGAGAGATCGAAGTGGGTTGGAAAATGTGTGATTGGCGATGACCCCTGGTTTCTCAGGTGGCTGCAGACGGGATGTTCTCTGACAGATTCCTCAGAAAATCGCAGAATGAAAGAGGGGTCGACGGTGAGACCAGACTGAGGGAGAAAGGGGGATGTGTAGGGGATAAGCGGAAAAAAATGCTTTCTGGGTAATCAAAATGGGTTCAGAAGAAGCTTCTTGCATTTGTACGACCCTTCAGCGAAGCTTTCGGAATCGCCTGCAATTAATTACGTTACTTAGGACAAACTCCTAGGTTCTATATGCAGTAATGAAAGTGTGTGCATAGAAAGGAGCCAGTTGAGGTGGTTCGGGCATCTTGTACGAATGCCACCTGGGCGCCTCCCTAGAGAGGTGTTCCCGGCACGTCCAGCTGGGAGGAGACCTCGGGGAAGACCCAGGACTAGGTGGAGAGATTATATCTCCACACTGGCCTGGGAACGCCTCGGGATTCCCCAGTCAGAGCTGGCTAATGTTGCCCGGGAAAGGGAAGTTTGGGGTCCCCTGCTAGAGCTGCTACCCCCGCGACCCGACCCCGGATAAGCGGTTGAAGATGAGATGAGATGAGATGAAAGTGTGGCTTAAACACTTGACAGCAATAGTTCCATGGTAAAAGGAGGTATTAATTTCAATTATACCAAATCTGCAAAACAAAACCCAATACCAAAGCACACATGTGTCAAATGTTTTTTTTGTAATTGAATGTATTCATTTGTTTTGTGATCTAGGGCGGTCCAGCTGACGAAGACAACTGAAACCTTTCCCACTGTCATTATTTACCCAAATGTTTCAATATTAGTTGCGTGGCTCTGGATTTGACAGCAGTGGCGCTTGTGTCATAAACGAGCCTTGACAAAACACATGGTATCATTATTTGCCACTTTACATCATATTGACAGTGGCCTCCACGAAATGAGTCTAACTAACCAGTTCACTACAAGCTACGTTAGCTACAAGTAGCCAAGCATTTCCTCAGTGGACCTGTGTTTACAATGTCTCCAGTATTTGTTTGTGTGGTTGTGAAACAATATATAGCGATTACAAATATAAGAAATGACAAATCTAGACGTTAAAAATCCATTCTCCTCGTGGTAGAGAAATTCTGGTGCACTCAGACGTACATACGTACACAAACGAGGGTCATGTTGCTCACCACATGAAATCCAAACAGAGCTGGGTTATCTAACTAGCCGAGGTCGTCATGGAACGTACGCCGCGGGTTCGTTGCACAGGCGTGTTTTCTTCGCTTTGTTCTTAAGACGGCTGCAAATATACATCGCTTAATTAGAGCGAGACGGACCGACTGACCGTAGTCCGGTTTTACACGCAAGTCAATTAGCAAATTCCAGCGCTAATTACGGTAGCGAGAGCTTTTATTTTCGAGTTTTTACTGGCCACCTGGGACTCAAAAGCCACGACATCCGCATTGGAAACATAATACTTAACAAACTGAGCTACACAAAACCGTAACGACTTCCTGGCATTAGAACCAAGTTATTCAGAGCACTGAAGTCTCAACCTTCCCTAACCATGCATGCCAACCTGCTACTCTGAACCCTCCACCAGCCTCCATTTGAAACAATTGTAATGCTCCGATTCCCTTCTGAGAAATGTTTATTGATGTTTCATCAATAACGTGGCATAGGTGAAGCAACGACAGTAGCATCGTGATTACGCGACAGATTGCCTTTTGTGAGAAGAAGAAAATGCACACACACACAGACACACAAAAACCAGCCACAGAAAAACGAAATATACTGTACGAGCGAACAATTGAATTATTTTCGTGTGTTGTGTTGGGACTTGGTCATGCTGGAAGCCATTGCCTGCCAGTACCGCTGTGTTTGTTGTGCTGTATATTCCAGGAAGTTCATTGATCTCCAGAGCCTAATCTAATTGCGTAGAGTGGCACGTTGGCAGATTTAAGTGACCTGGGGGAACGGTTCCATACACTCTGTTCTATATTCTGTTAGGGCAACCCTGGAGATTCGGTTAGAAACCCCACTGTTTTGTAGAAGCTCCTGAGAGGATACGTCAAATGAATACTAATACAATGAGGACTAAGGCAAAATAAAGAGTTGTCTAGATTCTCAGAACTCTAACGATTCTCCTCTCTGCAAATGCTGGTAAAGAACAACGGATGTCTTCTGTTATGACTGAAAAAGCTAGCGCTAATGTCTGGATTAGATATTGATCCTTTTGGAGAACCCTTAAAGTGGCCCCTGACCTGTTTATCTCATCCTCTTCAAAGCCCTCTATGAAAGAGTGTACACTCAAACCATGTTAAAACAGTACAATTTAGTTGGATTCGATAACAACAAAATACATTAATACCTATAGTAAAAATGTCCCCAAAAAAGTATGTAAAAAATACTTTTGCCCATTTTACTTAGCATTGGGCTTCCGTGGTGTTCATCTGTGTGAGTCTTTACCACTCAGACGATATTTTATTAATGAATACAGCAGATCCGTGGCTCTGCTGCAGTGCGGGTTCGATTCCCGGACTGTTCCATACGCGGCACATCTCTACCCTCTGTCTTTTCCACTTTCTGTCCGACAATAAACCATTAGATCAGATATATGAATACTGGCATTTTGAATTCTAGAAGAATTTGTGCACAAAAAAACGTTTAACATAAAAACGCACAAATGCTGCGATATACATATTTATTATGCAGACGGTTGGACAATATGGTTGCGTTTCGAGAACAAAAACGTGAGCGGAGGGTGATCTGCATCTGCTCAGAAACATCAGGAAACTCAGGACGCTTTTGTCTGCCTGTGGCCTTGCTTGCCCTGTATGTGTTACATACAGTAGCCCAGCTAATGGCACTACAACAATTTCTATCGAGTGCTAGCCATTAGCTATTCCATTGTAACTACTGCATATTTTCATTCAATAATGGCCATGCGTATTGTACGACTTTACAACGCGGGGGTAAAAAAATATATTCACTGTTTTTTTCCGTTCAGTTACAGAAAATCCCTATGATCCATTTCCCTTCAGTGTCACTCTTCACAACCAAATTCAATAGATTTTTCTATTATCTGCGTATGTTTGTGTGCGTAACTGTGTGCGCGTGCGTGTGTTTGTCTGTTTTGTGGGGTAACACGCATGTATTGTATCTACTGCAGAACATTACTGTCATTAGTTCTGCCATCACTCTAAACCCGCGCCTTGTTCAAGATCACTTGAAGGTCGCTCCGTTTTTGTACTGTACTAGTCATTATACGGGGCTATTGACCCCAATTTCAAACTCGCGAAACACTACAAACTGTTGAAACAAATCAACAACTTTCGCTGGCAACCTAAACACATATTTATCAAAAACACTTGAAAAACAGAGCCAAAGCTGTTTTGATTTTTGAATCCAGTTTGTGGACTTCAGCTCTGCTTTCAACACCATAACCCCAGCCCTTCTCCAGAATAACCTCTCCACCATGGGAGTACTCATGTCAACATGTAAATAGATCACAGACTTTCTATCCAACAGGAGGCAGCAGGTGAGGTTGAGGAAACACTTGTCGGACCTTCTGACCATCAGCACCGGCTCTCCTCAAGGTTGTGTCTTGTCCCCTCTTCTCTTCACCCTGTACATCCAAAACTGCACCTCCCGTCACGGCTCTGTCAAACTTCTGAAGTTTGCAGATGACACCACCCTCATTGGTCTAATCTCTGAAGGGGACGAGACCGCCTAGAGAGGGGAGATTGACTGGCTTGTGTCCTGGTGCAGTATCAACAACTTGTAGCTCAATGCTCTAAAGACAGTGGAGATGAGAGTGGACTTTAGGTAAAGACTAGCTAACCTTCGTCCCATTGTCCTGAAGGGCTCCCTGATCAACATAGTGTAGTCACCATCACCCAGGACCTCAAGTGGGAGCTGAACATCACCTCTTGACTGTTCGTGTTGTGTGCTATGCTCTGTTTGCACTGTTTTTTTTGTTGCACATTTTAAAGTGTGTTTCAACGCTGCAACTAGTGGTCAGAAAAAAGTCCCTGTGTCTATAAACAGACTTGGCGAAAAAATCCTGATTCTGAAATTATACAGAACGACACACACACACACACACACAAATACATTTCTCATTCTCCCTGAACCTGAACTCAATTCTATTTTACACGGTATGAAATCCTGTGTTAATTGCAGCCTTTCCACATGGAAAAATATTTGCCCTGTATATTAAGTTCCGCGTTCAGAGGCTTCATCTAATATTTGAAGTTATTGCAAATTGATTTCACGTACAGGAGCAGTGGAGGCAGTCTCCGTCCCACGTCAGTTGAACCGATTGAATATTTCACATTATCTCCATCTCTCCGCTCTCTGCCCGGCTAGTTAAACACTCTTTTTCACTACTCATTTTCTGAGGAAATCTCATTACCGGTGGGAATGGGACATACAGGACATAGTGACAGACCATCATTGCAGAGATGCAGACGCGGACTAGGTGTTAGTGTGTCGTCGTTACACTGAAACACCCCTCGCCCCCACGCCCCCACAGCCGTAACGCCTAGAAAGTCGGGACATCTCACCCATTATGTGAAATGGAACAAAATAGACTAACAGAGAAAGTTGGAGCAAGGAAAAAGCTTCAAAGATAATAAAAGAAAAATGGCCATAGCTTTATGTAATCACTTTAAGTGTACACACATAGGGCGAAGGAAGAAAGTGTTCGTTCAGCTGCTGGTTTTGTACGTCTGCACAATGACGTGATTTGTCTATAAATATCTTTTGTCGTTATTCTGTGTCTCACTGTACATATAAAGACAAAAGACATTTAGAATAGCGTCCAATGATCTCAAGGCCTACAGCCGCTTCTCTGTCACCCACCTTAGAAAATATGTGTGCGTTGATAAAAATAACAAAATGACCACTTATATACCGTAACATACACACACCCAGTAGCCAATATAATAAGAACATCCAGCAGTTCACAAAAATAGCTAGCTCTTACAGACAGTCACTCACGTGGCCGTACGCACAGAAACAACGTCTCAGTACAAGTTCCGTGTGAAAAACGAGAAAACATACCAGCTCGGTTCTCCGAAACAGATGCTACTGCAGACACGCACGGCGCGTTTCACTTGCATCGGCTGAAAACGTGATGCATATCAACAACGCTGAATAATTGTGAGGCGGAAAAAGAGCACGCGGTACAACTGATACCGGATCAGTTTACTTGGCTAGCCTGTGTTGTCCGCGCAGGGGCCTCTAGTGGGGCTTGAGTGTCTGGAGGTGTGAATAATATCCCGGATAAGGTCAAGTACGGTCAAGTACGGTCAAGTACGGTCAAGTACGGTAACCCACGGTAGGCCTGGTTTTAGATTCCCGTGAACCCAAAACCCGAACTAGGTCAGCTATCAGTGCCAGATTATAGTTAATCAGGAGAGATCAGAACCAGAATGTGAAGCAGTTTAGAGAGAAAATCAGTGGCGATTGTTTCCCGTGGTGTTTGCCTGGGTCATATTGTTTTTGGGTGCTTGGCATGCTTGGACATTACACTATGTTTTAGGATGTTTTGAAGCATTTTTCTAGACATTATGCTACGCTGGGGGTCGTTTAAAGCCACTTTTCATCCAGGCTTCTTCTTGTATTTATCAATCTGTGTTGTGGTGTGTGTGTGTGTGTGTTATGGTGTGGTGTGTGGGTGTGTGTGTTATGGTGTGGTTTGTGGGTGTGTGTGTTATGGTGTGGTGTGTGGGTGTGTGTGTGTTATGGTGTGTACGTTGTGGTGTGTGTGTGTTATGGTGTGTACGTTGTGGTGTGTGTGTGTTATGGTGTGTACGTTGTGGTGTGTGTGTGTGTGTGTGTGATGGTGTCTGTGTGATGGTGTGTGTGTGATGGTGTGTGTGTGTGTGAGTGTTGATGATGCAGTGAGGTGTCAAACCTCTAGTGAATTACACACATCCCCCCCAGGGGGTGACAACTGGGTGTCTGCAGGTTTACAGGAACAGACCCGGGGCCTGGCCACCCACTGCATGTTCTCATATACCAAGGATGAATCCCAAATGACATGAGGCCAAGGAGCCCTGTCTGAAATAGTTAGAAATACTTCATCATGAGAAGTAAGAATACAAGAAACCGTTTTAGATAATTATTATTAGCAAATATGACCAAATGAATGAAACTAATAAAAGCTGTCATAAAACCGT